>OZ010612.1:41219972-41459972 GCA_963932145.1 Acanthosepion lycidas
GATCGAATAAAAATTAATGCATTAATTTGAAGATATTTATTTTGTTTCTCCGGGAAGTATTTGAATGAATAAAATAGTACAATATACGAAATTAATATAATGGCTTTACTTTCTCATTAGTTAAACTCTCAAATTAAATCGGAGACAAATTTCGACAATTCAAAATTATTCTTTTTGCGTCAACATAATTTTTTGTTTGTTTTTCATGTTTCATTTCTTACTTTATGGTGAATATTTGAACATTTAATAATGATAGCTATTCCCACAGTTTATTTTCTGACTTTTTGATTAATCTTTTCAACAAATTAACAGATTTCGACAATTAAAAATATTTCTCTTCTAGGTGATTCTAACCGGTTAGCAACACAGGAAGACCTGAAGAAATTGGATTATTTAGAGATGTCTTTGAAGGTAAGTGAATTTTGCTTCCCACTAATTCCTTGAGTTGAGATTGTTTTACGAATATCATATGATTAAACAATACAAATGATATTAAAATTCAGTGATTATCATTAAAATAGTAAAATTATCGAAATAATCGCCATCGAAAACATTTTATATAACAGCTCTGTATACCTCTTTCTCGATTTTTACACATCAATGGAATGTTCCGGTGTTTTTCTTCTTTTATATGTCCTGTTCCTCTAGAACATACGTTCGTTTTTAATCCTTACATTAAATTTTCCACATTTCTCATAATCCTCCTCTATAAACACAGCTTCGACTTTCCGCTTCATCAGTGAGAAAATTGTCCATCATTCACTCCCATAATGCATTCAACTCACATATTTTTTTTTTTCCTATCTATGTATAGTTTTTGGAAGACTTTATTCGCTCTTCCAATATACCTTCATATGTGATATTTTTCATCATTTGTTACGAAACTATCTATAGATAAATTTCTGCTTAATTCTGACGTATCCAGTAGAAAGCTCACAACAATTCTATCTTCTTATAGTTAATGGTTAATATCTTGGAGTTCTTGCAGTTTTTTTCTTTTGAGTCTGCCAAAAGTATCAACCGCGTAACTTTTACTGTTAAAATTATGACTGCCATTAATAATTCTTGGTAGCTCTCATAGTATTGTCATGTAGTATTGTCAAAAAATTCAATGAGAAGACACAATTTTAAATTACTCTATATTTTCGCATACTTGCTCAACTTGTTTCTTTTCTGCATGGAAGCGGCTTGTTCCCAGTAACTATTTCTGATTAACATATAAATTGATTTTCGCTAGTAGTTCAATTAGGGTTTTCTGTTGTACTTTATCAAATGCATAAAGCATATACAACTGTTTTCCGTTGTATTGTTCGCTCAGGTAGCATTTTGAACCTGAAGATAGCATTTCTTATTCCAGTGTCATGAACAAAGTTACAATGTTCTTGACATATTTCCAGTCTAATTCTGCTACGAGCTCTATTTATTAGAATTTTAATAATAAGTTTAGTTATGTGGCTTATTAAACAGATTGTTCAGTTGAGCTCACATTCATCTGCACCTGTCTTCTTTGGTTCTGTTTAGGTCTTCGGCTCTGTTGAGGTCTTCGGCTCTGTTGAGGTCTTCGGCTCTGTTGAGGTCTTCGGCTATTTCGCCACTGCCGTATATTTCATTTAATATTTCAGCAATCTTATTGATTCGAAAATTATCTAAAACTGACAGCATCTCTACAACAATTCCATCAAGTTTTGCTGCTTTGTTTCTATCCATACTGACCAGCACCGATCTTACCTAAACTTTTCATAATGGAGGTTCTTCCATGTTTTATGTATTGTAAATTTCTATCATCTATCGTTATGGAAGAGTTATCTGATATAATCGTTGAAGTATTTCTTTCTTTTCCATTATGAACAATCTGTCAAGGAGCGCACCATTTACCCTTTTATTTCTTTTATCATTTTATGTATTCCTGCAATGTCTATGTTCCATGGGGTTTCTATTTTTGCACACTTCTGGTTGATTCTTTTATATTTTGCCTACATGAATTTGTTAGTATTTTTTTCATTATTTTCTGCCATTTTTCATTATTCTGTGCCATTTTTCATTATTCTGTATCATTCATTGTCATTGTTTCATAACTCGTTTTCATTGTTTCGAGAATTTCCTGTCATTCACTTGCTTGTTTCTTTTTCTTTGTCATGTCCTCGTTTGCCGATGTGACTGGAGCATTCCTTTAAAGCTTTGTTTTGGAATATCACGCGTGGCTTTACAGAAACGAGTGATGAAAGAAATAATATTCCATCGCTGCTCGTTGATACTGGGACCAAATGTTAATGCTAGCTAGAACTAGAACACTACTCTTTTTGAGGAATTTTATTAAATTTAGCATTGTCTATGTGAGAGAGTCTGAAACATCTATAAGGTTAGTACAAGTAACATTTACAGACAGATTAAGTCAGGACATTCAATAGAAACAGTGAAGAAAAACATATTAACATCCCTTTACGCAGTCGAATATCATTTTAAAGTTTAACTGTAATGATACAGAGTTTATAAAAGAAAACAAAATATTTAGGAAAATTCATGTTGGGTTCAACACAAAGTGAGAAGCAGTCAGGTGAAAAGAATACATTTAGATGAACCATTAACATATGAACATCTGGATAATGTGTATTTCAAGAACTTTGAATAAAATCATCTCCATATGGAAATTGTGAGATTTCCCCTGTATTTGATAGAAGAATTTTGCGTAACTTGAAATCTGTGTTACTCATTATTGGAATTTCACTCAAAGTGTTCATGTGCATGATAATGATTAACTTTACAGTCATCCTTTATTCTGAAGATTGAAACTTACAAAGAATTATCTGCATAGAAATATCTGAACTGGTATACACACATTTGCATGGAGAATAACATTCTGAATACCATTGATTTCAAGTCATTTTTAAATCAATTCTGTTGCAAGCATTTGTGTTGATTAATAATTGATCATTCATATTATACCATGTTCGTCTGTAAAATTTACCAATTGCTTTTCAATAATAATAATCTTCAAAAGTATATTTTGATTAATCTAGAATAATGTTTCATGATTTAAACATGGATTTTGTGGAAACTTCCAATAAATCTCTAGTTTTGTTTTTAGTGATCATTTTTATCTATATTCTCTACATAAGAGAATCAGTTTACCCAAGGTATGTAATATTGACTGTTAGTAAAATTTAGCAATAACAGTGTGATATTCGTTAAGAAAATTATCAAGCGAAGTTGCTTAAAGTGATGCAAAATGGGATTTTCATGCACATACTTGATTATATTTCAAAGGAGGCGATGAGAATTCACTCCGCGGTGCCAATTATTGGAAGAACAACAACAGAAGATATTGAAATTGGTAAGAAAAACGTTTTTGGTTCCTTATTTTAGAAATGATCCGGGCAAGTTTTTTCAATACAAACTTATTTGTACTTTTACTCATAAACGGTGTCATCAGTGAAAATTGATAATAAAAGAAACAAATCAGTATTAGTTCATGTTTAGCTGAAGAAGTATTTTGATTTCAAATTTTCGCTGTTTAATAACGGCGATAAAATAATAATTCGAGTCGTTATTAAACATGAAATTAGATAAAACTATGAAAAAAAAGAAGATTTTCCATAAAATTACTAATAAAAAGTATTAAAGATTATTTCTATAGGCGAATTCTTCTGCATGGTTCACGTTGCCAAATTTATCGTTCGAATAATTTCTGTTGAGTTTGTTTGCCAGCTTTGCTTTTTGATTTTTTAAAGTCTTGTCTGTTTATTAGCATCATCTGTACCATTTGCCTTGGGTTATATTAAAATATTTCTTCATTCGCAAAAACTATAATAAAAATTGTAAATAATTTTGAATTTCTCATTAAATACACCTATTGCAAATAACGCAACACATGTATTTAATGAGAGATATTTTATTCTAATTATTTTTATTTTATATTTTTTCTCTTTCTCTTTAAGGTGGTTACACAATTCCCGCAAAACACTGGGTGACTTTGTTAATTGGTGGCCTACACAGAGATCCACAACATTTCCCTGACCCACTGTTTTACAACCCAGATAGATTCCTACCTGAAAATATAAAAGAAAGACATCCTTATGCATTCATACCCTTTTCAGCTGGTCGAAGAAATTGCATCGGTAAGTGGAGGTTTTTCAGTGAATGAAAGGAAAGCTTACTTTTGCATTAATTTATAGGGTTATCTATTAGAATTTGATGTGTTTATTTACTGAAGATACGTGATATGTAAATTATTGGTAGTTAAAAATAATGGTGCTAGTTTGACTTTTGGGTCAAGGATAACAGAAACAACAACGATAACAGTCGACTGTTACTTCTCGCCCTATTTAGTGAATGAAATATAAGCTCCAAGATAAGTATTTGAAATGTTAAACTGAATGTAAGTCAATAATCAAAAATGATTTAAGATTGTATGACTCTATGATGTTTGCATATCTGACAGCCTAAGTTTATTTAAAAATACATTTTTAAATAATTTTTAGGTCAGAAGTTTGCCATAGCCGAAGAGAAGATTTTGTTGTCCTGGATATTCCGAAGATTTCAAGTGGAGACAACTCAAGCAGAAACAGACATTCATCCAGAGATGGGTTTGGTGTTGAGGCCAAAGGACGGCATCAAAGTTAAATTAATAAAACGCTAATGGCAACCTCCTAACAATTTAAAAATGAACATGTGAAAAACCAAAATGTGGTACCCAGGAAATGAAAAATAATGTTTTCATTAAAATATAAATATTCCTAAATTGTTTTTTTTTGAAAATTTTCTTTTTTTATAAAATTTTTAAAACAAAAGCCGCTTATAATCTAAACCAAGAAAATAGATTCTTAAAAAATACTCCTTATAAATATTAAATAATTCTGTATATTATAGTATACTGAAAAACATATTTTAAAGAATAAACTTAGTTATTTAGATAGGATTTCTGATAATACTTATAATTAATTTCTGATAATAAGTTGAAGTTTTACTTCCGTTGCTTGCATGTTACAAAATGATGAAAAACTGAAATATTTCCCCAAAACTGAAACCATTATTTATAAAACCTGGAATATATTGCAGATAAGACAATATTTTATGAAACAAACCGTAAAAGAATATTAACAATTTTAAAGTTATACATATTAAATTAGAACACCTCACATTCGACAAAATAACGTAAAATCGTAAAATTAGAAAAGAACACCACATTCACGTGGATATTGTTTACATGAGACTTTAAATATAACTCAAACAATATGTTGAAAATAAAAAAAAATCTTGTTAAATACTTGCTGACACACACACACACACACACACACACACACACACACACACATATATATATATATATATATATATATATATATATATATATATGCTCTGTAAATTTAAAATGAGCACTATTTTGTAAAAATAAAGATATCAATAAGAACAACGGATTATATATCTTAACTGTTCTTTCTTTAGATATATATATATATATATATATATATATATATATGTGTGTGTGTGTGTGTGTGTGTGTGTGTGTGTGTGTTTGTGTGTGTATGTATGTCTGTGTGTGTGCGTGTGTGTATTTAGGTAGCAAATTCTCTTTTAGGCATGTCTGATTGAATAAATTACAAACATTATTTCTGTTTATTTTTATCATAATCTTTTCATATTGACGAATAATTTTATGTATATTACAATTGAACGAGGCAAGAAATGCACTGTAACAGTGAAAATCACTTTTATTTCCCAAGTCTGACTACAACTTAAAAATGGAACAGATACTTCACGATCACACCTAATTTAGAAAACTTACTGATAGTCCTACTACTCAGCTAAAAGTGAAAATTTATCCCAGCTACCAATGCGGAAAAAAACAATCTAAAACTTACCAAAATAATCGGAGACTATAAACCAGGATACATTTATGGTTCTATCAAAACGCACAAGCCTAACTTTCCACTCTACCCTTTTTATATCCCAAATTCCCACTCCTGTCTACCAACTAACTAAAGTGCTTACCCAATTCATTACACCATATGCACCTAACAAATACAGTATTAAATCAACCCTTGAACAAATATTAAAAACTGAAAAAAATAATAATGAAACCATATCTCACTTGACGTTGAAAATTTGTTTAATAACGTTCCAGTCAGAGAAACCATTGACATTATCATTATAAATATTTACAACAATTCATCTCCCCACCCTCACCTTAAAATTTAAACTTAAAATACTAAGAAAATTGCTTTTAACACCTGTACCAACGAAGTTTCATTCTACGATCACAGAAATCAAATATATGTACAATGAGACGGCATTTCTATGGGTTCAGTTCTTGGTCCAACCTTCAGCAACTTCTACATGGTCAACCTAGAAAATAATATATTTAGCACCACCAGATATGTAGTTGATATTCTTATTTAAGTTAAAAAAACTCTTACACTCTCAATTATAAGAGTGAATATCCTAATTGCTAAAAAAAATAGCACTATACAGAATTTAATTAACCGAGCAAAAATTAATTCCTCCACAAAAAATTTCTACACTGGACTAAAATATATTATACAGATCGTCATTAATAATGATCTCCCTAACCACATTGCTGATGAACAAATAAGTCGATTTATCAAAAACCTCAACGCACGTCAAAATAGAACATGCCACTTCCTAAATATATCAAACTTTTATGTTGTAACCAGATGCATGCTAACTACAAACAGGATGAGAAAATCATAAAACTTCATTCGTGCCAATACATCTCTCATGGATCCTAATAAAAAAAATAAAAATAATCATACATTATACAAAATACAATACAACCAATTGAATTATTCGCAATAAATCCTCCACACCAACTGATGTATTACGTAAAACCAACATTATATATCAATTCAAATGTCGCTTGGGAGAATGTATGTCCGACACAAAAACAAATATATATGTTGGATATACAACTACCTTATCAAGACGTCTAAATCTACACGTCTGACTATTCGTACATGTACCTATTTAGAGTACAGAAAAATATTGATTGATAACACAACTACCCTACGCCAAGAAAGTAACAAATTAAAACTACAGATCCTCGAATGAATCTACATTAGAAAATTGTAGGTGACACTGAATAGAATCAACTACAGATACTGTAATAATGTTCTAAAATGCCTATAAAAAACATTTATGCTTCAATGCACGCTTGACAATGACACTCCAACATAATAAAAACGTTCCATTTGTGGATAATTTTCTCTAATGAACGCTAAAGCATAACCGTCAGTCGTTGCATTTAAACGTAAAACAAAAATCAGTAATGAGTAGCTACGCATAATTTTTGCCTTACCTGAAAGAGATGGAAAGTACTTGGGAAATAAAAGTGATTTTCACTGTTACAGTGCATTTCTTGCATCATTTAATGGCAATACACGAGAAAATATCCGTGAATATAAACGGATTATGCTAAAAATAAGTAGACATAATGTTAATGTTTAATCAGACATACCTAAAAAAGAATTTGCTTTCCTAAATACAAACACACACACACACACATATATATATATATATGAATTAACGATAAAATGTATATCAAATATATATATATATGTATATATATATATATATGTAAGCAGATATATGGATATAGATCCGACAGTATGAAGAAAATATACGGAAAAAACAAACAAAAATCCTAATATGCAATTATGCTGTTTTAATGTTAATATAATGTCAACGTCGGACGTTTCGGTCTAGTAGACAATCTTCAGGACATATTCATAAAACACAATTAACATTAGACTATATTTAATTCAACATGAAAAGACAATGGACATAAGAGTAAGACTGGTATTTATTGGTACAAAAAGTACAAATCGTGGCACGAGGCCAATAAAGGGGAGGGGTAGAGGCTGGTCAACACTAACTATCTTATACCTAGCTAATCAGATTCGCGACCCATTCGTACATTACATTTTACACATTCACCAAAAGAACTCGTCCATCACCAAACAATCCTTCAACCACCATAATACCACGTGCTCTCAAGGGAGACCTACCAAAATCGCGCCCAATACCATAAAAATTCTAATGATGATATATATATATATACAATTCTAATAATGATAAAAAGAGAGGGGAGGGAAATGAACCCAATAATAAACTTAAAATAAACACAAATACAAACAAAACATAATTGATGTTAATAGAGACCGTCCAACCCATAAAACAGAGAGGCCGCTGTATTCTGCCCAGGGGACAAAATCAAGAGATGCTCTCGCTAAGGGAGTGGAAAAAAGTATAAAATATTTGGCTGGAATGGGAAAATATAAAACTGACCCAGTCGAGATGAAAAGGCGGGGGGCTAAACAAACTGGGAAGGATGGGAATCTCGACTTGGATCATAACCAAAGAACGGCCAGGATGCAGGCCGGGAACAACTAGGTACACTGAAGCTTGTCTAACCTAACCAAGGGGAGGGTTCCACAGGAAGCCACCCCGATGTGCAAAAGGTTGACCTAGAAGAGAAAATCAAGGTTAGCCCCGTTCACACGAAGCAAGCTCGCTTCTTTTACCCACCTTTCGCTAAAGACTGTCGAATGTAATCGTTTTCTATCCGATCTAATCTTCATCTTGAGCTGATGCTCAAAGAATCGAATTAGATCCGAATGAGAAAGACAACTGCCTCACAAGACTTCCTCCTTTCGCGTCGTCCAAATCACCATTCGAGCCGTGGCCATCAGCGTCAGAAATACCATCCGTTTCATCCCGGAATACGGGGGCGACACATTGTCACACGCGTATGCGCGATCAATGGACACAAGCTGTTCGGGAGCGAGACGAGCCGTCAGCTCGCCGACATGGTTCCATAAAGGGCGGACCTGGAAGCAATGGTAGAAGGCGTGCGCAGCCGTTTCTTCTAAGCCAAGGCCACACCGTTCACAGTCTGGCAAATCCGCCCAGCCCCATATGAAAGCCTTGTCATTGAGAGGCAGCCGATTCCGAGCCAATCGCCAGCTAAGCGAAAACTCAGGGTTACTGAGGTAATCCGCCGCTGGCGCCCAAGACCAGTAGGAGCGATACTCCTCCTCTGACAAGCCGAGCGTATCTCGTAGGGGATCCTTTGCGGGCCTCTCCACTAATTCACGATAGAAGACCTTCCTAGGCCGAGAAAGGTCACTGGACCGGGGAACGGCCCTCAAGGCCGACCGACACTCGCGAAGGAAAACAGATTGATCCCGGAGTTTACGACCGCGCTCAACTGATGGTAAGGCCAGGGAACGCGTCCTTAACAATTCCCTCCAGAATCGGATCTCCTCCAGTCAATGAACGGCGTAAGAAAGCCAACCTAGAGGCACGGATGTGACTCGGCAGGTGCGGCACTCCCAGCCCGCCATGACACGGACGTTTAGTGCAAACTCGTCTGTCGACCCGATTCCCGCGTCCCCTCCATAAAATGGAGGATAGCGATTGCCCGAGCGCCTTCTTGTGAGTCTTACAGAGAGGAAGTACGGACAATCGATAAAGAATCAGGGGGAAAATGTATGTAGCACACACCTCCGCCCTGCCCTTCACGGACAACCTCCGTCGATTCCAAGTCTGACCGGTGGAATAGACCTTTGCTCGTACTTCAGACCAATTCTTCTCCAGCTGGAGGTCAGGCCCAAACCACACTCCAAGAATGCGGACAGGACCGTCTGTCCAACCGAAGCGGCCCGGAAGAGCGACCCCCTTCCAGGCACCTAACCGCAAGCCGGACGACTTGTCGCGGTTTATTTTGGCCCCTGTCACATTCTCGTACCGATCAAGCGCCTTCTGTACCACCTCAATGTCGTTGCGGGACGACACGAAAGCAGATACGTCATCGGCGTACGCGGAAACCCTGGCTCGAGACCCTCCAGGAACGGCAATTCCACGTAGGGCCGGACTGCCGGTCTCGTCCTTCAGCCGGCGAAGGAGAGGCTCCAACGCCAAAGCATAAAGGAGAGGCGACAGCGGACAACCCTGACGAACCGACCTAGACAGCACGAACGCGTCCGACAGCCTTCCGTTCACCTGTACCACCGCACTGGGGGAGCGATACAGGAGGCTAATCCAGCGGCAGAAGTTGGGTGCGAATCCAGCGGCCTGCAGGACAGCTGCAAGGTAGCGATGGTCGACCCTATCAAATGCCTTGGACTGATCCAAATTGATCAGCGCGGCTTCTTCGTCATCTTTTACACCCTCTATGATCGTGCGGATCTGATGCAGGTTGCTCTGAATTGTTCGGCCCCTCACAGAACAAGTCTGCTCAGGTCCCAACAGAGACTCGGCAACTGACTGCAAACGCTCCTGCAGGATCTCGGCCATAATCTTTAACTCTGTGTTTAGCAGAGTTATGGGCCTGTAATCATCTAGGTTCCCCCCACCACCTTTGCCCTTTTTCAACAGAGTGATCACACCCCTGGTGATCCGGTTGGGGATGGACCCCGACCGAAACCAGTTGTTGAACACTGCAGTCAAAATTGGAACAAAGATGTGCGACAGCCTCAAGTACAATTCATAGGGCAAACCATCCAGACCGGGCGACTTGCCTCTGCCGACCTTCTCCAAAACCGCGTAGACATCGCCCTCCGTAATCTCTCCCTCGCAGCTAGCCGCTTCAGTCGGCGAAAGCCGAGGAAAGTCAGCCAAATAGCTACGAAACTCCTCCTCACGGAGACCAGGCTCCTTGGTAAACCGGTTCTCGAAATGGCGCCGAAACGCTCCGCACATGTCGTCAGTGGCCCGAAGAGTACGCCCCTCCGGGGATTTGACTTCACGAATGTAACGATCACCACCTCGACGGACCTCTTCCCTGCGCAGATCTGCGCCCAAGTTCACGGCTTCGGAAGACATCTTGCTTAACTTATGTCTAATTACCTGACCCATGTACCGCTCGCTATTCGATCGATCCAGGGCCTCCTTAGCTAAGGCTATCTCTAGGGGTCCCCCCGGCCACCGCCCGGGAATAACTAGATTTAAGCGTCTTCACCTTTTCAGCTCTATCTAGAGCGAGCCGTTTGCTGAAATCAGTTGTGAAGGACCTAATCCTACATTTAAGGAGTTCCCACCACCTATTCCCGATAACCGCCCCCACTAGCTCCCGCTGCACTAGTCTAGTTAGTTGCTCCTGGAAGTCCCGCCTGTCCAGTAAAGACAGATTGAACTTCCAGTACCCAGCCATTCTAGGCCGATTGTCTAACGCCACGCGTCCACAAACGAATTAGTAAGACTGGTATTTATTGGTACAAAAAGTACAAATTGTGGCACAAGGCCAATAAAGGGGAGGGGTAGAGGCTGGTCAACACTAACTATCTTATACCTAGCTAATCAGATTCGCGACCCATTCGTACATTACATTTTACACATTCACCAAAAGAACTCGTCCATCACCAAACAATCCTTCAACCACCATAATACCACGTGCTCTCAAGGGAGACCTACCAAAACCGCGCCCCATACCATGAAAATTCTAATGATGATATATATATATATATATACAATTCTAATAATGATAAAATGAGAGGTGGGGGGGAAATGAACCCAATAATAAACTTAAAATAAACACAAATACAAACTAAACATAATTGATGTTAGTAGCGACCGTCCAACCCATAAAACAGAGAGGCCGCTGTATTCTGCCCAGGGGACAAAATCAAGAGATGCTCTCGCTAAGGGAGTGGAAAAAAGTATAAAATATTAGGCTGGAATGGGAAAATATAAAACTAACCCAGTCGAGATGAAAATGGGGCGGGGGTCAAAACAAACTGGGGAGGATGGGAATCTCGACTTGGATCATAACCAAAGAACGGCCGGGATGCAGGCCAGGAACAACACTTACTCACATTAACTAGGTACACTGAAGCTTGTCTAACCTAACCAAGGGGAGGGTTCCACAGGAAGCCACCCCGATGTGCAAAAGGTTGACCTAGAAGAGAAAATCAAGGTTAGCCCCGTTCACACGAAGCAAGCTCGCTTCTTTTACCCACCTTTCGCTAAAGACTGTCGAATGTAATCGTTTTCTATCCGATCTAATCTTCATCTTGAGCTGATGCTCAAAGAATCGAATTAGATCCGAATGAGAAAGACAACTGCCTCACAAGACTTCCTCCTTTCGCGTCGTCCAAATCACCATTCGAGCCGTGGCCATCAGCGTCAGAAACACCATCCGTTTCATCCCGGAATACGGGGGCGACACATTGTCACACACGTATGCGCGATTAATGGACACCAGCTGTTCGGGAGCGAGACGAGCCGTCAGCTCGCCGACATGGTTCCATAAGGGGCGGACCTGGGGGCAATGGTAGAAGGCGTGCGCAGCCGTTTCTTCTAAGCCAAGGCCACACCGTTCACAGTCTGGCAAATCCGCCCAGCCCCATATGAAAGCCTTGTCATTGAGAGGCAGCCGATTCCGAGCCAATCGCCAGCTAAGCGAAAACTCAGGGTTACTGAGGTAATCCGCCGCTGGCGCCCAAGACCAGTAGGAGCAATACTCCTCCTCCAACAACCCGAGCGTATCTCGTAGGAGATCCCTCGCGGGCCTCTCCACTAATTCACGATAGAAGACCTTCCTAGGCCGAGAAAGGTCACTGGACCGGGGAACGGCCCTCAAGGCCGACCGACACTCGCGAAGGAAAACCGATTGATCCCGGGGTTTACGACCGGGCTCAACCTGCGAGATGGGGGGACTGATGGTAAGGCCAGGGAACGCGTCCCTAACAATCCCCTCCAGAATCGGATCTCCTCCAGTCAATGCACGGCGTAGAAAAGCCAACCTAGAGGCACGGATGTGACTCGGCAGGTGCGGCATTCCCAGCCCCCCATGACACGGACGTTTAGTGCAGACTCGTCTGTCGACCCGATTCCCGCGTCCCCTCCATAAAATGGAGGATAGCGATTGCTCGAGCGCCTTCTTGTGAGTCTTACAGAGAGGAAGTACGGACAATCGATAAAGAATCAGGGGGAAAATGTATGTAGCACACACCTCCGCCCTGTCCTTCACGGACAACCTCCGTCGATTCCAAGTCTGACCGGTGGAATAGACCTTTGCTCGTACTTCAGACCAATTCTTCTCCAGCTGGAGGTCAGGCCCAAACCACACTCCAAGAATGCGGACAGGACCGTCTGTCCAACCGAAGCGGCCCGGAAGAGCGACCCCCTTCCAGGCACCTAACCGCAAGCCGGACGACTTGTCGCGGTTTATTTTGGCCCCTGTCACATTCTCGTACCGATCAAGCGCCTTCTGTACCACCTCAATGTCGTTGCGGGACGACACGAAAGCAGATACGTCATCGGCGTACGCGGAAACCCTGGCTCGAGACCCTCCAGGAACGGCAATTCCACGTAGGGCCGGACTGCCGGTCTCGTCCTTCAGCCGGCGAAGGAGAGGCTCCAACGCCAAAGCATAAAGGAGAGGCGACAGCGGACAACCCTGACGAACCGACCTAGACAGCACGAACGCGTCCGACAGCCTTCCGTTCACCTGTACCACCGCACTGGGGGAGCGATACAGGAGGCTAATCCAGCGGCAGAAGTTGGGTGCGAATCCAGCGGCCTGCAGGACAGCTGCAAGGTAGCGATGGTCGACCCTATCAAATGCCTTGGACTGATCCAAATTGATCAGCGCGGCTTCTTCGTCATCTTTTACACCCTCTATGATCGTGCGGATCTGATGCAGGTTGCTCTGAATTGTTCGGCCCCTCACAGAACAAGTCTGCTCAGGTCCCAACAGAGACTCGGCAACTGACTGCAAACGCTCCTGCAGGATCTCGGCCATAATCTTTAACTCTGTGTTTAGCAGAGTTATGGGCCTGTAATCATCTAGGTTCCCCCCACCACCTTTGCCCTTTTTCAACAGAGTGATCACACCCCTGGTGATCCGGTTGGGGATGGACCCCGACCGAAACCAGTTGTTGAACACTGCAGTCAAAATTGGAACAAAGATGTGCGACAGCCTCAAGTACAATTCATAGGGCAAACCATCAAGACCGGGCGACTTGCCTCTGCCGACCTTCTCCAAAACCGCGTAGACATCGCCCTCCGTAATCTCTCCCTCGCAGCTAGCCGCTTCAGTCGGCGAAAGCCGAGGAAAGTCAGCCAAATAGCTACGAAACTCCTCCTCACGGAGACCAGGCTCCTTGGTAAACCGGTTCTCGAAATGGCGCCGAAACGCTCCGCACATGTCGTCAGTGGCCCGAAGAGTACGCCCCTCCGGGGATTTGACTTCACGAATGTAACGATCGCCACCTCGACGGACCTCTTCCCTGTGCAGATCTGCGCCCAAGTTCACGGCTTCGGAAGACATCTTGCTTAACTTATGTCTAATTACCTGACCCATGTACCGCTCGCTATTCGATCGATCCAGGGCCTCCTTAGCTAAGGCTATCTCTAGGGCTCACCCCCAGCCACCGCCCGGGAATAACTAGATTTAAGCGTCTTCACCTTTTCAGCTCTATCTAGAGCGAGCCGTTTGCTGAAATCAGTTGTGAAGGACCTAATCCTACATTTAAGGAGTTCCCACCACCTATTCCCGATAACCGCCCCCACTAGCTCCCGCTGCACTAGTCTAGTTAGTTGCTCCTGGAAGTCCCGCCTGTCCAGTAAAGACAGATTGAACTTCCAGTACCCAGCCATTCTAGGCCTATTGTCTAACGCCACGCGTGCAAAACAGATAACTGAATTTTTTCAAGATCAGCGTTCCGTTTCAATATGATCACGTCGGCGTCACGTAGGCGATGTTGTGAAAACGTATTCCTAAAATAGCTTATTTTGAATGAAAAATGAAAAGAATTTCATTTTAATCTAAAACTTAAGTGTACGTTTGTCGAGCATTAATCTTGCTAGAAAAGGAGGAAATATTAAAGAAGCCAGGTCTAGTATTCACCGTGCGTGAGATAGATATACTAGAGCCGGCTTCTTTAATATTTCCCATGGAAATGGCATTTGGTATGGTTGTTATGTTTCTATATACTTTATTACTTTCACTAACATTTAACAAAAATGCTTGTATATAACTTTCCTCTTTTTTATTTTGGTACATATTTACACTTGTGTATACATATATATATATATATATATATATATATATATATATATATATATATATATATATATATATATATTAGTTTTGAATAGATTTGTACATTTGTTTTTAACGATATAAGCATATAAATCTGTGTCCCGTTTACTAAATCTTCTACAAGTTCCCATTCAAAATAAAAGGAGAATAAGCTTTTCGGTAAATAACAGTAACTTAGAAATTTGTTGTCGAAGATTATTTTTTCTAGTTATTTTTTACTTTAAACTACAATTTCAGTATAAAAAAATGAACGATTAAGCCGTTTCTTGACATATCTCAAAGTCTACACCATCTTGAATCGTTTCATATATTTTGAAGAATCATAAATCAATTCTGTCGATGTTAGAGAATTTTCGCAAAACCGTCTCCTTGAATCCTCTCAATAGCTTTGATTCAACATACAGGGATCCGGTAATCTCATCTCGGTGTAACGGATGATTAGCTGAAAAGCTGATGTCCTTTGTCTGGTATTGCTGTGTTTATTGAAAACCCGAAAAAACACTGGATAATACTCCAGTTGTATCGAGTCTGCTTCAGCGTTTCTGCACCATTGAAATATTCGGCCACTCTTTAATAACGTTAATTCGACGACTGATTTTTTAAAATTCCTCTAATTTTCTAGAAATATCAATTCAATTGTGTTTTAAAATATCAACTAATTTTCACTGAATAACTGATTTTTTTTTTAATTTCTGCTTTTTCGAGTCTGGTTATGTAAAGTGGCAATTGATGTGAACTCGAGATGAAAACTATTCTCCATAAAGAAATCTGTTATGTTTTTGTCATTTTCTGACTATTATTTGTTGTATTCTTTTCTATTTGATAGTTAATTGCTATTTAAACATATGGAAAATTAATGATTAACCTTTTGAAGTTTTACTTCCCTGTCATCATTAAACTTTGTTTCATGAAACGAACAACCAACTGCAATTTAATTGTTCCTAATGGCTCAACTTAAAAATTTATGTTGGTAATAAAAACAAGAACATAAAGCTTAAAATTCAGTTTATATAGACTTCCTATTTTATCGGAAAGAATTTTCATATCAGATTCAATTATATAATGTAAAATCATGTCTTTCTTTCAGGGGAGGTAGGGATATTCCTGATAAAATAACAATTTTTTTAACTAGGTTGTATCTTCCTAATTTGTATGTTGCTACTCAGTACTTTCTGAAACCTGATGCAGTTAAGAATTAGTTTATCTGCATTTATATAACCAATACTATTATTACTATGACTACTACCAATGTACAGCCAATAGCCAAGACATTAAACAGCAACCACTGACTATATATGTTCCTCTTTATCTTTTTCTTGTTCAGACGTGTCATTTATCAGTTGTTCCTATGTGCACACCTCCGTTTTTTTGTTGTTGAATACAACGTCACAGAATGGCACTTTTTACTTTGTTCATTTCATTTATTCTTGCAGTCACATTAATTTTCTTCATTTGGATACGACAAAACAGATCGATTGTATCGAAATATGATGGCAATAAAAAGTTACTGCACTTAAACGACTACCCGATTATAGGCGCATCATTAAGACTTATGGGCGACGGTGAAAGTAATGTTTATTTCTCTATTTTTTATCTTTAAGCTTTTCATCAGTGACTTATCATTATTCCAACTTTTAATAATTAATTCAATCTTCAGATTCCGGATATTTAAGCGACAATTTGATTTAAGATTTTAAAGTTCCTTTATTTAGCGAACGAAGGTCTCAAATCTCTACATTGTTGAAATAGAATCCCATCGAATGATATCAATAATATTTAAACGAATACCATATTTTCTACCAAATGTCATTATATATATATATATATATATATATATATATATATATATATATATATATATATATTTGGTGGCGTATTAGACAAACTATTTCTCTACTCAAATGTAATAAATGTTTATTAAATACGAAAAGAAAAGAACCCTGTTTTAAACTAGACGAAAAAGAAAATTCTAGTAAGATTTTTACTTAATATTTTTTTTCATGAAATGATTTGGGGCCTTTTATATCAATGTCTCTTATATCCCACCAAAAACTAAGTGTTTTTTACGTTTAATTTGTCGCATTGATGTTTTATTTCGGAAATGTTATTATATGAGTATATTTGATTAATAACTTTTTTGCTATTAAAAGTCGGTTTAATGTGTAGCAATATTCAGAATTTAATAATTAAAATGGCTAGTCTATACAGATTTCAGTGTCATTGAAAAGATTACACACAAAGATGATCAACACATACATCAAAACGACAGGCATATGAAAAAAAAAACTGACAACTTAAATATAAATTAAGATAAAAAATTTGCAAAGACGGGTATCAATGGCTGAATCCCATTACAGGAGCTCAGACTCGATGGCTACTGAACAATTATAACAAAATATAACCAATGCGCAGCAGCTATAGCTCACCGGAACCACTACTTGAATATCTATCGCAAGGAGCGGTGTAGTCTGGTCCTTACGTCTTTCAGAACCGCCTGCAATCGCTGGAAAAGACTTCTGGAAAACGCCAAGTGCAGCTATGCACAAGTTGTTCAGGCCAAGAAAAGTAACAAATTGAATCTCGCGATCATATTTTACTCGACAGTAAAAGCACAATCTTACTAATATATTTATTTCAGCACGAGAAGTCTCTGAATTTATCAAGAGATTCGATACGTAGAAAGCTGCTGGCCCAGACAAAATTCTAGTGGTTTTCCTTAAGAATATCAACCCAAAATTATCCCCGATCCTAACGAAGTTATTTAACCGATGTTTGAAGGAGAAATCCTTTTCCCAAGTATATGGAAGGAGGCAAATGTATGTCCGGTCTTTGAGAACGCGGGAGATTGATCCTGTCACCCCCCCAGTATAGACTCATCAGTCACCTCAGTATAATCAGTAAGCTTTTTGAGGTTTTAATCAACAAGAAGGTCGTCGAGCACCTAGATAGAAACGAACCCCTGTGCGACGAAAAGTATGGGGTTTAGATCAGCTTGATTCACTTGCTGTCGTCCTAACTACTATCACACACAGACTTGACCACACCCAAACCTCAAGGACTATAGCATTAGGTAGTTATTAACGACCACTCCTCCTACTTGCGGTCAACACAAGCGGCCCCCACAGGTCACTTCTCGGATCAACCCCACTTCTGATTTACATAAATGATGTACCAAAGAATATAGGCAGATCATTTGTAAACATCTATGCCGATGATACGACGATATACAGGCACACGTCTAAAACTCTTGACGGTCAGAGATTGGTAGCTGACCTCTCTTCCGATCTAGCGCTAACTTCGAAGTAAGGAAAAAACTAGCTAGTTACATTCAATGTCTCGAAAATTTCTTTCATCAATTATTTCATCAGACTCTGAACTACCATCATTCACGATGAACGTATGTCCCCTCGATGAGGCCCCGTACGTTGAGAGAATATTGGGCCTCAAAAATCAAACGTGATCTCAAGTGGAAGTCTTATATACGATCCATCTCTAAACATGCAGTTAAAATGGTCGGACCCCTGTACCGCTCCAGTAATTACCCGACTCTTCATGCTACTCTCTACCTTTATAAGTGCCAAATGAGGCCGAAAAGTTAAAAAGTGAGAAGTAAGTTCCATTCAAACAGCTTCATTCAGCGAATCACTGCTCTGTGGAACAGTCTCCCAAGGTTACTGCAGTTTTACCCTGTTCAAATCTAGAGTTAACCGTTATCGTCTCCTCCTATCCATATAACCTACCCCTTAACGCAACCTTTTATCTCGAGTGGCCAATGGCCCTTGTACAGGTTGAACCTTACTGTAATATATATATATATATATATATATATATATGGTTGGATAGATTTGAGCTTGTGACCCTGGGTTTTACGCTTTAGCGATCGTCAGAGTTTGTCTGACGATCGCTAAAGCGTGAAACCCAGGGTCACAAGCTCACATCTATCCAACCATATATGTTAGCTCTATCTCTGATATTGAGCGCTTTCTAATAAGTACCGCGCATATAATATATAAATAATTATACATATATATATATTTATTTATATTTATATACACACACTTTTCACACACACACACACACACACATATATATATATATATATATATATATATATATATATATATATATATATATATATATATATATATGAGGTGAAAGAAAATAGTATTTTCAACCAGTCGTTTTTGATTTGAGTAAATTTCAAAACCTCCTGAAATACATTCCAACAGATCTTAGTCAATCAACTTAAAAATACCAACTTATCTGTGCTTTCCATAAGAGATAAGTAAAACAGCTGGTGTTTTAAAAACTCACCGAAAACTGAATTTTTTCAAGTCAATAAGCTTAAATTAATGACATTTATTAACGTTTCAGAATTTTCTCTGTAACAAATACAGATCCATTTCTACGAATATTTCAAATCATAAGACAGTATACTATGAAAAGGTACATCCATAAATGCAAATTTTCATGTCATCAAATCTAAATAATTATGTCTATAACAAATTACCAACGCCACTATAAAGAGATTATTTTTAACATTTGAAGGCAGGTTTTATCCATGGATGCTTACCACAAGCATTTCACCTTTTAGATCGGCAATTTAGTAAAATAAATTCGCAGTAAGTATTCTTTCTACACCCCTGTAGTAATCTTACGCACACAGGTTAAGCGACACTTTTAACAACATAAACTCGACGTTATCCACACGAGCTTCAATGGTTGAAGTAGAGAAAAACAACCAATGTAAACATGTAAACATTTACCATTAAATACGTTATTTTTTTATTGAGTATGAAGCTAATTCATTGCTTTAAAAAATTGTTATTTTATTTACAGTCTTTCAAATATGGTGTCAGAATCAAATTAATAAATTGTTTCATACAAGCTACAATATTTATGTAATGAAAATGATTACATAATTACTTTTTCATAAATGCAACATTTATTGGAAAATTAACGTATCAAAAGAACAGGAATATTTACCCTATGAACTTGAAATTGTGAAAAAGTTATGTTTCTGATGAAGTTAAAAAATTCGTAAATCAAATATATTTTCTGTACGATTAATTCATGTTTGATTAATTTATATTTAATTAATTTATATTAGTTCTTATTTAGTTAATTCATATTTAATTACTAAAAGTGCATAATTTAATTTATCTACAGTTTTTTTTTTATATTATGTCACCAGAAAAGATTAGGGAATCAGTTTACAATATTTTTTTCTCAGATATGATTTCTAAAATGCTGAAATTAACAGAGACGTACCGAAATCATGGAATGTTCGTATTGCAGATGGGAATGGAACCATGGTTATTTATTTTTCAGGCTGATTATATGCAGGTATGTCATTTACTTATTTAAAAAAATAAACAATTGCTAAAATTTGGAAGTAAAAAACAACAGTAAATTTTATTTATTCATTCATTGTATTTAAGTAGGTACCTCCATGAGATCGCTAAAAAAGAGTATAGCATGATGAAAAAGACGCCAAACTTGATGAAAACAAAATGTTATCGTCTAAATGTTTATATTATCATTAAGAGGAAAAATCAAAGTATGGGGGGTATTTTATTTTACATTTTTAATCGTTCCTACCACGTCCTAAATTTTCGTTAAAAATCATGTTTTTTTTTTTGAGTCAGCAAAATTGACAGATAATCAATCATGTTAACCATTTTTTTCCATTTTTATAAAAAAAAAAAAAAATGAAAATCCCAGTTTGGAATTCTTTTAAAAATCAATTATAATTTTTTCAAAACTTATTTTTAAAAAATCAGAAATTATAATGTTTATTTAAAATATTTTGAAACAAGCATTATTTAGTTTCTGCTCCGAAAAGGTGTAGCTTGAAAATAAAACAAAGCAGGTCATAACATTTCGCGTCAGTTGACAGGTGACGAAAGACATTTTCGTGGCGTAATGACAGCTTACTTGACAGGTGTTGAATGATGTATTGACACATTACATGAGGATAATTTATTCTACGGAAATAAAATCAGGGCGGAAGTCATTGTTAAATATAAAGAACAATGGAAACTGGTTTCGAATTATATGTTCTAAATATAATCTTACTCTATTCTTGGGTACCTCGAGACGGTGTAATAGCAAGATTGTATGGCTAGACCAATTACTACTGAGTAGTGACTGCGATCCTCGCTAGATGCCCCCATCTTGTGCCACATCTAATCTACACTTGGAAAATTACTATAATCTTACTCTATTTTTGGAAAAGCAACACCAACAATAATAAAACCAACACCCAATTCTAACAGTAAATAATGATTCCATTTCAGAAAATTCTCAGCAGTAGAGAACATTTGGACAAAGATAAGGGTTATGGATTTTTTCATCCGTGGCTGCGATCAGGGCTTCTTACAAGGTAAGCAATACAACTAACACATTTTCATAAAAGTCGCTGAGAAATAAGCTTTATGATGGCTTACTGAAATGAATTTGATGCATGAAATGTAATTTTATTACAGAAATATGATGATGTGTATAGATCTGTCTTTGTGGCCAATATTCAATGATTGTATTTTTATTGGAAGCGCCGTGATTTAATGAATAGCAGCTGGGTGACAAACCGATCTAGGAGGAGGATAAACCAGCCTGAGTGGGTTGATCTCCTTCAGGCTATTTTGCCCAGGAAACACTACTGCGACAGCAGTACAAGTGCTACCTACACGACTCTAATGGGTTACGTGATCGTGATATATTTACTCTGTACAACATACATATATACATATATATATATATCAGAAGAGAATTCATACCTTTTCAAAGGGTGTTAGCACATAAGTGAATGCAATGGATCTGACTGGAATTCGATCTCTGCTCTCCGATTCCTCAATCCGAGTCGCTATCCATTACTCCACCGTAGTGAAACCAAATTGCTGAAGAGATGTTTTCGCATTTTGTGACAAAATGTAATACTATGTTCATATCTAAAATATATTCCTTAATCTGAACACGAATTTTTTTAGTCTTTGTGTTTGTAATTTTGTTGATATTTAAATATGTTTTTATTTTTAGTACTGGGGAAAAATGGGCAAAACGGAGAAAGATGTTGACACCTTCCTTTCATTATAACATTCTGAATGATTTTATCGTCATCTTTAATGAGCAAGCATTAATCATGTGTGAGAAACTAGAAGAACGTATTGGACAAGGAGAGTTTAATATCTCTCCGTATATCACGCTTTGTGCTTTGGATATCATCTGTGGTAAGATATTCATTTTGACTATCAATTTGAGTTTTCCTATCTTTTGGTTCGGTTTTGAAATCTTACATATATTTCTATTAAGAAATGTATCGACACCAGCATTTAGTATAGCACCTCAGGCTTTTAGATGTTTAATTATTATGACTCTTGGATTTTATCCAATCATTTATACGTTTCATGAAATTTCACATGCAGAACTTTGATTCGAATTTTCGGTTTTGCTTAGCTGAACAAATAATCTTTCAAGTGGTTCCATTACAATCTGTTCTTCATGTAATTATTTCACCATAAGTTAAATAATTACATAAAAATGTCATGAGTTTTACGGAACATTTTTGTTTGAATCTTATTGAAGGTATTGGTTATGTCTTTTTTATTAAATTCCATATGTAGACATTTGATTCAATTTTATATTTTGATATTTAAAAATATTTAACATTTAAAAATCTTTCAAGTAATCGATTTAAAATGTGTCCTCTGTTTTATTATCTCTCAACGATTGATATTTATGAAAATGTCTTCAGATTAATGGAACTCCATTTACCAATCTTTAATGTTTGCTTAATAAAGTAATTGGTAAAATAACAAGAAATGGCCAAAGATGTTGAAAAAGAGAAATATTTGCCTTCATGCTTGATAGTTTAAGCTATTAATGACTACGGTTCCCAAAATGGGAATATACTGAGAGCTATAAGTAACATCGGTCTTTTAGAAACCTATAATTAATACCTGCTTTTGTATTTTTATAGAAACGTATGATTTTATTTTAATCTATACTGTAATAGCATAACTGATTCTTCGTTATGTTTTGTCTGCATGTGACTTTGCACGCGCGTATGCAATGTATATGCAGATGTCTGTGTTGAGAATTAATTACCTGGGCCATTAAATATGCACACAGGCAAGCACAATCTAAAGTTTGAAAAACGATAGTGGAATAATGTAGTTCGGTCCGAATCAGACAGGATAACCTACAGTGATCAAATAAAGTTAAAGGCAAGTTAGATAAAAAAAAAAAAAAGGAAAAAAAGATAAATTTATGGAACTTAACAATTTCTGTGAAACTGTCTCTTTGAGTAAAGGCGTCTATGATTGTGGAAAATAATCAAATTTTCTTTCTTTTACATACAATGAGAGAGCTTTAGTATCTTATCGCTAATTACTTCACTTTCTTGTTATTTTTTACATTTTTATAAAATTAAATTCATGAAGGTGTTATATCATTAAAATAAATATTTAATATCGACTGTGACCATATCAAAAATATGGTCCGGAATTTTAAGAAAAAGTATTCTGGTAAAGTAAAAAATCATTTTTATGGTGAGTTGATGATAAAATATTTAAATAATATACCGCATATTTTTGTTTCTACAAGAAAAAAAAATAAAGAAAAAACCTAAAAAACTCTAATTTTTTTGTGAAAAATATTTACGGTACGATTTTAAAATCCTTTCAGAACTTGGTCGATGTTGAAAAAGTTAATATAAAATAGAAATCTGTTTCAAGAATAGAATAATATAAAGGTTAATACTATTTTTGAGTGTAAACATTTTTAAAAAGTATTTTATTCATTATTTCAGTTTCAATCGGATTTTTGTTATTTTTTAGTCTGAAGGTAGCATTTAGTATCAAAGAATGACAATTATTTACTTCAATAGGAGTAGATTGGTTCACCTACCGTCTAGTTCACTCTCCTCTCGCATATTTTGAATAGGGGTAGAGTTTTATTACTTTTTTCCTCTTTAGGATTGAGTTTTTGGATTCTTTTAAGGTCTAATTCAACTCTATACTTGCAATGTTTGCATCTAAAATTTGATATTTTATTCATTTATTTTCATCTTAGTAGTAGTAAATAAATTCGCCTGTCAGTTGGTTTACACTACTTTCTGTTCTATTGAACAGGATTAGAGACTTATCATGTATTTCCTGTATAGGATTAAATTTCCGGTTCCTTCTAAAATCTTTTCATTCTTTTTCACTGCAAATAGCCTTTGCGTCTTAGTGGCATTATTACTTGGCTTGGGGTGAATTGATAAATAAAAGCCGAAAAATGAAGTATTTTTTTACTCCTCTTCTATTTAAACGGAATAAATTTTCTAATAAATACTGCAATTGAGATTTAAAATGTGATCAGCTTGACATCAGTGAAACAACAAGTTACTGAATATTATTACTGAATTTTACGATGAGCATCGGTGGGTTGAACCGATTAAAAAAGCGACGCTTTGCGAAATAAAGAAAATGAATTGCATTCGACGCTTGAAATATTTTTTGGTTTTATAACTCTGTTTTCGAAGTTGATATTTTTTCTCAGAACAACAAATAATATAAAAATGAATAAAAATAAATAGAGAAATAAATAAAAATATAAAATGATTTCCTTATTGGATTTATTTTTAATTTACAAAATATTTTAAAAATTCTATTTGGTTTTCTTCGCAGAAACAGCCATGGGAAAACATCTAAATACACAGAAGGACTCGAGTTCTCAATATGTAAAAGCCTTACATCAGTAAGTTCAAGTCATCAATAAAATCGAAAAATACATGAAAATACATAAAGAATTTGTTACTATTTACGTCAATTTATCTTACAAATAGAAAACTTGAAATTGTTTTATGTCTTAACGATGTCTTGACTCATTAAACAAGTTTTGTTTTATTGTCAATTGGCCCATTTTATTAAACTATTAATGCCCACCGTATACATAAAATGGGGATTTGGACATTAAGGAGTTAGAGGATATTATAACTATCATTATTATATTTTCTTTTCTAAAAGCTATAATTAAAACTGGATCTTATTTTAATTTTTGTTAAAATATTAAATATTGATAATATTTTACAGGAGCACCCAAAATATAAGCACATAACTAAAAAGCATTGATAAAGTTGTATTTTCAGCCGTTCTTAATGTCATAACAATAAAAAAACGCTCTATCCTCTATTTTTAGTACTGAATCTATAGCCTTAGTTTTAATTTTAGATATAAAAGACAAGGAATCAGACAACTTAATAATTTTCTCAGATTCACTAAACGTATTTACATCACTGAATAACAAAAAACACAAACAATCGCTTAATAGCTAAATTACTAAACAGGATCAGTCTGATCTGTTAGAAAGAAAACCTGTCTTCTGTTGGCTACCTAGCCATATCTGCATCCTCAGAAATGAAAAAGCTGACATGACAGCAAAGGAATCCCTAAAAAATGAATATTTCAAATCTGAAAATCCCATATACTGTCTCAAAAGCAACTATAAATTCATACATTCTAAACAAGTGGCAAAAGCTATACAACTACCACTCAAACAAAAAGCCATTAAAATTAAACCCATTCTAGGAGAATGACGTCATGGACTCAGACTTTCCTGGAAGGAAGAAGTTGTTATAAGAAAAAGTCAGGATATGACACATCGATGTCATTCACATATTTCTCTTAAAAATGGACATCCATTTAGATGCTCAGAACATCGGGAGGCATCTACCGTAAAACATTCTAACCGATTTTAGTGATTTTGCCCCTATACGTCAACAATTTTATGACTTGGCTAGGCTAGAGGGGCTTTTCAAGAAGATAAAAATAGTGCCTATCCTTCCTTTTTCTATTTCAGGACCGCTGATATCATAGTCCATCGGTACAAATCCCCATGGGCGTGGCCAAATATACTCTTCTATCTTTTTGGAGATGGTCGTAAATTCGATAAATGTCTTAGTATCCTTCACAGATTTACAAAAAGTGTAAGTTTTGAACACTTATAAATTATCAATATGATTATTCAGATATGTTTAATGTAGACAATTTACGACGCCTTGATTTCTTTAATCGATCAAAATACAAGTCCTTAATATCAAAATATGATTTTTTTAAAATGAAATAAACATCAGGTTGTACAAAATGTTATACTTTCTTTTCTTTATAGTTATGCCGTAAATATTTTCCTGAATTTAGATAACATTTAATTAGTTATTCCTATTTTTGGACTTTTATGACATACAAAACTGATGTGAAAGGGGTGAATAAAAAGCAATTGATTTGGAATCGATATTTATTTCTTTCATTATTTTATACATTTAGGTCATTGAAATCCGCCAAAAAGAATATAATGAAAACGAGGCAAAGATAATGGAGGAAGAAGCAGACGATGCCGACGAATCAAATGTTTATATAAAGAAAAAAAGACGGGCTTTTTTGGACATGTTACTTTACAACTGGCATCGAGGTGAATTGGCAACAGAAGATATCCAAGAGGAAGTTGATACATTCATGTTTGCGGTAAAAATCATAGCAGTCATTCACAAAGTCAGTGACATTAACTAAAATTACTGAGAAAAATCATTAGAGAGAGAAAAAAAAGTTTGTTTAGTCTAAGATTGAAATTTTTGAATTAATTTTGAATTAACATAATTTCCTTACTCGAAAAATAGGTCAGCATCAGTTTTAAGACTGATAATTCGTTCAAAATTTAAATAATCACAAGTCATATATTTACGAAAATGTGTTTAGATGTGAAAATTTATTATGGAATATGAACCGTTTAATTCAGTCAGTCTGACTGACATTGATATGCTAAAATATCTTTCTAAAAGAAATTCATTTTTATAATGTAATATTATCAAAATAAATAATGAAAATTTGATCATTTTCATTCGTAACACAAAATGAAATACATTTAAACTCTGTATGGTGTACATAATTAATTCTAATGAGGAAACCTAGTTCATGCCTGATAGACAATTGTTGCCTAATTTCAAAGCAAGTCAACCATTTGTCTTTTATTCAAACGCAGGGGCATGACACAACATCAGTAAGCATGATGTGGGCGTTGTACATGATTGTTTCTCATCCTGAAGTCTACAGAAAAGTAAACCAGGAAATCGATGATGTCTTTGGTAAGCCATTTTATTTTGATGAATCAGAACATTCTGCTTTTGAAACATTTTTATTAACTAATATTATCTACTGATAAGCAAGAATCAATATTTGTGCTGATGTTTAAAGATATTTGCGGGTGACTTCGGAGGTCATTTAATATTAATAGACGTCATTGCGAAGGTTGTATAGATCAATCGTTCAGAAGACTATATCTAACTTTACTTAACATTAGTTATTTCTATTTTCATTTCTGTATCTACTCAAATTACAACCAATTTAAAGAATTATAAAGTCTATGTTACTATCAATGTTTGTTTATAATATATTTGAAAACGTTCTGCTGTTTCAACTCGTTAATATTTTGTTTAATTTTGTTACTCATCCGCCAATGCCAAAACTATCACTACAAAATATTAAGTGTACATAAAATTCCAAACTTATATGTTGTTGAAAAACATTTTTCAATCCTGTTTGTCGTTCGAACAATATTTCTAGTTGTAAAACAATAACTGTTCTATCAGTTTGATGTTGAAGCATCAATTTTCATACGATTCTTCTCCCATTAGGTAAATGCGACAGTTTATTTATTTTATATCAAATCCTATCTGTTGTAGAAAAATACTTTTTATAGTTGAAAGCAACAGACACATCAAATACTGGTAGGAATAAACCCAAGGAAAATTGAGGTTTTCTGTGCCGGTATATTGTTATGGCAAATATTTGAACGGCTAACAATAAGAACAATAAGCGAAGATTAGTTTATATCCGATGATTGCAATTTGAAACAAATTAACAGATATGTGCAATTCAAAGTATTTCTTTTCAAGGTGATTCCAACAGACCAGCCACGCCCGAAGATCTGAAGAAATTGGATTACATGGAAATGGCTTTGAAGGTAAGTAGTGTTGTTTCTCACTAAATCCCTGTGTTGACACTGTTTTATGAATATCATATGATGAAACAATATGACTGCGACATTGTTGTTGGGGACACAGAGAGAAAACTGCAAAAAACCGTAGAAAAAGTAGTTAAGTAAAGTTTTAATCGATTTTATCCCTAGCACCACTGTAAGCCACTAGGACACAAGGGATTTCTGCAGTGGTTCCCAAAATTTTTTTCGCTGGGCTGCATTTTCGGAATTAAAATTTGATCGCGCCTCACCAAATTTTATGTGCCAAAAAGTACATTTAAAAATAAAATCAACGACTAATATTGCGTTAAATATATCACGCAAATAACTTATAAGTATATAAAGTATACAAATTTAAGGAAAGATAGTAACTTGTTTTTGACAAGGAAGGGAAGACACCGGCTTAGGGGAAGGGAATCCCAGTGAAAAGGTAAAAGCAGTCCAACGGCAAAGAAGAAAATAACCTCGTATTCACAGTCAGAATATTATTATTGATAATACTCTCTTTCAATTTCCGGTCCCAAGTTACTATATTCTTAATACTTGATTAAATGCAAAAATATCACAATCATAAAATCGGCTTATAATTATAACTATTTATACTGGGAAATCATGTTTGCAATTACAAGTAATCCATTGTAATATTTTACATTTTAAAATCATTTTTATTTTTGGCATATGAATTATTTTTAGATTGTTTCTAAATCTTTGATTGTCTTTCTTTTATCCCACCTCACCTGGTCGGTGTCCATATAAACAAACATCTCGAGGCAACTAGGCAGTGTTTTTTAGGCAGAGTTTCAAGAGAGTTCGGAGTTGCATTTGGAGACCAGCCTCGCAGGAGCTGACCGAAAGATTTCCATGTCCTTTTCGACTTACTCTTCCTACCAAAAGCAAGTTTTTATTGACGAACGACTTAAGATACCATAACTCGCTCAAGAAACGCAAAAAGTGTCACGAATCCATAGAAACGGACCGGGAGAGAAACATACTCTTGTATTCAACAGATAGATAAAGATAATTGTTATTTCTCAACATATTTGATCCTCGTGAGTTATTTTATTTTCTTTTACTTACGCTTGTGCGGTATCACCTTTACACCGGATTCAGTTTGCACTACGGCCCGAAGCCTGATTGATTTCGTCTACCTAAGATCAAAGTCACAACATCAGTTGGTTAGATCAAAGCAGTTTCTTCGGTGGCCAAGCGTTGGAGGCGAGCTGAGAACGACAAAGCTGGTATCGAACCGGAAACGACCAGATCGACCAGGACACAGGCTAGTGGCAGCGACAAAGAGTCAACCCCAAAATGCTGGTGGAGGAAACCTTACAGCTTCGCGCCGCAACTGGGAGTTGACCTCGGGCCGACGGCGCAGTGTCATATATTGACGTCGCGACCAGTGGACGTCACATATTGGTGCCGAGACCAGGATGCGACCCTGAACTGCCACCGGTGGGTGTCACAATAGGACGGAAAATGTAACATGGAAACCCAGAGATGCACTAGAATAGAGAATGAAATCTTCCAAGAGTTAAACAAAGAATTAAGGAACATGAAAATTTCATTAGAAACAAAGAAAATAAAGTGAATGCTGGACAATTTCTTCAAAGATGAAGATGGTGATTTAAGGCAGCAAATATGTAGCTTTACAGAAAGCGAATACCATAAATTGAGCTTGTGGGTAACGACGAAGTTTTGAAAAATGGCACTTATAATTGTAACCAGAAAGAAATAATTGAAATATCTGAGACATTTAATGAGGAAAAAGGAAATAGAGAATTTAGAACTCACAGGGCATACTGAGAGAAAGAAGGACAGGGGAAAAGTGCCAGTAACAACCTGGCGAATTTGTGTAAATGTATAGCAGAACAGATGTCTGGGAGGGATAGTAAGGGAACAGATATTACTTCTTTCTTTTTATGTGCCGTGTCCTTTCAGGACGTAGGCGTTCATGGCTCTCCAATTCAACCTATCCCTTATGGCTCTCAATAAGTTTCATGACTCTGCCAGCTTCCCCAGACCACGTTCTGTCATGCCAGGTATGTCATGTGTTGCTTTCGCTTGTCTCTTTTTCTCTCTATTTGACCTATGAGTATCAGATTCTCCAGGCTCTCCTTTCTCATTACATGTCCCAGAAATTTAATCTGTCTCTACCTTATGTTAAGTATAAGCTTCCTCCTTGTTTTCATTCTCTTCAATACTCATCGTTGCTCACACGCTCTCTCTATGATATCCTTAGCATCCTTCTGTAGAACCAGATCTCCGCCACGTCGAGTCTCTTCATCTTTGAGGAGACCGTCCAACATTCGCTGCTGTATAGGAGGACAAATGTCACGTAGTAGCTCAGTACTTTTTCTTTGTCACCAAAGAAATCCTCCTGCCTCGCAATACTCTGCCCAGCTTTTGGAATGCATCCTTGGACATCCCAAACCGTCTTCGGATCTCAATGTCACACCTACCGTTCACTGTCAAAACACTTTCCAGATATTTAAACTTCCGCACATGCTTGATTTTAGTGTCCCCGACCTGCAAATTGCATTTTGAGGTCATCCTTTTACTGCTACAAATGATAGGAAGATGTGGAGAGCTAAGACTATTGACATCCTGAAGGAACATGACAAAAAATAAGTTCATGTACATGAAGTTGATCAACTCTATAAGGAAACCTTTTTTTTTGTTAAAGGGGAATTTACAAGAAATCAACTGCACATTAAAATTCTGAAGTCGTGTTTGAACTTGTATATACTCACAAACATATGCGAAATGAGATTCTGAACACCATTAATGCAAAATCAATTATAATCAATTCTCTGCATAGCGAATTTTGTAAACGTTTGAATTGATCATTTATACTGTACAATCATCATCCGTATACTAATTATGATCTTTATGTTAAAAGGTTGTGCTTTTCATGGCTTCAAATATTTATGCTGAATAATGAATGTTTTAAAGCAAAATTATTATATTTTAAACATGTATTTTGTTGAAATTACCAATAAATCTCTAGATTTATTTTTATGGACCATCTACATTTTTATTCTCGTAGATTGGGACACAAGTGTATCACTTTGCCTAGGGCCTGCAATGTCGACATTCTGTTCGGTAACAGTGTCAAGTAAAGTTGCTTAAACCGATTAAATGTAGAAAGATCTCCTTCTTCAGTGAGTCCCATGCACATGTTTATTTTTCCCAGGAGACGATGCGAATTTACCCGACGGCAGCTCTCATTGGAAGAACAACAACAGAAGATCTTGAAATCAGTAAGAAAGATTTGAATCCATATTTTTGTAACTGATACAATCTTGTTTGTTCAGTATAAACTCATAACTTAGTAACGGTCTCATCAATTGAAGTTGATAATAATAAAAAAGTAATTTATGATATTATCGTGAACACTAAGTTCAATACTCAGATCAACCCTTGACAGCTTGGATTAGCGAGTTGTGTATAAAACAACTGGAGTTAAGAAGTAATACGAGACAAAAATGAGTAATAATTCGCTACGCTTCATCTAACAATAAAAATCAAGTTAAAATTATTATTAATATTGCTAAATATAACGAATGCATGTAAACAAATAATTATAAATAAGCAGCGCTGAGCGTTCAGGCAAAATGAAGAATAAAGTTATATGGTTGAATTTCACTTTTGAGTCCGTTAATTTTCGTAGAGCAGGTGTCTCGTGAAGACAGATATCACAACAAAATAAAGAACATCAGTTTATGTCTTGATGAAAGAGTAGTCTTTATTTCTAATTATTTAATGACAATCCAAGACGTTGTTAAAAAATTTGCTCTCACCTCAACAAATTTTAGGTGCTAAAAAGTACATTTAAAAATAAAATCAACGACTAATATTTCGTTAAATATATCACACAAATAACTTTAAATGATTAAAATACACAAATTTTATGAAAGATATGAAAGAAGGTAAGACACCAGCCTAGGTGAAAGGAATCTTTTATCACAATCATAAAATCGGCCAATAATTATTTATAACTATTTATTTGCTCATGTATGCAATTACATGTAATCCATTGTAATATTTTACATTTTTAAATCAACTTTATTTTTGGCATATGAATTTTTTAGATTGTTTCTAAATCTTTGACTGTTTTTCTTTAACCCACCTCACCTGCTATTACCAAAAAAGCTGTAAGTAATTATTTCTATTGTTGAATTATTCTTTATGTTTATTTAGATGAACAGCTTTTGTACCTTTACCTGAGGTTTAGTTCAAAAGTTTAATCGATTTTTTGATTGTTTTCTTCCATTTATCCTTTTGTATTTATTTCCTTCATTCACACAAATTGAAAAAAAAATAGAAATAGTTTTCAAACTTATTCACAATTCATAATATTGAGAGATATTTAATCCAGTTATATTTTTGTATTTGTATTTTTGCTTTTAAGATGGTTACAAAATTCCTGCAAAACACTGGGTTTCTTTGTTCATTAGTGGTCTACACAGAGACCCGCACTATTTTCCGGACCCATTGGTTTATAACCCAGATCGATTCCTACCCGAAAATATAAAAGAAAGACATCCCTATGCATTCATTCCTTTCTCAGCAGGTCGGCGGAATTGCATCGGTATGAAAGTTTTTAATTTTTATCCCAATGATTAGTGAATGGAAGAAAGTTTGTTCTTGCATTAATTTACAAAAATGTTTATTAGAAATCTAATTATGATATTTGTGTTTATTTATTGATGTTCTGTAATATTTCACTTATTTTTTCCATTTTGAGAGACCGTCACTAGTTTCATAAGAACGGTAAACTCACACTGTAAGTTATTTTGAATGAATTATCAGTAGCAAAAAAAAGAAAAGTATCTAAAATGTTAAACAAAATAAAAGTGAGTTGACGGAAATATTTTAAAAGTCTATGAAACATGCAGTTTGCATATCCAACAGCACAAATGTATTTTTAAAATAATTTTTCAGGTCAGAAGTTTGCAGTAGCTGAAGAGAAGACTTTATTGTCTTGGATATTCCGAAGATTTCAGGTAGAGACAACTCAGGAAGAAGCAGACCTTCACCCAGAATTGAGTCTGGTGTTAAGGCCAAAGTACGGCATCAAAGTTAAATTAACTAAACGCCAATAACAAAAGCCTGATGGTTTCAAAATGAAATTTTCTTAAAATTCGAAAAGCAGTTTCCAAAAGCTGAAAACAATTTTCAATAGATAAGAAATTTATTTACGAATGTAGACGCTTGAAGTAGTTTCAGTAGTTCATTTCAGGAAAATAAATCAGAATTCTTAATGTCCGAAGAATGTAGAAGAGAATGACACGTTAAGAAAAACATCCTTCATATTTTGCAATTATTTCTAAGATATTTCATTTAAGAATATCCTTTTAACAAAACAAATGCTTTTAAAATCGGAATTTAAAAAAAAATAATTTCTATTCAATATTAAAACTTTCTAAACATTTCTAAGCATGCAGACAAATGAATATTTAAAGATTAAGCAGAAATTTATGATCGTAGGGAATAATAATAATAATAATAATAATAATAATAATAATAATAATAATAATAATAATTTTAATTTTAATTTTTTTTTTTTTATTTTTTTATTTTTTTTTTTTTGTCAGTGAAAAGTGTCATGATGCCATTTCTAACCTTAGGTCTCTGGGTGGGACCCGGAAAGAAATGTGTAAACGCCAGAAAGCAAAGAAAATAAAAATAATAATAATAATAATAATAATAATAATAAATTTCAGATACTAACATGAAGTTTTCTTGTCTGCATTCATGAATATATATATATATATATATATATATATATATATATATATATATATATGTGTGTGTGTGTGTGTGTGTGTGTGTGTGTGTGTGTGTGTGTGTGTGTGTGTGTTTGATTTCTTTTGTTTCTGATGAGGAAAAGGTCAACTCACATCGGTTTGGAGCATATCAGCGGGAAACCAGTATTTCTTCAAGACATAAGTTGTTTTTCTATATCATAAGACGGATGCATATACTAACATACACACGCACGCACAGTCACAAACACGCGCGAACACACAATCACACATACACATATATATTTGTGATGATAAAATTAGTCTTTGTATATTTTTGTTTACTGATTATTTTATTATAGCGCAGCATTGTGACTTAGGCCGTACAAAAGCTGAAAGCAATTACATTCACAAACTGAATACACGAGGTTTAAGATCGAACGAAAATCTAGAAATCCTCAATGATTATACGTTTTACAAAATTAACTGAAGCAGCTGCATCATTTTTTATGTGCTAATAGCTGCGCATGATCTGGCTATATTTGTATACATCCTTATCATGTGTTATATTCCTTCTGTATCTATTTTCATTACTATATTCTGACTATGTATATGCATTCATAAATATGTTTATTTGTTGTATATTTATTTAATTTTTTTTTTTACTTTTCGGTTTTTCATCATCATCATCATCATTATTATTACTATTATTATTATTATTATTATTATTATTATTATTATTATTATCATTATTATTATTTCCTTTGATTTCTGGTATATACTCATTTCTTTCCGTGTTCCGACCAGACACCTAGACATTTTTCACTGAGCAGTTTTGAAAAAAAAATTCCATTATTCTACATCTTATATTCTCGTATATTCCCACATATATTCTCTTATTAACAGACTAGTAAAACAAATTGAAAAAAAAAGTTTACAGACACGACACGCACCTCCCCAATTATAGTTGACATCATCTAATCAGAATGAGAGACAGATTCGGCAAAAGCGCAACAAAAATCTTTATCTGATGATGCGTCAAATAAATGAGTGATTCTAGCATTGAGGCTATTAACGACCCCTGGATTTTAAATTTAGCTCAGTTCAGAAAACACGAAGAAGAATGTCATTTAAATAAAAAAAAAATGATGTTATACAAAATATCTTTGTCCACATTTTTTATATAAGAAACATACATGGATATTTACTAGTAGCGCACGCACACACACACACAAGCACATACGCACACATATATGAAATAAATAAAAATAATGTATAAACAATAAATATATTTAAACACACACACACACACACACACATATATATATATATATATATATATATATATATATATATATATATATATTAAGAATTAATTATTATTGAAGATTGTTTTTATCGATGAGCACATTTGAATGGAATAGAATTTACCGATAAATCATAATTTTCAATTTATTCAGAAAAATAAATGGTTTTAAAATAAATACATATGTTGTTGTTGTTATTGTTGTTATATTTTGATTTCTGCTATAGTCACTCTACCTATCAAGTCTGCAGAAAGACCTAAGGTAGGTAGTGGTGTTTTGTTATGGCTACATTTCACGATTTTTACATCACTAGCGTTACATGGACAAAGTACTTATTTATCAAGACGATATTTTGTATTTCTCTTAAGCTGAGATTTTCAGGGTATTTTTTCCAAGTGTTCTATTCTGTTTTACCATTCCAAACGCATTTTCTATGACTGGTACTATTCTTGTATTCACTGTCATTCTTAGCATTTAACTTTATGTCACTCATGTAAAATAGATGCCTTATTTTCTTTTGAGATATCTTATAGCCAATATTCCGTCCTGTTAAGTTCGCTGGTTAATTCTATTAGGGATATACAAAATAGCAAGGGGGACAAAGAATTGATGTTTATTTCACAGATTTATTTATATGACTGAATTGAAATGTTGTTTTTCATATCGACATACTTTGTTTGATGAAACTGATGATGACGGGTGATACCTTGTATATATTTAAAGACGAATGGGGTACATTATTGAATGCTTTATCGTAATCTATCTAAGCAGTACTGAGATGTTTTTTCCATATCGAAACAAATTTCCAAGATTATCCTATTAATAAGTAATTATCTTTACATTAGTAAGAGCCACGTTTTATCACTTTTTGTTCAAGACGTAGTATGCCATTTTTTCTAAGAAGAAATATATCTGTTTTGCCAAAATTGTTGTCAATAGTTTGTAAGTCGTGGGAATACATGTAATTGTTCGAGGTTTTGGGAACATTCGTTTCACCATTCTTGGATAGAAGGAAGGTAATTCCTTTGGTTAGCCATGCTGAAATTTTAATAGGATCATTGACCATTTCTTGAAGTTCTTTGGATAGTTTATTGTGTGCTGTATTTAACTAATATAATCAAGAGTTAGGAATTTTATTTATTCCAGTAGATTTTCAGTTGTGTGATTTTTCAGTGCACATTCAACATCCTCTTCTGTTTCCCGCCCATGTTTGTTTTGGTTTATTTTTCATCCATACTGCCTCTTGCGTAATCAAATCTTTATTATGTTCTTTAGGGCAAGCCCATGTTTTTCTCAGAAATGTATAACCGCTTCCATTGTTGAGGAGGGCGGCCAATAACTTCAGTTTTTGGTTTGCTTATTTCTCTGTAAAATTCGCATCTGTTTGAAAGATTTTGTTCTGTCTGTAGAATCATGATCATTTTACATAGCGTCTGATTCTTTAAGCCTTCAGTTGTATTGTTTGCTTTATCTGTTTTTAGCTGATAGGACTTCATTTTCATTACAATTTTTTTTTCTTTTGACTTTCCTGCCTTTTCTAGTCATTACATTTGTTCCTCTTACCAGTTCACCGAATACTGGTAAATTGTTGAATTTTTGTCTGTGAGACTGCCATTTTTATATTGATATTTAATTTTACTTACTGCTATTTCTGATGCTTCGTTGATGTCCGTACTTTTTATGTCCGTTTCTGGTCCCCTTTCATGTTCTGCTGATTCGCTTATTTTTATTTCTTTAATTTCAGCATCTGTCCTGTAATGTACCTTCCTACATTGGCTAGTTTATTTTCGTCAATGTACATTCTAAGTGCTTGTCCAACCATTTCTTGCCAAATGTTATATGTTTGACAATTGATCCTTTTCTGAGACTTGTACAACGCTTCATAGATTGCAGTCGTAACGAGTTTTTCTCTTCAAGCGACCATTTTACCTTTTCTTTCTTTAAATGAATTATTGCCGATCTAGTTGTAGAATTTGCAGGGCCATCAATGGGATGATGCCGGTTGTGGGGACTTGAAGATTCATTATTTGTGTAGGAGTTTGTTCCTATGGGTGAGGGACTGGCTGCCTGTTTATCCACTGGAAGAGCCATACTTGACATTTTGGTTTGACTTCTAGCTCTCATATTGTACCCACGAGTGACACACGGGTTCAAATGTCCACCTGATGTCATCCGGTACATTGTGTAACGGTCTTTTACAGACAGGCTTCTAAAGTCTGTCGGGTATCGTTCGCGACCTCATAACGCAGCATACATTCACTCCTCGGCACGATTAACCACTTGAGTTTCTGGTTGTTGTTCGGAGTTTTCCTTCTCGTTTTTGTTTTTAGAAGGAAAGAAAAAACAATACTACCAGATGAAAGGTCAAGTGGATATACATTGGGGGATACCACGAAAAAAAAAATGAAAAATAGATAATCAGCCAATGCGATCCATACCCACGTACACGTACGTACGTATGCATGCATACACACACACACACACACACACACACACACACATATATATATATATATATATATATATATATATATATATATATTTAAGATACAACGTGTGTTAGCACGTGAGATACCCTGTCTTCATCAGCCGACGACCAGGGGTGATCTCACGGTTTCAGTGGCTATGGCGGGACCGCCACCCCAGGCGCCAACAGCAGCGTTTGCCACCAGGCAGGGTATAAAAAAACCAAAAAAAACTAGTTGATCGTTCCTCTTTGTAAATTCTTAATGAAATAAATAAAACGATTGTACCTCTTTGCAGCTTCTGTCCGTAATGAAAGTTCATGAACGCGTTTGCCGTTATTGACGCGCTCGTAAAAATCGTTATAAACGACTACGCAAATATTTCACTTGCGCATGTTAGGTCGTGAGGTTGCGCGCATAATATTTCAGTAATGTCTGTTCTGATCGTAACTTTCCTTCCTAGATTTGTCGTCGATTTGGTCGTTTTTCCTCTTTTTTATTTTCCATTACTGGTTTAAATCAATCAGAGCAAACGTCGTATATTATTCTACAAAAGGAATTGATCTGTTGCCCTATGTGACCCTTAAGATTTTTATTAAGGATAAAAGAATGCTCTTTGTCAAGATTTGTCCAAACAGCCTTCTGGTTACCGTTGGGTCACTGTATTCTTGGTTTACTTAGGATTTCTCCAGGGTGCTGTCGCTCAACGATGGAATCCTGAACGCTGTGGGTGTAGTCCAGATTCATAATCCCATCACTCGATTTACATTCTCCGATAGGAGAATTACGTTGTTTGCACCACCGTACCTTATGGATACGTAAACCGTGTAAACCGTTAAATCTTCTGCCGCAATCATACGTTGTAGCCAGGTCCATATACAGGTCGTTTCCATTAAAATCAGTCTGATGGGTGATATATTCTCCCTCCCCGCTACAGTCACCCAGAGGGCATTCTACGTCTCTTGTATTCTTCATGCTTAAATGTAGATTCTTGTCTTTCCAAGATGTCACTCCACCTTTCTAGAGGGTCACTTCGTCTTTCCGAAGAGTCATCTTGCTTTCCAGAGAGTCTTGGTAATCAATTTTTAACATACAACGTGTGTTAGCACGTGCGATACCCTGTCTTCATCAGCCGCCGACCAGGGGTGATCTCACGGTTTCGGTGGCTTTGGCGGGACCGCCACCCCAGGTGCCACCAGCAGCTGTTTGCCACCATATATGCATGGACAAAGGTACACTATACTTAGATAAAAAGCGCGGCTCAGTTAAGGAAACTTCCGCTGGAAGTATGGAAAAATTAAAAAGAATACAAATAAAAATAAGGATATAAAAAATAAAATTAAAAGGAAAAAAATAAATGAAGTGGAAATAAATTCAAAATTTAAAAAAATAAAAATAAAAAGCTTACATATTGAAATGCGAACACAGAATGGCATCAAAGAAAGAGACTAAAATGTTCGACTTGTCGAGTGAAAATGATTATTAAAGAGTAGATCACTCCCCACTACCGACACAACGAGGTATGGGGAGGGTCGCTAACGAATTTATTAAACAAAGAGAAAAAAGGAAAAATACAATAGATATTTTATTTGTCGTTATTTCTCACCCTCACCATAATACCGAACCATAAAAAGTAAGATTCTCACTGAAAATTATTATTATTATTAGTAGTAGTAGTAGTAGTTTTATTATTATTATTATTATTATTATTACAGTTTGCATGTTGCTAAACAGGAGAAAGTTTTTTTTTTGTCTAATAGATTGGGAATATTTTTGCTCAGTGAATAGTTCTGTTCTTTCTACGTTGGAGAGAAACATAAAAGTTTTAAGGGAAGATTTAGCGGGTAATTGGAATACCATCTTTGATTCCGATTTAATCTGGAGATAGGGTGACAGAGAGTATGCTAAAATGCCTTCTCATTCAAAAAGCTGTCGTAAATTTATTATTAATTTCCGAAGCCGTTATAATGAATTTTAGTTGATATTTGTGATCCGATTCCCATGCAGTGTTTAAACTATTTTAACCGAATTTTAGTTGGGTGTATCCGCAGTGCATTTTGGTTGACTAAGTTTTTATAGGTTGACTAACATTATCCGGGTTATAAGCTTGTCCGCGTTCAAATAAATCAAAGTCTAGTAATGGCAAATGGTTGGAAAACAATTTTGGACGAGAATGACTAATGACACCAACTAATACTAACCTAAAGATCGAAATGATGGTTCCCCAATTACTCCTAACCAGCAGACCGCTGGTTAGGAATAATTGGGGAACCATTTTAAAGGGTTTTTGCTGCCGGCTGTGACACTGGAATCTAGAGTAGAGAGGTCTGTAAAACCGAGAGAATTAGTCGAAGTAGCGACAAGTAAGACAGGTGCCTCCCTAATTCCCATGAAGAAGGAAGCGCTGAGGGACAGAGCGTGAATAAAGAGAATGTATGCAAAAAGCAATGAATATGGGTGCAGAATTACGTGCAGAAAAATTTCGGAATGCAAGTGATCAACATATTGTTAGTGTCACATCACTGGATGGACTAACATTGACTACAAACGAAGGCACTTGTAAAATCCGTCAGGTATGCTGTGTATGCTGAATGTTATCATAAAGAGAAAATGTTTTGTCTATTTTGGGAAAATTGGGGCTCATTGACAGCAGGATGCGGTCTGCTTTTTTTCTCTTGTTTTGTTGTTGGATAGCACCGTTTCCTATATTGTTAAAGTGGGAATATTCAGCAGGTGACTGAACTGTAATCATTGATTCTGATATAGTCTGAGGTTGCGGTGATGGAAAGGGTAACTGTTGTGGTGTCCTCCTTCTAAAGAGATTATTTTGGAATCTTCTGACTGTTATAAGATTAGTAGGTGAGAAGTCCTTGCGGGAGCAGTTGTCCAGACTGTTCACTTTCGAACTCTCTGCCGAGGCAGAGAGGAACTCGGACGAAGCAGGGCAAAGTTTCGTCCGGGTAGGTAGAAAGGCCCTGAACCCGTCTAGGCGGGTTCAAAGGTAATATTTTTGGCCGAGCCTACGAGTTCGGAGAAACCCACGTTAAACTCGGTCTTGTGCCACATACATTCTTTGTGGGGGGATGTTAAATATAACAGTCGCACAGATTGTTCAACTGTCAAACTCCCTGCCTCAGCATTCTACCTTCCCGGAGAAAGCTTTGCTACAGGGCAAAGTTTCGTCCAGGGAGGTAGACAGGCCCTGAACCCTTCTAGTCGGGTTCAAAGGGAATATTTTGGTCGAACCTACGGGCTCGGAGAAACCTTGTGCCACATACATTTCTTGTGAGGGAACTGTTAAATATAACAGTCGACCAGACTGTCCATTTCTCAAGCAGAGAGGAACTCGGACGTGGCTTTGCCAAAGGGCAAATTTTCGTCCGGGGAGGTAGACAGTCTATGAACCCGTTTAGGCGGTTTGTAAGGGAATTTTTTTGCCGAGCCTACGGATTCGGAGAACCCACGTTAAACTCGGCCTTGTGCCACATACATCCCTCGTGGTGGTGGTGGGGGGCTGTTAAATATAACAGTCGAACAGATTGTTCATTACTGTCGAACTCTCTGCTTGTCGAATAGATTGAACGCTGGGTGAACCGACAAGCACTCACTAGTCGTGTAATACTCTTCTGTTGAATTTACTGTTTAATATATGATATATCTGCAACACTTGTCTTGCTATTTCTTTAACCATTTACTTGTTCACAACAGTAAGAAGGTACCTTCGGACGTCAAAGTTTTTCAGGAATTTATCGCTAAACTTGGTTTAGTCGATAAATTATAAAATGAGCATTCGAAGTGTGTATAATAGATATTTGCAGCATGGTTATCATGCAACGTTCTTGCTATATCGACCAAGGAGAGTCAGTTTACGACATTTAAGTTGCCCTGTGGCTTGTTCGGGTTCGAATGCCTAGAACGTTATGTAAGGACTTACTGGATCAACTAATACTAACACTTAAGTGAGGATGAGAGGGTATGTTTGTTAAGGATAATTGACGGGAACACCTTATAAGTAGCATTACAAAATGCACTCAAATTCGAAGTAGACAGGGCTGTAAAATTGGGAGTTATGAAATGAAAGACAGAGTTAGTTTTCGTGCTTTTTCAAGAAAATGCAATTGAGATATAGAATAAACAGAATGCATGCAGATGCAACAAATATGGCTACAGAATTACGTGTAGATGAACTTCGTATTGCAACTGATCGACATCACCGGTGGAGTGACTCTTATAACACCCCACTGGTTAAGTACAAACGAAGAAATTTGTAAGGAATTTCGTGATCACTTGTAAAAGCTTTATACCTGGGATCCTATCAATTTAAAAATTTGATGAATTTGAGAAACTTTTTGGAACAGATAAGATTCTTGGAGTTGATGATACTAGATGTACTTAACCATCTAGTTTCGACTCTTGTAATGTCCATGCGAGGGCTATGACAGAATAAGCGGTAAAAATCAAATAATTTATCCATTCCACTTTCATCTAGGCTGTACGTCCCTGTGCTGGAATTTTTCTATATATATTGAAGGTGAACACGGTCCTAAGCGGAATAACGATACCTGGTGCTGCCACCTTGGTCAGGTACTCTATGATGATGATGTATTCACTTCAGTTTCTCGAGATCTTAATTAATTTGTGCCCTCGAAGTAATCTTTATTTAAAAGGAGGTCCAAGATTTGTGTTTCGCACATCTACACCCACTTCAGCATTTACCGATTTACAATACAGTCATTTCTTCGTATCAATTTAACTGAGGTAGAATGGACATGTTTAGATTTATTTGGGGTTAAAATACTCACAAGGTAAGTCGCGAGATTTTTTACATTAATACTTCTGAGGAGGAATTGGTGTTGCTGGGAATCAAGATTGTCAGCTTACGTACTGGCTACATTTTTTAAGCCCGATTTATGTATAAGGTGACCAAAATGGCAACTTCTGAAAGGAAAATACGCAAAGTATACGGGTGAGAGTAGGTCTCGCTCCTAGAACGGAAAAGAGTATTAAGAATGCTCAGAGGGTATTGGGTGAAAGCTTGTCTCTCAAAAACAAAGCCGTGAAAGAGGAATTTTATTGACTGTTATTAATGGTATTGTGACGTTCTGACGAGGGAATATAACTCCTTAGTGCCTTAAATGCTACCGTTGAAATGTGTCAATAATGATGAGGTATGTTCAGCCAGGCTGTTGATTAGAGGTGCACTCTATATAGGCCAAACACCTTTCACAACATACCTGTAATTTCGCCAAAATGCGTCCATTACAGTTATGTGGAGGTATCCAGCGAGCACTTTATCTTTCACTGCACCTTTATACACCTGCCGTGTAGGTTTGTTGATAGATATGTGGTTTGAATTATTCGCGAAGAGTTTTTTGCTTTGGAAGACAGTTCCTAGGTGCGTCGCTTGAAAAGAAAAAAAATATCTACATGTTTTAGCTAGAGTATTAATCCAATTATACAACTCCACACACACAAACACACACACACAGACACACACACACACACACACACACATATATATATATATATATATATATATATATATATATATATATATATGCATCAATTAAAATTAACCATTATGTGCGAAAATTTGTAAAAAGTTATAAAGTTTGTAAATTGGTTGTAGACATACCTTACTCGATGGTCACTTTCAAAATTCAAATTAGCCATATTCACGTTCTGAACTAGACATATTTTTTTGGTGGAATTGTTAGCAACTATAAAAATGATTAGCTTATGATGATTTGCGTGATGCAAATGAAGGAATCCCCTTTCTTCCAATCACCTTGCTGTCTATTTTAAGAAACACCTTAAAGTTAACATTATAATGGAGAGGAAGAGGAACTCTTTGTCAGGATTTTGCGAAAGACGGATGAATTCTTCCAATTTCTTTATGTTTGAAATGAAGATAATAGATAATCTTAAAGGAAGCAGCTAGGGATTATTCAATTCTGTGAAAGACTTCTAAGCCCAGCACTGTTAAGGTAAAGATAAATTTGTTCATCTTTTGTTATAGTTACATGTTTAATTCAACCAGAGAATATATGTTCATTTATCATTTTCTTTCTGTTTCTAATTCTCTTCATTTCCATTTTCAATTTCTCAGTCGGTATAGTAGTATTTCCCCTTATTTCAATTTTTTTTATTTATCATTTCCCAGATAATTTCTTTCAACCGCTTAATTTCCATTTCTATCATATTAGATCGAGTTTGGGGGTCACATATTAACGCATCATTTATAAAATCTTGACGCAAATATAATTTCGAAGCATTTCCAAAATACTGTGGGATTTTAAAATTGTAAAATATGAATAATTTATTTTATAAATAATGTGACATTATGGTGAAAGGAATAATGAATAATTTCAGTTCGATAACGGATTCCTATATTTTTAAAATTTCGCCTAATATAATGTTCGAGAAATGCCAATTAAAATAATCATTTCGAATACTGGTTTATGCTGAATAAGTACAGTTATTTATCGTCTGCTTTCTCGAGTTTCGTTGAGACGAACTGATGTGACCTCGAGATCAAAACTATTCCCCGTAAAGAAATGTGTTATCTTTTCATTTTTTTTATCTATTACTAGCAGGAGAGCCCGGCGTTGCCCGGAGATGTAACAGTAAGAGATAGATCAAGTATCGACCATCATAAAGACTGAAAAATAAAATTGACAAAGATTATTGTTTAAGGTTGACGGACACGCATGTCTTAATTAGTTTTTTTTTTTACGAATTGGTCAAATCCAAACTCAAACAAAAACATTGTTTTCAATCGTTATGGGTCTATTTTATTATAAACAATTGTCTTGTAAGTGGAATTTTTAAAGCATTCTGAATGTAAAAATAAAGAAAAAAGTGTGCAAGACAATAAGAAACACTACCTGCCAAAAAAAAAGTGAAGTTTTGTTGAAATCGGTTGAAAAATGTAGGAAATCCGATCCCATATATAAACGAACACACCTACACACACATATACACAAACGCACACGCACACACACACACACACACAAACAAACTGGGTTTTATAAGTATAACTCGATATGAGTTGTCTCCCTTTCATTCTGGCGACAGAATCGTGTTTTATCGTGTTTTCAAATTGATTTCGTGCAAAAACAATTGTGTTTTTTCAATTTTTGGCGCTGTCAGAACCACCGCAAGCTAATTTTACGCAGTCCTGTGAAGTTTTGTTGAAATCGGTTGAAAAATGTAGGAAATCCGACCCAATATATAAACGTACAGACACACACACACACACACACACACACACACACACACACACAAAATCTGCGTTTTATAATAAGTAAGATTTTATTATTTTGGGAACGTGTACCATTTTTCCTTATTGACATATATTTTTCATTTATTAGGTATGTAGCCACTCCCAATTTTCCATATTTTTATATGACGTATTATTCAGCAAAACTGGATCTGACATCTTATTAACTCAACAATAACCTAAATTCAGAAGGATGTCAATATTTATTTTATGTCTCTGTTTTCACTTATATATATATATATATATATATATATATATATATATATATATATATATATATATATATATATATATATATAGTCACAACTTCTGTTATCATTAAACAACAAGCTAAAATATCTGAATTTTAATTAAAGGTCCATGTTTCCGATTAAGAATTCGTGTTTAGAATTAAAAAAGAAGAGAATGCTTAAAATTCACTTTTTTTAAGCATCTATTTTTCATTGAAGCATTATATATCAAATTCAATGCCTTTTTCTTCTTTTTCTTCTTTTTCTTCTCCTCCTCCTACTACTACTATATATTCTACTGCTGTTGCGCATTCAAGTATGATGTCATCGCACAGAAACCTTATATATATATATATATATATATATATATATATATATATATATATATATATATATATATATAAGTGTATAACTGGCTCTGTATTTCATTTGGCGTGTCATTTAACAGTTTTTGCATGAAATAGTCATCGTGTTCATGTTGACCAAATCTTCACAGAATGGCACTTGTTACTCTGCTCATTCCTTTTATTCTGCTAATCGCTTTGCCATTCTTCATCTGGATTCGACAAACCAGATCGATTATCGCCAAATATGATGAGAGTAAAAAGCTACTGCACTTAAACGACTACCCGATTATTGGTGCCTCTTTAAGGCTTATGGGCGACGGTGAAGGTAAGCTTATTTATTCATGCTTTTCTGCTTTTCATCAGTGATTCTTTTATAACTATTTAAGTGTTAAGTTTAATCAGTATGTCTTTTATAATTTTTAAATTTTAATAATCAATTAAATCAACAGATTCAAAACATTCAACAATTTGTTTTATGTTTCTAAAATCGAACGAAGGTTAAAAATGTCTACATTGCTGATAATGCATCTTTGATATTTAACGCCTTTTCAGAAATAGAATCATATCGAATGATATCGAAAATATTTTGCTCAAATTACATATAATTTATGGGGTTTAGACTAATGTTTTCCCTCCAAATTAGCCCCATAACTGTGTGTGGTCGAATAGTCGCTGCGCAGCTGAACACCAGATCAGTCCCTTTGTATGTTTCAGTTGTGTGCTCGTGTCCATGTCTCTGTTAATGATCTTCCAATTCTTCCAGTGACCTTGCCAAACACTTTTTTCTTTTGACTGCCTAAGGTGACTCCTTGTTCAATGTCAGTGAAAAGATTGTTAGGTCATATGTTGCTTTCATATCATTTAAAATTTCTGTTCTTGTCGGTGGATATGTGGTCCTTCAATAGGCATGTTTCTTTTTTGATGCACTGCAAGTCATTTATGATGTAGGATATGTCTACGTAGGAGATGTCTTGGAAGATTCTGTAACATCTCATTTTTGATGCTTGAATTCTTCGCTGTATTTCTGGTGTTAATGTCGAAGATATAAAAAAAAATTGAGTAAACCAATGTTTGCAATCGTCTGATTTTTTATTTCAGCCGATGTACTGGTCTTTCGTCATAGTTCTAAATTTTGCGATATCTTCCATTGTTTGTACTTTTCTTGAGCTCTTCTGGAACCCTCTTCGCTGATAATCAACCCAAGAAATTTAAAAAAAATTGAATTCTTTCATTACTTTAATTCTAAACTAATGACTAATACTTGACCAATGTCTTTAATAATTCTCGGCCAATGATTTATATTTTGCTCGAAAGTTGTTTGTAATGAGTTTTTTTTTTTAATTTTATGGAATCCTGCAAAATACGTATTGCCTCATACAACTGCTGAAGAGTTTGAATCAACCCATATTATATTTATTGCTCACAATGGCATCTTATCAAAGAGTTTTTGAAATCTATGAAGACCTGATAGAACTTTTGTTGATATTCTGCGTATTTTTTGCATATAAGTCGTAGATTGAATATCTGTTCTCTGGTGCTTTTTCCACGTCGAAAATCAACCTATTCTTCAGCGATGATTTCTTCTGCTTGGCGCACCATTAGGATGATTTTCAACGTCACTTTACTTGCGTAAAAATCGATAGTTTTGTACTTTAGTTTATTGGAGATTGCCTTTTTTGGGAAGTGCGATCAATGACTGGGTTCATATTTGTTTGGCTACTCTTCTGATAGCGAGATATTGTTACAGATTATTATTATAATATCTATCACTAATTCAACTAATTCTTTTTTCTCTGTGATTAATGAATTCATATTTAAATAATTCGAATTAATTATTTCATAATCAATTAATTCATATTTAATGAATCCATATTCAGTTAATTCATATTTAATTAAATATTATTTAATTAATTCATATGTAATTAATTCATATTTAATTAACTCACATTTATTTACTTCGTATTTAATTAATTCATATTAATTTCTTAAATATTCACAATTTGTTTACAGACATTTTCTATGCCTTTGATAAATTTAGTGAACTAAAATATTATTATATTGGTCTTTTCTCTTAGAAATGTATGCAGAAATGTTGAAACTAGCAGATAGATATCGAAATCATGGAATGTTCGTGTTGCAGATGGGAATGGAACCTTGGTTAATCATTTTCAAAGCTGATTATATGCAGGTATTTTCTTTACTTAAAAATATATACGCACAATCGCGAAATTTCTTAAGTATAAAAAAACAGTGAATTCTATTGATATAAAATTATTTATTCATTGTATTTAATTGATCCAGAAGAAATTCGCCATCTTATTTAATGTATTTCAGTTGTGTATCTGTATTGAATGATTTTTAAATCAAAATGAGTCGTTAGAAAACAAAGCAGTAGAATAACTAAAGAAATTAAAATTTAGCAACTACATCATATTTTGCGGGAGAAAGGCAAAATCACAAATTTTATTTTTGATGATCAGACGCGTAACTATAAAGCAATGTAATTTTTAAATAACGAGCAACATTTTTACAGGAGTTAATAATAACTTCAACAGAACTTCATTCTCGGTGATGTATTTTATCAAATGCATATGACGAAAGTCAAAGTAGGCTTCGACATTATTACTCAGAGTAAATGTGGATATGGTAGAATGACAAAGACAATAATATGACCTCCTTTGAATTTTATTTCTATCAGGTTCGTTGCATTCTTTTATGTCTTTATTTATAATATTTTAAGTTGTCAACTTTCCCATAAGAGTACATTTCATTTAAATTCTGGAAGTTGTATCGTCAACTCCTTTATATTCATGACTATATGGCCGGTGTTGCCCGTGCTTGATTCAAAAATCGTACGACTCATACAACAATCGCTATCACTTGACTTAAAATATTTTTGCCCTTCCTTGCCTTTAAAGGAGTGCCCTTTGTCATGCTGATGTTGCTACATGCCTTACTTCTTGCCTATCACACACTGCGAATTTTTTCTAAGCTCTATACTAAACATTAAATCTGTTACGAAAAAAGAACTAAACAAAATGAACACAAACCGATCAGCTTAAAAAAAAGGACTTGTAACCGGAAAAAACTGAATGAAAAAAGAATGTTTTAAAAGTATTTTAGTAGAACTTATAAAATATCAAAATGAACAACAATTAAAACTTCAAGAAAGAATGGAAAAAATATTACTACAAACGCAGAAGGAAAATCATCAAAGACAAATGCAAAATGAAGAAAGACAATTACAACTTCAGGAGCTAATTGCAAAAGTAGCGAGTAATACACAACGACAAAATATTGAAAAAGAGGCGACTTTTTCTCAAGACGCAGTATGGAACATGATAGAAACATTCAAATATTCCTTAGAAGAGGATAAAAATTTCGGAGACTTTTTCAGGCGTCATGAAGACATCTTCAACATCGATTGTCAAAACTGGACAGAAGCAAAAAAGCTACGACTATTACTCGGAACGGAAGAATACACAATTTACCTCCAACGATTTTAAAGAATTCTGTGAGACGTACCAAATAAAGAACATTAAGATAACTCCGTATCACCCACAGTCTAACGGGCAGGCTGAACGATTCGTAGACACACTAAAGAGAGCTCTAAAAAAAAGCAGAGGATGTACCGACAGAAAAAGCTATTCAACAATTTCTCCATGTATACAGAATAACACCTAACGAGTATACACAATCTGGTCTTTCACCAGCGGAAGTGATGTTTGCCCGGAAAATACGTTCTGTGTTTGATAAGTTATTGCCTAACAAGAATAAACACCAGCATACACCTATAGTATCCAAAAGATCATTCAAACCTGGAGAACGAGTTTACTTTAGGATGTTCAGGAACAATATGGCTTACTGGGAGCCTGGCACAATAATTAACAGACTAGGAAATGTGATGTACACAGTACAAGACGAAAAGTTTACCCACAAAAGACATATTGACCAAATACAAAAAAGACGGGTTGAAGAGCCAATCTCGTCACCCGCTGAAAATGAAAATGGATGCAATCTTTGAAACTTTTGAGATTCAAAGACGACAGGAAGACACAGAAACTAGAAGGTCAAACAGGAAGAGATTTACCGAACCTCTGATTATCGACCATAAGAGAAAAAATACTCCTCCCCCAAAAGGGATCTAAGGAGGGGGTGTTGAGGGGTCCACCCTTTTTTATACAAATGAACTTACCCAGTATATACATATACTACTGCAAGAGCGAGACGAGAGTAAGAGAAATAGAGAGAGAGAGCAAGACCGAGGAGTCGAGTCGAGAGTGATATAGTAAAAGGTTGTAGGTAACCGGAAGAGTGAGGGTGAGGTAACAGCATTGTAGGAGTCACAGTGAGCGAGCACGTAGACTCATTAAGAAGTCATACAGCGATACTTCAATACCAAAGACTGTATATATATTTTGCTACTAACCCGTATTCCTGGAACTACTAACCAGTTTGTATTATTACGTTAATACATTATTTTCCTATATTCATTCCTGGCTTTTGTTATTTATTGGTACCGGATTTCAACCCGAATTCCACAACAGAATGTTAACAACAAATACTTTTTTACATCCAACCCAGTTCTGCGGAATCAGAATCAACGTTGAGTTTAAGCAAGCGAATGAGCCATTTGGAGTAATTTGAAGAATGCAGATATCGATGTTTTTGCATGCTAGCATGCTAGTTAACATTCGTGTCAGTCAGCTGTTGGCTCTCACGCTGGCCAATAGAATCTTCCTGCCTATTCGTGGCAGCCAGATATTGGCTCTCACTCTGGCCAGTATAAAATGGCCACAAACTTCATAAAAACTGCCGTAGAAGCATGAAAAAATCGATTATTTCCACTATCGATGGGAGTCGGGAAATGCAAAGTCGGTCTTGGCCTTCCCGTTAACTTGGAGCATGTGCATGTAAATTTTGGTGCAAATCCGTAATTATATCTGTTATCAGTGATGACACTACTGTAGATAAAAAAAACTGTTTTTTGGTCTCGATTTTATATTTTAGAGAATGTAGCTCCATACAAGAAAGCCGCATGTTTGTTTTTTTCAGAAAATTTATTTCACATTAATGTTGTAAGTTTTGTTGATCATTATTGAGAACTCCACTGAGAAGTCATCCGTTTCCCCAGGAAGGAGAAGAAGATAAATAAAATCATTATATTTTATGTCAAGTTGAACATTATGGAATTTTCTGAAGTTCCCTTAGTACTTTGTACTTTTCATTCATATTGAGAATTGAGGGGAAATTATTTTAAATATAAAGAGCAATGGGATTTTATGTGTTTTTAATTTAATCATTTATGATTCTAACCAAATAATAACAACAACAATAACAATCAACATTAAAAATAAGGAATGATCTTTTTTGCAGAAAATTCTCGGTAGTAGTAAACATTTGGACAGAAATATACTTTATGAATTTATGCGTCCGTGGCTGAAATCTGGGCTTATTACAAGGTAAACAATACAAATAACATATTTATATAAAATTCTATAAAAAATAAGTATGTATTATGATTTAATTAAATGAATATGATTTAAAATAAAATGTGATTTTATTCAGTCAGTTAAGTGCCATACGTGGTTTGGGCGATCATGTATCTTTCGATACATGACTGAAGAGGCAGATTTTTCCAGCAGTCGGTTGCCACTTCTTTCTACGGTCGACTGGTTGCTAAAGAACCTAATCTGTCCTTCTATTCAATCCATAACTGAATCAAATTAAATTCTCGAGATCTATCTATCTATCTATCTATCTATCTATCTATCTATCTATCTATCTATCTATCTATCTCCAAAGACGATTTGAATTTTCAAAATATAACTATCTTTAATTCACTTTATACAATTTTTATACTTTATACAACATGGATGCTGTTGATATAGATCTTTTTCTCTCTGTGGAAATGTGATAAACACACACAAACTGATGAAAGATATTTTGCATTTTAAGTGTTTTAAATTTTTTCTACCTAAAATCATATGCATGTTACTTAATGCAAGCAGACTTAAAAGAAATAATTTTAGTTAAGTTTGCAATTTACCTTATGTTTTGTCTTTTAGTACTGGGGAAAAATGGGCAAAACGGAGAAAGATGTTGACACCTTCCTTTCATTATAACATTCTGAATGATTTTACTGTCATCTTTAATGAGCAAGCATTAATCATGTGTGAAAAACTAGAAGAACATATTGGACAAGGAGAGTTTAATATCTCTCCGTATATCACGCTTTGTGCTTTGGATATCATTTGTGGTAAGACATTCATTTTGATTATTAAATCTATGGAAAGAGCGCGGTTTCCGTAAATGGAGAGGTTTCGGTATCATGGATTTTAACATAAAAGAGTGCGATCAAATTTTATCTCGTGTCTGAAATCTGGATGAATTTCTTCTAAAACTGGTAACCACGTCAGCCTTTGGTGTAGTATCACAAGTTTTTCGATAATTACTTATGATGCCTCTAAGATATTTTGTTCGATTGACAGTGTTAGTATGTCAATATGTTTCATGAAATTTCATAGGTAAATCTTTGATTTGATTTTACGGTTCTGCTTTTCTAAACATTTAAGTCTTTCAAGTAATTGGTTTAAAATGGCTCCTCAGAAGAATTTACATTTTTATAACTATTGTTATAAATTGACTTGAGATTTCTATTTCACATTTTTTGTTAGTTGTTAAAAAGTATTTATCAGATGAGAAGAAATTGGCAAAGATGTTCATAAAAAATATCCTCCCGCTCCGTATATATCTTTATCCATGTGATACATTAAATCAGGTGGTAAAATTTGAAACCTGAAAAATTGCTGCTGACCACATTGAACACAGAATTGATTCACGATTATGGCGTTTTGAGAAATTAAAAAAAGGGTTTCTTTGTTCTTGTGTCAAAATTGGATTGCATTCGACGTGTGAAATTTTACGAAAAACAAAATTTTAGTTTCATAGCTTTCTTTCCGAAGCTGAGTTTTTTTCTTAGAACTAAGAGTAATATAAAAATTAATAAAAAGAAACAAACAGAAAAGTAAATAAATATTTTTCTTACTGTATTTATTTTTAATTTACAAAACATTTTGTATTCTCTTTTCTTCACAGAAACAGCCATGGGTAAACATCTAAATACACAGAATGACAACAGTTCTCAGTATTTAAAAGTTCTACATCAGTAAGTTCGAGTCATTTGACTACTAAAGTCACAGAGAAAGAATATGTGACTATTTGCATTTATAATGCCGCTTTTATCTTAAAATATAGCGCTTCAAATTGTCTTAACTAATTATTGAATAATTACGGAATCGCTTTTCATAATTACATAAAATCGATCTATCAAATATGTTTCTGATCACATCTCGAAAAACTATTTCCTATAAAGTTAAAGTATCAAAACAAAAGCCATGAATATAACTCATAATTATGACTAAACGAGTCGAACATATTTTTTATTTTTCATTAATATTTATTCTCATATTAATATCAGAGAGTTATGTTAATAAACTCTTGTACATATTTTTTGTATTTAAACATATTAACGTTGTTTGAAACTATCGAAACAATGAAAATTGATAAGGGCTTTGTTGATAATTTTATACAATTTGGTCTCATTTAATAAATTATATAAATTTATTAACAAAGTATTTTACAAGATATTTCATACGATATTTCATTCGATAAAGTAAACCACTGGTGCTGTTATCCTTTAAAATCTAACAAATGGATAAAAATGATAATATGGAATGTTGAGTTCAATGATGACGAAACTAGTTAGCGATAATCCTAGAACCTATTGCTGTTCCATGGCTCTATAATATAAAAAATATATAAGAAGGCAATTTAAACTGAATTATTGAAAGGCATGATATATGTGACAGGTTCAAAGCTAAATTTAAAATTTGTTGATTTATATAAAAATCATAATCGTTTAGTCAATATTTTTAAGATATCTAAAAATAGGACATTTATTCATTTCAATGACGAAACAATTGTGCGTTCTTAATGAACTGAGACAAAATTTAAAACAAATTTTAATTCTAATCTACAATGATTTCTTTTACTTTAGGAACAAATTTCCCTGTTGCTTCTCGACAGAGTTATTATCAATAATTATATTTTTTTATTTTAGAGTTTGTGAGATGATAGTGAAACGCTTTAAATCCCCATGGGTGTGGCCGAATTTACTCTTCTACCTTTTCGGAGATGGTCGTAAATTTGACAAGTACCTCAAAATCGTTCAAGGTTTTACAAAGAATGTAAGTGTTGATTGAACATCAATAGAAATCACCCTAATAATTATTCTAAGAATGCTAATGCATATAGACTCTGATTCTAACAATGTACTATTCACAATATCATGATGAATTGTCAATTAAACACGTCAATATAATTATGTAACGATTTACAAGAAATATATTTCTTTGTTCGAAACGAGGAATAGACAGAAATTTGATTTATACGTTAATTGATCTTTCAATTTGAAATACAAGAAAAATCTTTAGCGATCTTGTTTCAAGATATTCCGACTATTTTAGATGCATTCTAAATTATCTATTTATTGAGTAGGATTATGTGCGAAAACGTTTAGAGCAAAATGATTTTTAGCATAAAAAGTGATTCTCTCGAATACAGTGTGTCAATTGCAATTTAAAGCATTTTGCTTATATCAAAAATTTCTATCTAATTTTTCTTTTCATTATTTTATACATTTATACTTTTATTTCTTTATCGTTAAGTTGAAAATGTTTTGTGCATTTTAATAAAGTCTATCATTGCTTCTGATTGGCAGTTGTGACATTCAACTGACGAAGATGTTCATGAATAAAAAGCAATTGATATGGAATTGATATTCATTTCACTCATTATTTATTTTATTTCTTTAGGTTATTGAAACCCGCCAAAAAGAATATAATGAAAACGAGGCAAAAATGATGGAAGATGAAGTAGGCGATGCCGACGAATCAAATGTTTATATGAAGAAAAAAAAACGCGCGTTTTTGGACATGCTACTTTACCACTGGCATCGAGGTGAATTGACGACAGAAGAAATTCAGGAGGAAGTTGATACATTCATGTTTGCGGTAAAAATTAGAGAAGAATCTAACAAAATCACTGAAATAAACTAAAATTCACGAGAAAAAAAAACATTAAAAATGATTGTTCGTCTAAGATTTAAACTTTTAAATAAAACTCGAAATAACACAATTTCCTTTCTTGAAAAGTAGGTCAGTATTAACTTTACATAATAATTTGTAAAAGATCAAAACCAATCAGGAGTCATATGCTTATGTGAGGAAAACATTTTTTTTTAAAATCGACTCATTTTCATTAAGTAAAAATATTAAATTACGAAACAATGAAAAAGTCTCTATTGACGTAACGTAAAATAAAATATGACATTTTATAGTGTAAAAATTAAATTATAATGAAGAAATCCAATTCGTGTATGATGAACAATTGCTGTCTAATTTGAAAGCAGGTCAGCGTTTTGTCTTTTATTCAAACGCAGGGACATGACACAGTATCAGTTGGCATGACGTGGGCGCTGTATATGATTGTTTCTCATCCTGAAGTCTACAGAAAAGTTAACCAGGAAATCGATGATGTCTTTGGTAAACAATTTTATTTTGATGAATCAGAAAAGTTGATTAAAATATTCTTTATCAATTAATAATGTATTTTGATATATAAAATTAATCTTTATCTAAATATTTGAGGGTATGACCTGTAGGCGTCATCAAAAAGCTTATCATTTATCAAAGATGGAAGTAGTTTTTGAAAAGTTCTTTATTAAATAATGATATCTGCTTATATGCAAAAATCAATAGTCATGTAAGTATTTGTTTATTTTTAATATTATTTTGTGAAAAAAATTCTTAAATTAGTAATGTTTGAAAACGTTTAATAAATTAAAAAGATCCTTCAAATAAACACTACTACTACGACGATGACGACAACACTTAATATGTAGTTATTTCTATGTGATAGTTTGAGTATAGAGCTTAATCCTGGACTTGTTTTCGTAGTAGTAGTCGCAGTGATTGGAGAAGTTCGGTTCTGCGACTGCTGCTTGTATTTTTTTTTATAATTATCTTTTAATACGTGATTATTACATTATTTTAATATATATTTTTTCATACAATTTTTTTGTCATTTTTTATGTTCACTACATCTATATTTTCATTGAAAACGTTCGTTCTACATAAAATTTCCAGTTTGTTGTTCGAACAATATTTTTAGTTGTAAAGCAATAAATATTCTACCAGTTTATTGTGGAACCATAAAGACAGTTTATTTATATTATATTCAATGTTGTTGAAAAATACTTTTTACATTTGAAAACAAAACCGCCTCAAATACTGGTAGGAGTAAACCGGAGATAAATTGAGGCTTTCTGTGGCAAATATTCGAACGGTTAATACTGCGAACAATAATCGAAGTTTATTTTATATCTGATAATTGCAATTTTAAACAAATTAAGAGATTCAAGCAATTCAAGATATTTCTTTTCAGGTGATTCAAACAGACCAGCTATGCTCGAAGATCTGAAGAAATTAGATTACATGGAAATGGCTTTGAAAGTAAGAAAATGTTTCTGACATTCTTTTTTTGAGTTGAAAAGAGTTTATGATTATCATATCATTAGACAATTTAATCAGGACATTGAATATCAGTCTGGGAAGGAAAGTATTAAAATTATTGAAAATCGCCAGTAAAGCCTTTGTAATTTGCAGCGATTTTGTAGTTTTTTCTATCATTCTCAGTTTTTATTCATTGATAGAATGTTCTGTGATTATACGTCATGTTCCTTCAGGAACTGAGCGAACATGTCTAGCCACAACTTGTCTGTTGTTGGTCTAAATAACGTTTGGAACTTTACCATGCGTCTATGCCCCACGCTGCGATCCATTCACACGAATTCATTAGGTAGGCTAATCGCTGTTTCTCTCCAAGCGTTCAATATTTTCTGTAAGTGTTGAATTTTCCAAGTCTTATTTCCTCATAATGCGTCACAGAAATCTTGACTGTTTTTTTGCTTTTAAGTATGTGTCGTTTTAGTTGATATTTTTCGTAGAATTTCAACGCTGTTCACATGTCCAGTTAATGATATTCTTAGTATTCTTCTATTGCTTTGAATTTCTGCTTCATCTTCTTCGTAACAGTCCAGCATTTGTTGTTATTAACGAATGATTCCTGACACTTAATCCTTCATTTATTTTATGTAAGGCATTTTTCGTTATTCTGATGAGCCTTCAAATTTCTGGGTCACATCAGTTACTACACTTTCCAGTTAGATTTTTGTGCCTACATGATTCTCATGGCTCCAGTTCGATGCTCGTACTTTTGGCTATCTCTCTTTCATATGACTATTATATAAGTGATAGTTCAAATAGTCTCTTTATCGTAACTTATTAAACGCATTTGTACAATCTATGAAACATAGTCTTTGTATATTTAGATTGCCTGCTCCGATTGCATGCTCTGATCATGAAGATAGCCTTTCTTGTTTCAGTGTCAGACAGTTCTTGTCCTATATTCAGTCTAATTCTACTATGAGCTACAAAGAATTCTAATTATTGAGTGTATCATTTATCATGTGACTTATTAACCTTATTTTCCAAATGAGTTCACATTCATTTGTACTTAGATTTGGTATCATTATAAAGATGGGTTTTCAGGGATTTCGCCACTGTCGTATATTTTGTTATATCATATCATTTATTATTTTCGTTTATTATTTTGTCGATTCAGAAATTATCTAAAGCCAACAACATCTCTATTACAATTCCATTTGGTCATGCTTTTTTTTCTATTTAGTGTAACCAGTACCGATCTTACCTAAGATTTTCATAATGCATGTCCTTGCATGTTTTTATGTATTTTAGATTTCTATTCTATGGAAGATGTTATCGTTCCACCTTTGAACGATCTCCTTTGAGATTATAATGCTCTGTCCAGGAGCACATCATTGGCCCTGTTATTTCTTTTATCATTTTATGTATTCCTGCTATGCCTATATTCCATAGTGCTTCTAACTCTGTACACTTATCTTTGAGTATGTCATCTCTTTTTTGTGAGCAAAGGTATTATTTATATAGTATTTTTTTAAAATATTCTCTATCCTGTGTTATTCATTAATGGCGTGGGCTGTCTCTCTTCCATAGTTACTAGAATGTACTCTATCATCCACATTTTGTCTCTGGTTGTTTATCTGATTCTCCAGTTCTTTCCATCTCCACAAGCATTTTCGTTGCGTGATTCAATTTCATACGTATCTACTGTTTTACTGCCTCGTTTCATTCCTAGTTTTGTATTTAGGTCTTCTGTCTTGATGCTGATACTTTCTTGAGAGTTGCACCGATTAATTACTTTAACTAGTGTGCTATAAAACATATCTTATTCTTTTTCCGTCTACAATGAAGTCTGTATTGCAACTGAGAATTCTGTTCCACAATTGTCATTATCCCAAAACACATTTTCATGTCTTTGTCTAAGTGTTCATCAATAATTGTTCATTCATACAATACCATCTTCGTCTGTATGATTTACCAGTTATGATTTGTATAATAAAAGGTTTTACGATTTTGTTCAAAAGTTCATCTTGATTAATTCACATGTTGCAGCATAAATTTTATGTTTTAAATATGGATCTTATTGAATGTACATGTATATTTATTTTTATAGGAAATTCACAATTTTATTCCCGTGGATTGGGACACACGTTGCTCGATGGTTGCAATATTGAATTTGTACTATTTAACAACAAGAGTATCATAATCGCTAAGAAAATTAGCAAATGGCAATTGATGGAAAATGGGAATAAAATTTAATTTCTCAATTCTTTTCATGTACATACTTGTTTTTTTTGTTTTTTTTTCAGGAGACGTTGAGACTATACCCGTCAGTGTCAATTATTGGAAGGAAAACAACGGAGGAACTTGATATTGGTAAGAAAAACCGAAATTTCTATTTCATATGTTTTCAATGATCGAAGCTAGTTTACGTGGCATGGTGGAGTAATCAATAGTGGGTCGGGTAGAGAAATTGGAGAGCTGAGTTCGAATTCCAGTCGAGTTCATTGCATTCCCTTATGCATTAATACCCTTGGAGAAGTTATGAATCCATCCATTCTCTACTCATCTATGGCGAAATAGCAGGACTGACTGGACCTATAGCCTCGTTTGGCGACAAGTCTAGGAGAAGAAAAACTGAATTCAAAACAACTTGGAGAGGTTTGGAATCCATCAGACTATCTTGCCCAGGAAATAGAACTGCTATTACGCCAGCTGTACGTGTGGTGCCCCTACGACCCTAATGGGTTAAGAAAGTCGTGATCGTGAGGCTAGTTTGTTGAACAAAAACTTATCTTCTCTTTTACTTAGAAATGGTCTCATTAGTGGAAGGTGATAATAAAAATACATTTTAGTATTAATAGTAAACATTGGATTAGCGATTACTTGTGTTAAGGCAACCGAAATCAAGAAGAAACAAATATTAGACACAAAATTGATAATAATTGACCATAATTCGTCTAATAGAAACATCCAAATAAATATCCCTACGAGTGAAAAAATGGCAGCTCTGAGCGCTTGAGGGAAATGAGGAAGAAAGCATTGTGGTTGGATTTAAGCTTCTCTATCCGTTGGTTTCCGTATTGCTGGTGTTATGCCAAGACTGACATCCTAAGAAAATAGCAAGGCGAGTTCATGTCTCGCTGAGCTACAATGTTTAATAACCACTATAGAATAACGGCCCGAGTTGTTGTTAGAAAAATGAATTATTATGAAAAAATATTGCCATGAAAATAATAATAAAAAGTTGTAAGTGATCTTTTCTATTACTGTACGATTTTGTACGATTCACGATAAAAAATATGTTTATTTACAAACTTCATTTTGTGATGTGAAGATTTCAGCTGTGCATCAAGTGAGCAGCTTCTAATTATATTCTGATTGTTTCCCGCCATTTATTTTTGGCACGAATTTTCTTTATTCATACAAAATTTTTAAAAAATCGGAATAGTTATCAAGTTTATTCACAATGAATTCATTGAAATAAGCGAAGAAGACATTTTAATCTAGCTTTTGCATTTGTATTTTCCCTTAAAGATGGTTACAAAATTCCCGCAAAATACAGGGTAACTTTGTTCATTGGTGGTCTACACAGAGACCCGCAATATTTTCCTGAACCACTGGTTTATAACCCAGATCGATTTCTACCCGAAAATATAAAAGAAAGACATCCTTATGCATTCATACCTTTCTCTGCTGGTCGAAGGAACTGTATCGGTAAGTGAACTTATTTTTTATATTATTACACAGTGAATATACATAGATTAGTGAATGGATGAAAACTTACCAGATTGTTCATTAGAAATTGAAATGTTTATTTATTGAATATTTATAAATGATCATATCCTGCTTAATATTATTTACACTCCGTCTATTTTGCTCATTTTTTTTTTTTTTTTTTGTTGATATTATCACAATCTGTCGGTAGTTGTGCCTTGTGGGCATCACGAGTGTTTGTCAATAAGGTTATCCTTGAGGGAATTTCGTATTGAAATATACGGAAGATGATTGTTCTTCTGTCAATACCCATGGATTTAGGTTGTTTATGCTATAAGAAATCTCCTAAGAATCCTAATATAGTAACAAATACAATATAAGAGCCACTAATAAAAAAAATAACAGCAAGGCTTCAACAGCAGCAGCAATTAAAGAAATGCATGGTGTATGCATTCAAGCATGACAACAGTAGCAAGCAGATTAGATTTAAGGCTTCAAGTTCTATAGCAGGAAAAACCTATTAAATTAAAGTGTTTGTTCGTGAAAGTGATGACATATAACTGTAAGTTCAATCACTGGACAGGGTAGTATAAATTTAGACTCAGTGGAAACAGAGTGAGCAATAACTGAGCACCCCAGACAAATTATCATATCGTGCTTATGATGTGAACTGTAACTAGATTAACTGCTGCGTCAAGAGTAATAACGATAATAGTGTCTACTGATGTTACTTTTCACCCTGTATGCTATCTTGAATGGAATATGAGCTGCGAGATAAGTATTTGAAATGTTAAAATGAATAGAAGCCAGTAATCAAAAATATTTTCAGATTAATGTTAGCATATCAGACAGCCAAACTATATTTAAAAAAAATTTTTTTAAATAATTTTTAGGTCAGAAGTTTGCCATGGTCGAAGAGAAGATTTTGTTGACTTGGATATTCCGAAAATTTCGAGTGGAGACAACTCATGTAGAAGCAGACATTCACCCGGAAATGAACCTTGTGTTGAGACCAAAGTACGGAGTAAAGGTTAAATTATCAAAACGCTAATAGCAACGCTAAAAGAAAATTTTGTTTTAAAGAAAAATGGTACTAAAAATATTAAAAAAATAATTTTTCATTTAAATTATAGAATATTTTAAAGCTATTGTTATAAAAATACCATTTATTAAAAGATTTAAAGAGCAAAAGCTATTCATTTTTCAAATAAGGAAAGAGATTAAAAAATAACTGTAAAGTTATTTAAATAGAAATTCTGATAATAAATAATTGATTTTTGATAATAAAAAAAAGTATCTGAAAAAATGGAATTTGATTTGTGACTGACTGAACTTAGTGGAAAGTTTGAAATATTAAATCAACTGATATAAACTTTGAATGAGAAATATTTTAAGACATAATAGGCAAAATTTATCTTAATTAACTAAACCTATTAAATGAACATGTGTTGCATGCATACAATATATATATATATATATATATATATATATATATTATAATATTTAAAAAATATGATTCCTTCGCTACATAAGAGTTCTCATGTTTCAAAATCAAGAGTCGAAAACCTCAATATAATTATTAAAATTAAATTGAATTAAAGTATCAAGCCCTGTTTCATCCTCAAGCAAAAATTTAGGAATAACCAATCTTGAAATTTACGCATCTTTATAAGCATGTTCATTCGCAAAATTAATTATTATGGAAACGGCTGGGGCGGCCATTTTGATAAGGGCCCTAAGAGTTAATTTGTTTCCATATATCAGTCACCTTCGGAAAGAGCCGAGCTAGGGCCGGGGTGTCCATTTCACAGCGAATGACGACATTCATGTACACACATCGTCTGGTCAGTCACAGCGAAAGATAGCTGTTGGCTCCATAATACATCGTTAAGTGTCGAAAGGATTTTATTTTATTTTATTTTTTTGTTTTCCCTAAAGGGCTGTTTCGTACATAAACGCGTCGCACTGAACTACAATTTGTTTTTTTGACGACTTCATAAAGGGTTTTTCTATCTTATGATTGGGTTAAGCTTTTAAACCTTTTATTAGACTATGAAATTTAATTTTTCATGGTAATTATTTAATGAGAAAATTTGTTGATGTCGGCAAAAAACCATAAACTCATGTCTATGGGTTAATAAATTTCTAAATAATGAATATACATATATATATGAAGAAATATAGTCTTAAGGTGTGGTATATTTATGGGATAGTGCTCAATATCAGAGATAGAACGTGTGTAAATATAAAAGTGAACATTGAAGTCAACACTTAGAGGCAACAGGCAGTTTCATGCAAGACGCAATCGTCAGGGCACATGTGTTGTTTATTTTTATTTTTCTCGACTATTTATATATACGGGTCAGTGGTGAATTGTGGGTAGTCTATTATTGCGGTTATTTTGCCGGAAGCCGTATATTTGTTTATTTATTTGGATTAATTTATTTTGCCTGTTTTTATTTTTAATTTATATATATATATATATATATATATATATATATATATATATATATATATATATTAATCGGTGTTTTATTAACGTAGTAAAAATTTGTTTATATCGCCTATTTAATAGTTTTGTTTTGATTTGGGAAGATAATTTAAAGCTATTTATTCAAGTTTGGGGTTGATTGCTGTAGTTTATTCTAACTATTATTTTGGCTGGAGCAGTTTTTAATTTGTTTATTACTTCATTTATTTATTTGGTTTGATTATTTTTACTTGTTTTTTCTAACGGTTAATTTATCGGGAGCGATTTTTTAGTTTGTTTATTTATTTGGATTAATTTAGATTAATTTATTTTACTTGTTTTTTATTATTTATTTATTATACTGCACATTTTTATTAACTCTTTTCGGTTTTTGAGTTTTAAGTAACGTAGTATATTTTTATCGTTACATAATAGTTACAGCTATGTTATTCGTCCAATTTTTGGTTTGATTTTTACAGTCTAATATTTTGGCCATATTGGCTTGTTAGTTTTATTATTTTCTTTATTTATTTGGGTTCATTGATTTTGTTTTTTTATTTATTCTATTTCGTCTATTCTAATGGGTGTGATTTGGTAATTTGTTTGGGTTAATTTATTTTACTTATTTATATTGTTATTTTATTTTATTTTTATTTTATTTTTTTCTCAGCTTTCGATTTTTAAGTAACGTATTAAAAATGTTTTCGTGTCTGCATTTTGAGATGAACTCGGGTCGTTTATTTAATAATTTATTTTGGTCTGGGAAGGTAATGATAGCTATTTTTTCTTCCAAGCAAAGTTTGCAAGTTTTTGATTCGTTGTTGTAGGCTGATGATCTTTTCCTTATTTACCAAGATGTTTTTGGTGTGATGTGCGTTTTATTTTTAATTTCCCAGATATATTTAGAAAGCATTGTGCTGCTCACATATTTACTATTTGTGAAAGATGTTTTGTGTGTATAATTTCTTTGCTTCCGGTGTCCTTCAGTTACTCCTATGTATACTTTTTCTTCATTATCTGGTGATTTTGTCATGGCTTCGTATATTACGTTGTTTTGTAAGCAATTATCGTTTAAGCGACATTCGTTCTTTATTCTGCAGTTACACGTGGGTTTAATTTGTTCGTGTGATTTATTGATATTTTTCCTGTTTTGCTTTTTTATTATTTGTGCCATGTTCTTAGTGTAACTGTAGCTGATTTTTACTGTGTTTTTGTTGAATATTTTGTGTAGGGTGCTTGATTCCGGGAAGTGTTTATGTAAGAGTTTGAAGGATATTTTTCCTACGTTTGTTTTTACATTTTTGCTGTACGGTGGGTTGAACCATATGATATTCCTTTTCTTGTTGGTCGTTATTGTGTTCTGTGGTGAGTATGTGACTGTTAGTGGGAATCCACTATCTTTTAGGGTTGTTTCGTAGTCTTTTTTAGCTTTGTTAAATATGAATTCATTGGAGGAATTGGCGGAAAGCCTGCACTTAATCGATTTTGGTATCTGTTTGATTATAGAAGGCGGGTGATTGGAAGATGTGTGTATATAGAGTGGTTTATCCTTGGGTTTATATGTGCCTTTTCTTAGGTTGAAGGTAACATCTAGAAAATCTACTTCGTTTTGGTTAGTCTATGTCGAATCCGTTACTTTTGAAAATCTTTTATTATTGCTTTTCTAGTTTTGTCTGTGTTTTGTTTGTTACAGTTTCTTAAGATTATGAAACCGTCGTTCCTGTAGAGTCTTGTGCCAATTCTATCTATTATTTTACTTAGTTCGTGTAGTAACTAAATACCTATTACTTCCCCGACGCACCGTCAACGCTTCCCATTGTAGTGTCAAAGATCCCATCTTCCTTTATCCATGCTTCTTCATTGTGAAATAGTAATGATTTATGGGAGTGTTTAATGATGTCGATTTCGTTTGCTTTTTTTAGTATTTGTTCCTGAGCTAAGTTAATGGCCTTATCTAGCATGGGTTCTGTTATGGATGGGAAAAATTCTTTTATGTCTAATTGTAGGAATTAGCAATTTTCTTTGTTATTTATGCTGCGGAACCAGTCAATAGTTGCTTTTGTGTTTTTCCACTGATTTACCCTTAAATTCTTCCTAATAAATAAATGACAACCAAAAAATAAAGACGTTTCTCTGTAGAATATCAGAAGAAAAAAACAGCCTACCAAAAACAACAACAAAAAAACATCATTATTTGTTATAACTGTTTACCAGTTTACTATTATTTAATTTTTCTTTTAGCAAATGAAAAATACTTTTTTACATTTGTTTTCTGTTAATTTTTGCTAAATTTGTACCCCGCCCCGAACAGTTTTCATATTTTTTTTATAAGATTTGATATTTAGTGGAATAAGACAGGAGCAGCCCAGACCGCTTTTTCCAGCCTTGATAGTATCCAAAGCATCTCCGATCCTTGTGGGTGACGATTATTTTCCACCCTCTAATTTGTCTTTCATGCGTGGGATTTGACAAGCCTTTCGCTGCTCTATCGCTACTTCACGGAAAGTGTTCAGAAGAACTATATACCTTAGTTCTGCCAAGTCTAACCGTCACGGCAAGAACTCGCCATGCCACTTACAATGTAGCAAATCGCCCTCATTCCGTCTGTATTATATTGGTGAGAAGTAAGTTCCACTCGAATAGCTTCTTCCCGAAAATCCGCTGTTCTGTGGGAAAAGACTCCTAAGAGGATGATTACCCGTTCACTACAAATGTTAATCATCTCCTATCTGCACAAACTTCCTCTTCATGTAACCCTCTACCTCGAGCTTTGTACAGGGTGAACCTTACTGTAAAAAAAAGAAGACATAACTGGTAACTGTTCTTATTGGCTCGACATTAACCGAAACGCGGAATAATGTCAACATTTATTTTATGTTCAAATTTTCAGCTGTCTCAAAATTGCCACAGTAACTTCATTAAACTATCACAAGTCAGCTACAATATTTGATTTTTAATCAAAGTTTATGAATGATTACGGTTCAAAAATTATGTTTAGAATAAAAATACGAATAAAATGCTAAAAATTCACTTAGATTTTTATTGGAATACTGAAGCATTTTCATATAGATTCATTTCTTTAATTATGTAAAACCACGTTTACTTTGTGAAAATGGAATGGTATTCTCTATCAAAAAACACATTCGACCTTCTTTTCCTCATTTGCACATTGAAAGGAAGTATTTGCTAATTGCTACTTTATGAACACTTATATATTTAAGAATTAATTTATGTCCAAATTTCTGTGATGAGGAATTATCATTATTTACACTATTTACACGTCCTTATTGTTGCTACACATTTTATCTCAACATTTCGGATTCTCTTCTCACTTTAACATTTTTAAATTTTAATTAGAATATTTTTTTAACTTTTAAAGCTTTTAAAATTCTGTATTAATTTGTAGCGATCAAGTGATTTTGACATTAAATTAAAACTGTATTTCATTTTTGAAAATGTCACTACAGTTCAACGACCACCAGTATTTTAATAATAATTTTGAATTTATTTTATTTGTGTATAAAAGTGTCGATTTTGTAAATAAAAACACAGTATATATCTATATTAAATCCATATATGGCATTATAAGAAAACAAGAGCGATAATTCTAATAAATTTAAAATTTATTGGCAATTTCCTCAACAAACATATTCGTAAGTAAGATTTTAAAGCCAAAGTACCTAAAATTCAATAAAATATTAGATTGTTTAGAATATTTTCTTAAATTTTAAAGATTATTGGGTAAAAAAGTTTACCTTTTTTCTAATAAATCAAAAAACGGCAAAGACTTTTTTGGTTACCTTATATAAAAGGATAATTGATTATCTATCCGTCATGCTTTGTCTGCGTATGACTTTTCATACGTGTATACAATGTATATGCAAATGTTTGTGCTGTAGCTGTGTCATTTACTGTACACAGGACTAAAGATAAAAACACAATCTGAATGAGTTTGGAATAAAATATTGGAATAATATATTATCCTCCCACTCATTCTTAATAACTCCTACCTTGAGTGAACAGTAAGACAAGGAAGAAAAAAGAAAAGAGAAAGAAAATTTAAACTTATGAATACTTTAAACTTATTAACAAATTCTATCACTTTGAATACATATGTTTATGGTCGTGCAAAAAATAATCAGTTTTTATTTCTCTTATCTACTGCAAAAGAACTTTAGTATCTTATCGGTAAATATTTCACTCTGTTACTATTAGGTACCTCCAAAATTATGCGAACTTTCGACTCATGAAAAAAGTCCAGTACAGCTTGTTTTAAAAATTACCAGAAATCAGAGATTATTCCATTTTATTGAATTTTCTACCATTTATTCATTAATGAATTAACTTTATATTGAATCTTTGTTTATTTTGAAGTTTAGTAGAAATATTCATTTTTTCAGTTCAGTTATAACACACTTTTAATTAATTCGTATCTAATCTGTATTCGTGAATGTTGGAAGTTCCTAGTTTTTACATTTTTATGAAGCTAAATACGCGGAGGTGTTTTATCATTAAAATAAATATTTAATATCAACTGTGAACACATCGTACATATGGTCCGTAATTTTAAGTAAAGTATTCAGGAAAATCAAAAATCATTTTTGTGGTGAGTTGCTGATACCTAATGTTAGTACTGTATATTTTTCCACAGGAAACAAACCTCCTCTAAAATATAATAGCTTGGAAAAATTGACATGTTTCAGAGTCCAACTTAAAATCCCTTTCAGAACTGAATATAAAACAATATGTTTGAAGAATCGAAGAATGTTGGTTTATGCCAATTCCAAGCGTGAAGATTTTAAAAATAATTTTAATTGTTTTTTTATTCATCTTAAAACTAATTGATTTTGTATTCTACAGAAAATCGTATATGAAAATCAATAATAAATTTCTGAATTATGTCCTGTGATCGATGATTCATTAATTATGAAAGTATTGTGAGACCGTAACATACTTACAACATGGACTCTTCCAGGACTATATAAAGTATGCGACATAACACTCTAGGAGAGAAGAAGGGGAGGAGGAGAGAGAGAGAGAGTATATTCTAATACTGTAGTATCAGCCGCGTACGACTACCAATATTGGACACGAGCACATAGTAAGCTCCGCTTACACTTACACTATCTTTGTAACCTTTTGTTTAAGATATCTTTCTTACCTCTAATCCGTGTTCCGTGTTTTCCTTCTGTGGTCTTGACTTTGGCCTGACATCAGAAAGGTAACAGAAAAGTAGCAATCCAAGAGAGAACAAAGAAAAAACAGCCTTATCGAGACCACCAAAACTTACTGAAATTTTTAATTAAGCTACCCACGTTGATAGTATTTTTGACTATTTAATAAAGTTTTTGTTGTCGTTATAATATTAAAAATACAGTAAAAATAAAGAAATCAATTGGATGTCATGGAATAAGTTAATTAGTTTTATCAGACATGAAAAATATCCCAACAAATCTTTCTAATGACAATAAACTTTTAAAACTCTAAACGGAATAAATTTTCTAATAAATGTTTATCCATTTAAAATACTACATTTTAGATTTGAAATTCGATCATCTTGCCATCAGTAAAACAATGGAGTACAGAATTAGTTAATACCGAATTTTACTATGGGCGATTATCTATTTTGATTAATGATACTAGAGTGGCTACAGAACTCTTTTCTTTTCCTTGATGATGTATTTGAGAGAAAGGTGGCATCAAGAAGACCAGAAAATTAATGACAAAAATTTGTATCTGTTATCATTAGGGACTTCATTTAATATTGGTAAACAAAAGGAGTAACGACAATAGCGGTGTAATGGATCTGAGAAGGCTGCGTGAATATTTTAATGTTTTGCTGCAAACGAAGCTTGGAACATCCACAAACATAAATTTCATAAATAAGATCAAATGGTAACCATATTCAATTACAACAAAAAGAATAAGTCCCGAACAACAAATAAAACATTTTATATACAGAATTTTACAATTTTTCTTTTGTACTGATGTGTGCGTAAGATTGATCAGAGTATATTTAGGAGAAAAGGTTCTCGTTGCTGATTTGGAATGTTAAGTGCAGAAAGTAAGTGAAAGTTGTCTACCTTTTAACTAAAAAAGTTAAAATTAAATTAGGCAAAATTTTTCTGAGAATGTTATTCTAGTGGAAAAAGTTTTATCACAATGAGTTGTTGAAAACGTTGGTGTAGAATATTTTTTCAAATCTTTCATAAAATAAGTTTGTTCCAAAAGGCAGTCTCTGATCAGCATAAAATTAAGTTCTCTCTCGGCGTCTCTCTGAGTGTACATCTCTGTGCCTAGAAACTTTTTTGCTGTTCGTATTTATAGTTTTTTTAATTACTAAACCTGCTCACCTGAAACTCAGCAGACGCTGCCACTAATTCCAAGAAATGCGTGGGCGAGATCGTATTTTTCTATTTTTTTAACCAATAGAATTGCATGAGACATTCAAGTTAGGTGTAAAATAGAGAAAGAGTTTGTTTTTTGTTTTTTTTAAGTAAACATCATCAAAGAATAACAATATCAACACGTGGGTATAAAAAAAAAACGGTTAAGTTTCCAAACACATCTAAACAAATGCATTGGCATTCGATATTGTTACTTTACATAAATAGAGTAAATACCCGAAAAGTTCGAAAGATAGAAAATGAGATTGTAAAAGAAACAATGCCTCACTTCGAAAGGGTCTTCCTGTATTTTTGTTGCATTTGGATGAAGGTTTTCTTAGTGCTTGAGGTTTAGTAGCTATATATGGGTACATGTTTTTGCGAGAGTATCATGGTGTCATTAACCCTCAAGATCGCCAGGATGACTCACGTAGGCATAATGCCGAAAATATTGAGGGGGAAAAGCTAAAGCAAGAAAATCGTGACGTCAGCAAAATTCCCCCAATAGAAACTTTGAGTCACTTTTTCTGAACGTGGAAATTTCGCAACGGTAATATAGTTTTGAAATCAATAGAACATTTTAATACCCACTGTCGTCCCAGGAAAATGAACCAAAATCATTATCTATTTGAAAGATAACAACGCGAATGGAATTTGATAAAGTTTTTTTTAGTGCAATGTCCTTTGTACTCCTAATGTGCATTTAGGGGAGGAACAAAGCAAGCAGATTTCGAATAATGTGTATTGAATTTAATTTTACTATATTCTTGACATATCAGGGAATTTTATGTAATTTCCATTGCAGAAAATTCCCAGAAGTAGCAAACATTTGGACGAATAAAGGGGTTATGAATTTTTGTGTTCGTGACTGCAATCTGGGCTCCTTAAAAATAAACAATACAAATAATAAATGTTCGTATTGGAGCTTCCAGCTCGAATGCCAAGCAGTACAGAATGCGGGCTTCAAATTTGGTGGTCTTTTTCTCACAGACGGTACCCAACTCTTCCTACTATACTGTGCAGTCGACGTAATCAAAAACAAACAACGCGCATGACCAAAACTGAAAATATGAAATAATAACAATTTACCCATCGCACCCTGTATTTTCATATAGATAAGTAAATGCTCTGTTCATATTAAATTTTCATAGATAGTGTGTTCTCCGACACGAATCGAACCTGTTTCCTAGACGGAATCGTCATATAGCATGAGGTGCTATACCATTTAGCTACAGGGGAAGCATCTGGTTAGCTTGGTCAAATTACTGTTTTTAAACAACAAATTTCCATGATTTCTCTCAAACGCTCATATATGCTTGAAGCAAGTAAACAAATTAAATCATATATTATGAAATGGACTAAGTCCGACAATTATTATAACCAGACGCTTCCTCTTCTGTGAAATTTCTCGGACATTCAGGGAAGTATATATATATATATATATATATATATATATATATATATATATATATATATATATATATATATATATATATATATATATATATATAATGAAATGGACAATGTCCGACATTTATTTTAAGATATGTTTATGTTTATACATTCTTACATTTTATGTTTATACAAATATTTGAGTAAATGTTCTGTTTATAATAAACAGTATTAAACAACATCTACCGGCCTGAATGTCCGAGAATTTTTCATAGAAAATTTTCGTCCTTCGACAGGAATCGAACCATTACAGAACCATCATATAGCCTGACGTACCTTTAACCGATTTGGCCACAAAGGTGAGTTCGGTTAGTAAAGTCGAATTTACTGTCTTTAAACTTCAATTTTCCATGAATCTCTCACGTACATTCATATCTGCTCAAAGCGTATCTAAATGTAAACAAATGACGTCACACATTATGAAATGGACAAAAAAATAAAAAATAAAAAGAATGTATAAACATAAAAATGTCTTAAAACACAACATTACAAGGAAGTTAGGTTAATCTTAACAGAGTCGCAGAATATTGCGAAAAGAGCAACCTTTAGAAAAAAAAAAATGATGAACACTTTTTATTCTTCAACTAACTGGTGGAAAAAAAATCTGAAAATTGTATATTTCTTCATTTATAAAGGAACTCAACCATGAACTGTATTCGTTTTCTTGATTTACGAACTATAATATATATATATATATATATATATATATATATATATATATATATATGTTTGTGTGTGTGTGTGTGTGTGTAAATGTTGCCCTCGTGGCTTATGTAGAAAAAAAACTGTAGCGTAGTGATACTTTAGCAATTAGAAAAAAATACCACTTTTTAAAAACAATTTTATGTACTGCAAACATACTTTTTTTAATCTTTTTTATTTGTTACTGTTGTGGATTCCGGAATGAAATCCGGTCTCAAATGAATGACAAACGCAGGAATGAAATATAGCAAATAAATGTATTGACGCAATAATACAATTGGTAATACGGTTAGTAGATCCAGAAATGCGGTTAGCAGCAATAATAAGTCTGGGAAATTCAGTATCGAAGTTTGACTTCCTTCTGAGTCTACGTGCTCGCAACTGTGACTCCTTCAAAGCGGTTACCTCACTGTATCACTGTATCCTCTTACTCACTCCCGGGTATTCACCGACAGCAGTACAAGTACACTCTAGGCGAGTCCACTTGTATAAAAAGGGGTGGGCCCCTTAACAGTTACCTTTAAATTGCTTATGCACTTGAATACATTCCACCATCATTTATTTTTAATAATGTTTTTGAAATCGTGAATATTTGTTCGTTTTTGCATGAAACATTTGTTTTTTCCTATGGTAACGAACTTTTTATTTAACATTTTCTCTTTGAACGCAAATCAGATGGAAACTCATCGATTAAAACGTTTATGACCTACTAAAACGTTTTGATTTTGTGAATTCTCAAAATTCCCAGTGTCAAATTTGCAGTTTGAATAATTTCTCTTTACTAAACTTCCTCTCTGATGTGAATAATTTGATTGCGTATATTTACCAAGTGAGTAGCTTTTGTGCCATTTGCCTGGGACATTTATTTAAAATGTCTCTGTCATATTCTTCGCCGTTATTTATCATTTTGCACATATGGCCTTCATTCACGCACACATACACACGCACACATGCACACACACACACACACACACACACTCACAAATCGGAATCATTTTCAATTTTATTCAAAATGCATGTAATAAAATAGACGTAAAAGACATTTGAATCGAACTGTCATTGCTGATGAGCTATTGCAATCACAGTCCCAGATGTTGTTATAAAAATGTAATTAAAATTTGTAAAACTACTCGTCATAAAATTAACCAAAAAGCTGTAAGTAATTATTCCTATTGTTGAAGATACGATTCACAATGCCAAATTTGTCGTTGAAATAATTTCTGTTTATTTAGATGAACAGCTTTTGTGCTTTTACCTGACGCTTAGTTCGAAAGTTTAATCGATTTTTTGTTTGTTTTCTTCCATTTATCTTTTGGTATTTATTTCCTTCATTCACACAAATTGAAAAAAATAGAAATGGTTTTCAAACTTATTCACAATTCATATATTTAAAGAGAGATATTTAATCAGGTTATATTTTTGTATTTGTATTTTTGCCTTTAAGATGATTATAAAATTCCTGCAAAACACTGGGTGATGTTATTCATTGGTAGTCTAAACAGAGACAAACACTATTTCCATTAGTTTACAAACCCGATCGATTTCTATCTGGAAATATAAAAGAAAGACATCCTTATGGATTTATACTTTTCTTAGCTGGTCGAAGGAACTGCATCGGTAAGTGGAATTATTTTAAATTTTTATGCAAATAAATAGAAGAAAGTTTTCTTTTGTATTAATTTACAAGATTATTTATTAGAAATTCAAGTGAGTTTATTGAAGATATGCGATTTTATATAAATGATTATATCCTTGTTAAGAAGTGGAAAGACCGTCTCTAATTTGACTGTTAGGTCAAGGACATTAGAAACAATGACGATAAATGTGTCTACTGATATTACTTATCACCTTGCATGTTATCTTGAAAGTAATATAAGTTGCGGGTATTTGAATTGTTAAACTGTTTAAAAGCCAGATGTTAGAAAAATTTCAAGATTTCTAGATCAGAAGTTTGTTGTGGTCAAATAGAAGACTGCATTGTCTTGGATATTCAGAAAATTTCAGGTGAAGGCGGCTCCCACAGAAATAAAAATTCATCTATAATTGAATCTGTCTTTAGAGCCAAAGTGCATCAACGTTAGATTAAGAAAACGCTAGTGGCAAATACCCAATGATTTCAAAGGAATAATGTTAAAAATCAAAAGTAGGCGATCAAAAGATGAAAATAAATTTAACATTAAAATATAAAATATTTCGAAGCTATTTGTTTTTAAATAGGGAAATAGAAGGTATGAAAAATAAATCCTATTGAATATTAAACATTTACAAACAAGTTATAATTAATTTCTTAAATCATTAAACAAGTTATAATTAATTTCTTTATTAATAACATTAATTTTCTTGTCTGCATACATAATTATGAACACACACATATATATATATATATTATGAACATATATATATATATATATATATATATATATATATATATATATATATATATATATAATTGACAAGTCTCCCCACTAAGAGGAGATGCGATACAAGAACAAATTTGCTGTGGGGAACCCGAAACCCGAGCATTTCCACCCGGGCCACTAGTCAAAATTTACTCAGCCCGAAGACAAAGCCCCGATTGAACCACCTTTTGCCCGAAGACAGAGGTCTTGACTGTCGCAAACCAGAGAGCGAACTGCCTGACTCCAACTTGTCTGTTTTTCTCAGCCGTGTCTTTATCCGAAGACAGAACCCTGACTAAGTCATCCACTGCCCGAAGACCGCCATCATTAACTCTGTGTTTAACATCGTCGAAGGCCAATAATTACTTATCCCATCTCCACCGTTTTTGTCCTTATGAAGCAACTTGATCACACCTCTGGTGAAACATTGATTCATCCTCTAATTCATCCAGTTGTTGTAAATCAGTGCCAGGAAGGGGACAAAGACGGGCGATTGCCTTAAGTACATTTCGCAAGGAAGACTATCTAATCCTAGAGTTTTGTTCAGGCCAACCTGCTTCAGCGAATTCCAGATCTCAGACTCTGTAATGGGACACTTGCATCCACCCGCTTCAGCCGCCTCGAGGCGGGGGAAGTCGGCTAAATAGGCATCAAACCGGAAGTAATCGCGGAAAGCATCACATATGCCTGCGTCTGTTGTCACGGTCCGCTTGTCTGGTAATGTGATACTCGCGATATGTCGACTGGTTGCATTTCGAGTTTTCTCTGCACGCAATTCAGCGGCCATGTTCGAAAGACATTCTTTTTAACCTAGCCCAAAACTACTAGAACTTGGTCCTTCTTGATAAGCAAGGAAGCCAGCTCCGTCTTAGCTAAGTCTACGTTCCCACCATCGCGGAATTTGACCGCCTGATCTACTTTTGCGCTGCTAATCCTGTTAGATTGGGTCGACGACTAAAATCAGCAGCAAAAGACTTGTTTCAATTGTAAATGATCCCAACATTTATTTCTAATCACAGCCCTCGTCAATTTCCGCTGTAACATTAGTAGTATCTGGTCCCAGAAATCTCGCCCACCAAATAATGATGCGTTTAATTTACAGAAGCTAGCCATCTTAACCTTAGGCTTTCCTAAGTTTACACAAACCCGGGCGAGCCTATGACCCGATTAAACTATATAATAAAAACTTGGCAATCTAAAAGACCTACGTCGAACTTTTTTTTTAACTAGGGATCGGCCGATGTAGTTAGAACGCACCACCGAATCCGAGCTGACACTCTTAGTCCAAGAACATACGACCTGCCGCGAGTGCTCATTTCGATACTTATCGACAAGTTCAAACCCAATTAACATCCGGGTTGTTAGTACCCGATATTTCCCCTATACGATCTATATGGGGATCAAGGACGGCATTCCAATCAGCCTCTACGGAACGAGATATCATCCAAAACAGCTCGATCCGCCGAAACAAATCAGGTCGCGCCGCATGGTTATTGGGCGCATAAACGAATAAGACGAAGTGCGTTATCCGTTATGGTAATATCCAGCACAGAAAGCCTGCTCGCCGCGTATCCGCGAAGACAAGAACACACACCGCATTCACAGACTTGCTCACTATCCAGGAAACAACTCTTGAGCGTCCATTAAAACATGCTGAATGGAGAGTAAACCTCTTAGACAGAATACCCTCATGATTGCTAGTCGAAAACCGGGTCTCCTGTAAACAACATACATCCATCTTGAGACGCTGAAGATCTCACCCTGCGAGACTCCGTCCTCAGGCCCCGGGCTTTCAAAATTGCTAATCATAGAGTCATTATCAGTCCGATTTGGGTTGGGAAACTAGCTTGAACATGGCCAGGGAATGGATACCAATAGCTTCCACTTTTGATACATGGCCCAACACATTCTTGATAGGGACATCCTGGAAGAGGCTGCCAATATCGTTTTAGCGCTCTATAGAGTGAGGGGTGAGCTAAAACTGGGTTCCTCCCTAAACAGAACTGCTTTTAAAGAACTGCGTGTTTCACTGTAAAGCATAGCGATAGGGGGCAACATATGATTTTATATGATTTTATGACCTACTCGACCATACTCCACGTCTGTCGTATTCCCGACCCACTTCGGATAATAGTCAGAACACGCCGTGAGAAAGTTATTTGGTACCTAGACGTCTTTGTCGGCGTATTGCCTTACAGACAATAAGTATTTAAGTTCTTTAATTCTATTCCGATAGATTTTGGAAGCTGTCATGCTCATTACAGGTGAGGAGGTATTGACGCGGTCAGAGGGGGATTTTGGTCGACCAAGGCCTGACTTCCAGAGACCTTTTCCTCTGGACAGGAAAAGAAGAGGTTACCAGCCTCTCCGGTTTCCATCAAGTTGTTTTACGGTCTGTCACAATGACCGGCAATTTCATGCCCCCTACTTTCAAACTGTTGGAGATGGAGTAAAAGGCTTTTTGATCAAATATTATTTCAAAACCCCATCTCACGGTCAGACTATCGCAAGAGGCACTCAGTACGTCGCCATACTGCGCAAGCAACGCTGCAAGATGCTCCCGATAACTGGTTAGGGACCTCGAATATTGCACCTGCATTAGTATTTAGTCCTCAAGGTTAGGTAATTTGTGATTAGCTCTCGACTCGTGGCTTTCCATAATTTTCTGGTGATAGTAATATAATATCTCACATGAAGAAGTCTGTACCTTTTACTATTCTTTGTGGCCTAACCCCAAGGGATTCCAATGATTTCACCACTGTGTCTTTCGTGGAGCGACAAATTTTGCGCGGGCACTAGTCCGCCACAAAGACTGACACTATTCGTTTTTCAATTTTTTCAGTTCTTCTGAGGGGGGGGTCTTCCAAGAGTCCACCTTCTAACACAAGGTGAACGTAACTCCTGGTTCGCTCCAAAACTCCGCTATATTGATAATGCATTTAATTTCCAACAACAGGGATCCACATTGTCACTGATTTTGTCTGATTATTGGTTCTTGGTTTCATTACTATTTCGGCCATTATTAGCCTCCGTAGTTTTTATACTGGTTACATGGTTTTTATACTGGCCTCCGTATTATCGTTTTAATACCTGGCATTCCTCAGTGTCATTCTTGCCGGGTGGCTCCGATTTCTCGGCTACAGAAAACAAATATTTCCTGACCCACTGCCTTGAGTCGGCCATTTAAGTTTTTAAAAAAGTTAGTCAAGTAGAGTGATAATTCTTTCTTGTAATGAAATTACATAAGCAAGCAAAAGGAAGAGAAAGGGATGAGTGGGAGGAAAAAAGGAAAAAGTTAGCAGCAATAGGCAAATAAACGTACAAAATGAAAACAAAATCATTTTGGCCTGAAGAAGAAAATAAATTCGCCTAAACAATGAGAAAAAAAGGTTTTTAAAAGACAATCAAATTAAAAATAGAAAAAAATCAATGAATTAAACTAAAATATCAAATCTGAGGAGAAAAAAAATAAAATTTAAAGACTGTTAAGAAATATTCAAAAAGGCCAAACAAATTCTATATTAGTTTACAAATTTTCAAAAATAAAGGAAATAGTAAATAGAATAAACATTAAATTAAACAAAAACTGTCTTATGTCAAACCAGAAAGGAGAGAAAAAATTGAATGAAACAAATGAAATAAAAGAATAATTAATGAAAATAACTTAAAAAGTCTTTCAAAAATCTTTGTAGTTCTTTGTAGGAAGAAAACAAAAATCTTCGAAAACAATCACAAACAATAAATGTCTTACTAGTCAATAAAGATAACTCAAGACTGACTGCGATTTGACTGGTATTTACCAACCCTCGCCATAAGGCAGGATGTGGCACAAGGCTGGTTTTTACGTGGGGCTATTCCAAGTCCGTATGCTCGAACAAAAGTTCCCCTTGTCTACCTCCCCAGACGAGATTCTGTCTGGAGACATAGCCACTTTTAGGTTCCTCTCTGCTCGAAGCCTGTCGGGAACCTGGCAGCGAACTGCCTGAGTGCGATTTGGTTACCCGTGACCTCATACCATGAAATTCTTTATGGTATTGAACGAGTTCATAGAGACATCAGGGGCGAACTCTTTACTCCACAATAAGTTTCTGTTAGGATCAGGAGAAGGTTTTATCACATTTCTTTTATTTCTCATAGGAAAAAGGCGACTCTAATTGGTTGGGGATTTCTAACAATAATAAGCAGGAAACCAGTTATCCCTGAAGATGTAACTATTTTTTTATACTTTAAAGATATGAAAATATAATTCATAATAATTCACATTATTGGTATAATTTTTGTAATAATTATCATTTGTTGGGCAGAGAGAGCTTTTGATAAAGGTAGTACCTTTGAAGTCTCACACAACCATCACAAATATATTTAATTGAAAACTCGTTCCTTTGGAAGGTAATTCTTTCAATGTTATCCGTTAGAATGTTCCTTTCTCTGCGATATGATGTATCACAGGGGTTGTCATTACATCTCCGAGTAACAATTCTAATATCTACCAAATTCTGAATATCCCATAGGTAAATCAACAGTAGCTAATGGACCTGCAGCGTTTATTATTCCCGTCTGCTCCTCTTACATACATTAGATAATTCCATTTCATTTTGCAATGCTTTTGCTTATAATTCATCAGATAAAGCCATTGCTTCTGGTAGTATTTAATTAAACTTCTGTTCGATAGCTTACTTTTATTGCCTCTGCATCTCCCGGAAACAATTCCCAAAATACACAAACAGTCCATGTCCTTTTCTACTGAAAGACAATTTTAGAAAAAACATACTCCCAATGCGTTTATTTCACGTTCCCTATCTTCTTCTTCAAGTATTAAGAATATAATGGTGATGGTAATATTAGCCGTTTCCTTATAAGGAAACAGTTGACATTCATTGAGTGAGCAGCCAATACTACTGTCGGTTAAAATTCATAAAATCTTCCTCTTAAAACGATTTTTCAGGAAAATAGCGTTCTCAAGTCTCGTAACTATAATCGCTCTTTCCTGTTTTTTTTTTCCTAAGCTTTTGTTTGAAGTAGTGTGGAATGTCAACATCTTGAATATGTCATTATTTTCTCTCCGGGGTTCATGTGATATCCATTTTAGCTGTTGCTGCTGTTGAAAGTCTTCAGCTGATGTGAGTCCTGTTGTTTGGTACCGTACTTTTTTGCGATTCTGTAGCGTTAGTCCACAAGGTTCGAAGAAGGATGATATTCGCCAAGACCCACAGGTTTTTAACCATTGGTCCTAACTATTTTTAAATTTATACGGAAAAATAAATAAGATTAAAACAAATACTGTTATCTTATTATTATTATCATTATTATTACTACTACTTTATGTCATAAATATTTTTAATGGTCGAGAGCTGAGATCGGAGTATGAAAGAGCTAAACTCGTTTGTGTATCGCCGTGGATAATTGTTGCTTACAAGGTACTCATCATATTGCAAGTGACGAAGACGCAAGGATCCGTCTCCTCTCAGCATATTTTGATGTCTCCCTTTGAAGGTCAATAGTTCACTAGTCTTCGTAGAACCGACAAGTAGGCTGTATATAATTGATGTCAATTGCTAAAGGACAAAGGTTTTGTCTTACGGGTGGGAATCCTTACGCCCACTGATAACAAGATGCGGTTTCTTATCTGTTGGATCGAAGCATATTTTGATATTGTCGATATTTTTAACATATAATGACTGGTGTAGGAGAAAATTACGTTTTCTTTTCTGAAGAGACCACGTGACGTACGTTAATTTCTTGTGTAATATAACTACACGCTTAATATGACTAGTTTGTAAATGTTACGTCTTAACGACATAATATAACAACTTTATTTGGAGGAAAATTTGCATTTTGTACGATCGGAGTTGTGCAATTTCACTTACCTCCCAATCTTTCGCTCTACGTTATTTGACCGTCAGAAAACAAAATATTTCCATTCCGTTTAAGTCGTGAAATCATATGCAAATACTATTCGATATAGATTTCACTCTTTAATTTAAATGGAGGCCACACGTCAAACTGATGCAAATGCATTTGAATGCTTGATTTCAATTTTGTGAGTATGTCGGATATATCCCGTTTGGAAGAGCTACTTTATTCTCATGTAAAATTTTGATTTAATCAATTTGTGATACAATCTCACCACAGTACTACTCCAGAAATTCTATAATTCTATATAGAGCTACATAAATATCAATTGTTCTCATTTATTTATCTATGTGTTCTAAAATTCAGTTTATTTTCTGTTAACCTGAATATTTACCAGTCAGAACTGTTATTGTCTCAGATATTGACATTCAGATAACAAATCGTCCAATGTACCAGATTTATGATAAATCTGATTGTTAATTACATAATGCCACATGGTATCATTATTACCGATTTAATTATTACAGGCATTTTTATGATTGTTCCATACTTATTTAATAATCATTTTTTCACTGATCCAATTTTTCCTCTTGTAACAGATTCCCTGCAATTTACAAGGGGAAACGAGAGATTCTATATACGAAAAATCAAATTAATCTATTCCGACAAATTTTTTGATTGTTTAATATTGTATATTTAATTAATTTTCTTTCTGAAATCATTCAGTTCAGTTCAACATCGAAAACGTGATACTGACTTTTAATTTAAAATTGAATAAAATTCAAATGTTTAATATTTCCCATTTCCTAGATTTGAAAATATTTTACTTTGTCTTTGAAATTCATCTGATACGATTATGACTTTTATTTCATACATTCTTTTTGGATTTGGTTTGGTTTGTTTTGTTTTACGGCATATCAACCTCAATGGGTCATTTAATGCCGTCAACTTTTTTTCTCTTCCTGGTAATATTTTTGTTTTGTCAAAAATCTATTTCTGTTAATTATTTTTTTTCAAAAACGTATAGCTGGCAACATTATTTTTTTAAAAACGTATTATCAGAGGCCTTATTGTTCGACATAGATTATCGTCTTACCCAGGACGCGGATGTAGTTTATCGTCATACCCAGGACGCGGATGTAGTCTGGGTGTTAACTATTTGCCCATAGCTGGTACCCTAACAGGTGCTACCGCCCCGGGTCAGAGTGGACCTGGGAACACCAGCAATTAAGAGGTTGTTCCACGCACCTCAAAATCTCCTGATCAGAGGCCTTGCTGTTGGACGTAGTTTATCGTCTTACCCAGGACACGAATGTAGTTTATCCTCATGCACAGGACGAGATATGGGTTTGGGGGGTTAACTATTTGCCAATAGCTGGGACCGTAACAGGTTCTACCACCTCGAATCAGGGTTAACCTGGGAACACCAGCAATTAAAATGTGGTTCCACACTATTCAAAACCTCCTGATCAGAGGCCTTGCTGTCGGACTTAGTTTATCGTCATACCCAGGACGGTAAACAAATGGAGAATTCTTTGTTAAACATTTGTTCTTTGTTAATTAGTCTGATTTGAAGTTTTCATCACTAATTTTCCACATGCTTTGCTATTTCGAAAATAGGATATAACTGAGGTTTCCTTTTACTAACTGAGCAATAACCTAAAATTAGATAACAACATTTACTTCATGTTCCAGTTTTCACTTGTCTGAAGATTGCTACGTATATTATCATTAAACTTTGTCATATGATACGAACAACAAGATTAAAAGTTCGTAAGGTTTAAGATTTGATATTTAGAATGGAAATAAGAATAGGATGCTTAAATTCATTTTTTATGTAGTTGTCCCTTTTTATCGTGACATTCAAGTAAGTTCCTGTCAGATTCGATGACGCCGTTATATTCACTATAGAGAAAGAGAGAGAGACAGAGAGAGAGAGACAGAGAGAGACAGAGACAGAGAGAGACATATCATCGTCGTCATCAGCTCACTTCCGAGCGTCGGGATCGTCATCCTCTCTCCTTAATCACTTTCTCTCCGCTGGTGGCGGTGGTAGAGATAACTGTGAAGGTCCAGCCTCCCTTGAAGAGCAGTCAAAGAGAGTTTGACGAGGCCATTAGCGTGAATCTGATTTTAGTGGAAAACTGTTTTTTCGCGCGACGGTCATTAAAATCGTGTAGATCTTTGCCTATTCTGCCGTTGGGGTCTCCAGGGTTAGTCGCATTTAGTCTGGTCTCTCCTCCTTGGCATTACCGCCATGGTTGGTCCTATAGAAGCTTCGTTCTTGAGATCACTGAGACAGGGAAGCCCTCTACACTGACAAGAAACGACAATATATATTTTCGACAGGATGTTGGAGTGAACAGTTCATTATCAAATGTATAATTATGATTTATTACTTTCACGACAATAATAGAGACAAATCAATAAATAAGAAAAGAGTAAAAGTATAAAATTATCATTAAATAAATGAGAACATTATTTGCTATTATTGTTGTTGCTGGAAAGACTGGTATTTATTTGAACAAAAAGTACAAATTGTGGAACAAGGCCAATAAAGGGGAGGGGTAGAGGCTGGTCAACACTAACTATCTTATACCTAGATAATCAGATTCGCGACCCATTCGTACATTACATTTTACACATTCACCAAAAGAACTCGTCCATCACCAAACAATCCTTCAACCACCATAATACCACGTGCTCTCAAGGGAGACCTACCAAAATCGCGCCCCATACCATGAAAATTCTAATGATGATATATATATATACAATTCTAATAATGATAAAATGAGAGGGGAGGGAAATGAACCCAATAATAAACTTAAAATAAACACAAATACAAACTAAACATAATTGATGTTAGTAGGGACCGTCCAACCCATAAAACAGAGAGGCCGCTGTATTCTGCCCAGGGGACAAAATCAAGAGACGCTCTCGCTAAGGGAGTGGGAAAAAGTATAAAATATTAGGCTGGAATGGGAAAATATAAAACTGACCCAGTCGAGATGAAAATGGGGCGGGGGTCAAAACAAACTGGGGAGGATGGGAATCTCGACTTGGATCATAACCAAAGAACGGCCGGGATGCAGGCCAGGAACAACACTTACTCACATTAACTAGGTACACTGAAGCTTGTCTAACCTAACCAAGGGGAGGGTTCCACAGGAAGCCACCCCGATGTGCAATAGGTTGACCTAGAAGAGAAAATCAAGGCTAGCCCCGTTCACACGAAGCAAGCTCGCTTCTTTTACCCACCTTTCGCTAAAGACTGTCGAATGCAATCGTTTTCTATCCGATCTAATCTTCATCTTGAGCTGATGCTCAAAGAATCGAATCAGATCCGAATGAGAAAGACGATTGCCTCGCAAGACTTCCTCCTTTCGCGTCGTCCAAATCACCATTCGAGCCGTGGCCATCAGCGTCAGAAACACCATCCGTTTCATCCCGGAATACGGGGGCGACACATTGTCACACGCGTATGCGCGATCAATGGACACAAGCTGTTCGGGAGCGAGACGAGCCGTCAGCTCGCCGACATGGTCCCATAAGGGGCGGACCTGGGGGCAATGGTAGAAGGCGTGCGCAGCCGTTTCCTCTAAGCCAAGGCCACACCGTTCACAGTCTGGCAAATCCGCCAAGCCCCATATGAAAGCCTTGTCGTTGAGAGGCAGCCGATTCCGAGCCAATCGCCAGCTAAGCGAAAACTCAGGGTTACTGAGGTAATCCGCCGCTGGCGCCCAAGACCAGTAGGAGCAGTACTCCTCCTCCGACAAGCCGAGCGTATCTCGTAGGAGATCCTTCGCGGGCCTCTCCACTAATTCACGATAGAAGACCTTCCTAGGCCGAGAAAGGTCACTGGACCGGGGAACGGCCCTCAAGGCCGACCGACACTCGCGAAGGAAAACCGATTGATCCCGGGGTTTACGACCGCGCTCAACCCGCGAGATGGGGGGACTGATGGTAAGGCCAGGGAACGCGTCCCTAACAATCCCCTCCAGAATCGGATCTCCTCCAGTCAATGCACGGCGTAGGAAAGCCAACCTAGAGGCACGGATGTGACTCGGCAGGTGCGGCATTCCCAGCCCCCCATGACACGGACGTTTAGTGCAGACTCGTCTGTCGACCCGATTCCCGCGTCCCCTCCATAAAATGGAGGATAGCGATTGCTCGAGCGCCTTCTTGTGAGTCTTACAGAGAGGAAGTACGGACAATCGATAAAGAATCAGGGGGAAAATGTATGTAGCACACACCTCCGCCCTGCCCTTCACGGACAACCTCCGTCGATTCCAAGTCTGACCGGCGGAATCGACCTTTGCTCGTACTTCAGACCAATTCTTCTCCAGCTGGAGGTCAGGCCCAAACCACACTCCAAGAATGCGGACAAGACCGTCTGTCCAACCGAAGCGGCCCGGAAGAGCGACCCCCTTCCAGGCACCTAACCGCAAGCCGGACGACTTGTCGCGGTTTATTTTGGCCCCTGTCACCTTCTCGTACCGATCAAGCGCCTTCTGTACCACCTCAATGTCGTTGCGGGACGACACGAAAGCAGATACGTCATCGGCGTACGCGGAAACCCTGGCTCGAGACCCTCCAGGAACGGCAATTCCACGTAGGGCCGGACTGTCGGTCTCGTCCTTCAGCCGGCGAAGGAGAGGCTCCAACGCCAAAGCATAAAGGAGAGGCGACAGCGGACAACCCTGACGAACCGACCTAGACAGCACGAACGCGTCCGACAGCCTTCCGTTCACCTGTACCACCGCACTGGGGGAGCGATACAGGAGGCTAATCCAGCGGCAGAAGTTGGGTGCGAATCCAGCGGCCTGCAGGACAGCTGCAAGGTAGCGATGGTCGACCCTATCAAATGCCTTGGACTGATCCAAATTGATCAGCGCGGCTTCTTCGTCGTCTTTTACACCCTCTATGATCGTGCGGATCAGATGCAGGTTGCTCTGAATTGTTCGGCCCCTCACAGAACAAGTCTGCTCAGGTCCCAACAGAGACTCGGCAACTGACTGCAAACGCTCCTGCAGGATCTTGGCCATAATCTTTAACTCTGTGTTTAGCAGAGTTATGGGCCTGTAATCATCTAGGTTCCCCCCACCACCTTTGCCCTTTTTCAACAGAGTGATCACACCCCTGGTGATCCGGTTGGGGATGGACCCCGACCGAAACCAGTTGTTGAACACTGCAGTCAAAATTGGAACAAAGATGTGCGACAGCCTCAAGTACAATTCATAGGGCAAACCATCCAGACCGGGCGACTTGCCTCTGCCGACCTTCTTCAAAACCGCGTAGACATCGCCCTCCGTAATCTCTCCCTCGCAGCTAGCCGCTTCAGTCGCGAAAGCCGAGGAAAGTCAGCCAAATAGCTACGAAACTCCTCCTCACGGAGACCAGGCTCCTTGGTAAACCGGTTCTCGAAATGGCGCCGAAACGCTCCGCACATGTCGTCAGTGGCCCGAAGAGTACGCCCCTCCGGGGATTTGACTTCACGAATGTAACGATCGCCACCTCGACGGACCTCTTCCCTGCGCAGATCTGCGCCCAAGTTCACGGCTTCGGAAGACATCTTGCTTAACTTATGTCTAATTACCTGACCCATGTACCGCTCGCTATTCGATCGATCCAGGGCCTCCTTAGCTAAGGCTATCTCTAGGGGATCCCCCCCCCAGCCACCGCCCGGGAATAACTAGCTTTAAGCGTCTTCACCTTTTCAGCTCTATCTAGAGCGAGCCGTTTGCTGAAATCAGTGGTGAAGGACCTAATCCTACATTTAAGGCGTTCCCACCACCTATTCCCGATAACCGCCCCCACTAGCTCCCGCTGCACTAGTCTAGTTAGCTGCTCCTGGAAGTCCCGCCTGTCCAGTAAAGACAGATTGAACTTCCAGTAGCCAGCCATTCTAGGCCTATTGTCTAACGCCACCCGGGCACAAACGAGTTTGTGATCCGAATAGCCTACCCAGTGGAACGTAGGGCAATCTAGTAGTTCTATGTCGGCTCTTCTCACTAACATTCTGTCAAGGTAGCTAACCACCTTGTCAAAAGGCCAATTAAGAGCCCACGTCCACATTTTTCCCTTGGGATGATCGACCCGGTATCTATCGACGAGACCATAATCGTCGATCAGATCGACCAAGCTGCGATCGCCCCCTCTCCCGCTAGCACCCCGCCCCCTGTCTAACTTGGGGTCCAGGATGGCATTCCAGTCCCCCATTAAAACTAGGCGCGTTGAATCCACCAGGAACGGCCCCAACCGCCGAAAGAACGAGACCCGCTCCCTCTGGTCATTGGGCGCATAAACCGCAACGACTCGGAACGAACCACTTTTCACGGCAATATCGGCCACGATCAACCGGCCCTCTGCATCGGTATGCACAAGGTCTACCTTCGCATCGAGAGTACGTCTGACAAGCAAAGAAACACCTCTGGCAGACCGGTCCCCGTATGCTGAATAAACGACAAAGTCATCCTCCAGCACACACGCATCGGAACTGCAAACAAAGTGGGTCTCTTCGATCGCGGCGACATCCACATCAAAAGACAACAGGTCCCGGAGCAGGCGGGCAGCCTTACCCCGATCCCTCAAGCCATTCACATTCAGTATAGCTAACTTAACTGCCATCGTCTAGGCCTGCAAAAAGAAAAAAGAATAAGTGCAAAAACCTTATACACATACGGGGCGGAAATCTGCGTTGAGCAGGACCCCGACAGATTGTCCCAGACTGCCAGTGCCCAATTCAGTCGTCATACGACCGCCCAGGACAATACCGCCGACGTCAATAGGGTACATTAATTTAATAGCCCTATATAAGGAGGGGTGAACTAAAACCGGGACCCTCCCAGAGCAAAAGTTGCGCAATCTCTTTAAGACGGGGTTGTCAAATTCGCACATTTTAATGTTCGGAAAGGCATCCCTGGCCTCGAATATGTGGCTCCACACCTTCAGTTTGCCACCAGAGTCTCTGATACAGGTAATGACACCTGGAGTCTTTGGAAAATTACGGGGGTTCTCGACACTTTTGCCGTCCACCTCCGTCGTTTTGTACAGCACCTCCAACAGGGCCTTCCTTTGTTTGGACAGGCCCCTTATGTACTCTTCTTTGTCAATTTTACAAATTGACTCGGGACCCTCAAACATTTTCTTTTTCTTCTTTTTCTCCCTAGCAGGATGGGGAGGGGAGGCGGTGGACGTGTGTGGTGGTGTGTTCAACGAACTCGGGGAAGATGTGGAGGGAGAGGAGGGTGTAGCACGGGAAGGGGAGGAAGGGAAGCTCTTAATGCCGGGAGAGCAGGACGGTCTAATTGGCGAAGCCGGGAAGGAGCGCCTCCTGGTTTTTACCAGACTGCGTTCCGCCCGGCTACGACCAGAACAACTTTCTTGTGTTTTTCTTTCTTCTTCTTCCTCCTCCTCCTCCTCCTCCTCTTCTCTGCACCTCTTCAGAGACGCCACTCGAGGTGGAGGCATGTGTTGAACTTCCATCGGACAGTCTCTTTGTTCCTTTGGTTGCTGCTGCTGCTGTTTCTGTGGGTTTTTTTTGGGTGACTGTTTTTTCGACACTTCTTTTTCCCCTTCTTTCTTTTCCACCTGCTGTTTTGGTGCTGGTTGAGGCTTATCCTTTTGGGGTGGAGCTGGTACATTCTTCCCCTTCCTTCCATTTACAACCTCCTTCCAGGTGCCGTCAGCGTTTTTATCTGCTTCTGGATTTTTTTCGTTCACCGCTACTGCTGCTACTGGTGGCGTGGGCTGGCTTACAGGCTGAGGCTGTTTCGTTGGGCAATCTTTCGCCATGTGTCCCCGGACACCACACACCCAACAATTCGGTCGCCTGCCTTCCACCACTACCCACATCTTTCTTTTCCTGCAAACCAGGGTGTTGGGAATTCTCCTAAATTCTTCCTGGCTCATGGTCACCTGCAGTTCAACGTCACCCGTGGCAATGCCGGACTTGCTCAGTATCGCTTTGACCTCCTCCACTTTTCCATACTGAGCGAAGAAGGCCCCCATTCTGTCCTCCGAGATGTCCACAGGCACTCCGTGGACTGTTATTTTAGTCCTACGTGTGCCCATGTATTCCGTTTGCAGCTTGAGGTTTTTTGTTGTTAACACGCTGCCTGCCAACTGCTTCGCATCCAGTTCTGTTGGTAAGAGAATGTCCCACATTGCGTTTGACCTCCTAGCCAGCACCTTTGGATAAATTTTTAAGGTCTTTAAGACCTCTTCCATTGTCTCCCTGCTGACTCCGGTTAATTTCCGACTTTTCACGTCGGACGTCAGCAGGGAAATGATCTTATTTTCCACTGCTTCCAGTGCTTCCGGGATCGTAAGGAATTCATTTTCCTTAAACGACCCTTCAAAGGTCTCTCTCTGAGCTTCGTAGTATACGGCATCTTTTTTCTTTTTCGGCCTATTCTCAGACCAGGCCGAATTTTCTAAAGACACCGTCGGTGGTGTATTGTTTACGTTCTCGTCCATGGTGGCCTGCGACGACCACCACGACAGAACGAATCTCTTTTAAGTGTTAAAACAATATTTTTTTGCAGTAAAATAAAAAGAAAAACATAAAGAAAAACGGTGGACAAACAAAAATAAATTTCAATAAAGGATCAAACCAAGGAAAACAAACAAAACAGTGAGGGTGGGGGGATAAAAAGGCAAGAAAGAAAAACAAAAAAAAAAAAAATGTACGACTACAGAAAACTCAAAAACAAAAGGCTTTTAAACAAAAATTAAAAAGAAAAAAAAGATTTGCAAAACTTATCAGATAGGTCAACACAGCTTGTCCAACTCACTCCAGAAACAAACAATCCGTATGTAAAGCTCTGACTGGTATCGTATAAAATCCATAAAATAAATAAAATACGATAAAAAAGACGACGTACGAAAAAGACTTATCCAAACAGATAACTTTCACGACAATAATAGAGACAAATCAATAAATAAGAAAAGAGTAAAAGTATAAAATTATCATTAAATAAATGAGAACATTATTTGCTATTATTGTTGTTGCTGGAAAGACTTGAAAGATAAATAATAAAAAAATTCACAACTGAACCAGTTGTTAAAAGTAAAATAAACTAAAGAAAATAATGTTATGACTTGAAACGCTTTTACTAAAAATTCAAAACTACGTCCTTGTCAAAGACGCTATGTTACTGCAATCAATATATAGGAAGTAATAAAAGAATAAAATTATCGGCAAAATGTTATTAAAAATGTTTGAATAATAAATAAGAGGAAAAGATAATCGTGACCAATTAACACACTTTCATAGCTCGACTGATGTCTTTTTGATATTTTATTCAAAGAGAGTGGTAATTACTATTTATGAACATTTAATTTTATTTTTATTATATAGATTGTATTTATTATTTTTTCACCTTCATTTTGTTACTTCTACTGCTAGTTCAGCAACGCAACCGAGTCACATGATATCTAGTAGCAACTTATATACGGTCGTGTTTATCAAGCTGCGTACGTGCAGATTTCGATATACCTGTTGAACACATAGTCTTAGAATGGTATTTTTTGCTTTGTTCGTTACCTTTATTCTTTTATTGGCTTGGCCTTTCTTCCACTGGATACAACAAAAAAAAAATATTGTCTCTAAATACGATGACAATAAAAAGCTATTGTACTTGAACGACTACCCGATTATCGGCGCATCTTTAAGATTTATAGGTGACGGGGAAGGTAGGTTTATTTCTCTATTCATTCTCTTTCAACTTGGTTCTCACAATTTTAACTTATAATAATCAATTAAGTCGACAGATTACGGATAATCAAATAACAATTTGGTTTTTCGGTTTAAAAACAAAGACCCAAAATATTTACATTGCTAATTTGTTTTTCGTTTGGTTTTTCGAAACACAGTGGAAATATTTAATGTGAATAATTGTTTTCTAATTAACTTTCACAATTTGCCGATTGATTTGGAAGATATTTTGTATTAGATTATAAATCTACTTATATTTTAATAACCTATGAAAACGAATATTTACTTAAAAAGATCTATCTGATACATTCAATTTCTAGATTTAAAGGCAAGATATTTATCACAAGAAATCCACAATTTTGAATTAAAATTTACTTAGAAACATACACAATAATTATTCTTTTCTACTTATTGTAACAAATAAAAATTCATTTACATTGAATTTGAATACGACAAATCAGTATCACGGGGATATATTAATAGAGCATCACCAATAATATCTGAAGTAGGTTCATTGTTTAGGAAAAATATTTTGGAACGGACCAAATTCAAGAAATTCTATGAAAATACGTCATCTCACTTAGAGGCGACCCCACTGGTAATCCAAATTTTTGTTTATAAAATTATTGTTAAATGTGAAATAGTATTGATTGGTGATAGACTTCAGATTTTAGCTATTGGTAGGGAGAAGTTTATTTATGATTGTATTAGATGCTTTTTAAAAAGATTTAAGGATTTATTAACCGGAACGTTGGTGAAAAGAGATTTCACGGTAATCGCGAAAAAAGACGATGTCGCCCTACTTTAGTGATGGTATGTTCATCTGAGAGTGGGAAGAAATCTATCTGCTCTGGTTTACTGACATAGTGGTTTTGGTATTGGGTCGTAGAATTCCAAACATTGTTCGTAGTTTCCGACCAAACATGACTGTTGCTGGTAATTCTCCTGTGGTAGCGTGAAGTGAATTTCTATAAGAAATTAGGAATTTAGAAAGCTTTGTATGGATGGTGCCCCGTCCATGCTTTGTTGATTCTGTGTCTGATTTCAGAGATTGCACCATTCGTTTTCCTAATCTGTTGGTTTTATGATGGTATGGGGCACTTTTTATATGTCTAACACCGTTACAAGTGGAGAAGCTTTTAAACTCGTCAGATCTGAACGTTGGTGCATTAATTGAAACTAATAGTTTTGGGATACCATATTTTGCGAACATCTCATTAAGATATCCACGGTTGTAGTCGCTGTAGCATTAGATGTAGAAATTATCTCTACCAATTTTGAATGGGCATCGACTGCTACAAGGAACGTTGATTCCTGGAAGAGACCTATATAATCCACGTGAACTCTCTGCCAGGGTTTATTATGCCATTGTCAAGGATGTAGTGGAGACTTTGGTGGGTTCGTGTGAATGATGAAGCACATGACATATGCCTTCGCAGCTGCTATGATGCCCTTGTCAAGATGAGGCCACCAGAAGATTCCTCTGGTTAGGGCCTTCATTTTGGCTACTCTTGTTCCCCACAGTTAAAGGTTATTGTGGATAGAAAGTTCATATAGTTTCTAATGAAAGGTATGAAATGTTTGTGGCACATTGTATTCTGGCCAACTGTTTTGGACGAAATAAATAACATGGGATAGAATTGAATCAGTTCTTGATTCCTTGGCAATCATATTTGCCTTAATTGGAAATTGTTCCATTAATTCTTTGTAGAAAATTGTGTCGCCTTCTTTATCAGTCTGATTGACGCTAGAAGTATGATGAACCATCTGCGTTTGCACTGGATTTACTTCTACGAAACTCAATATTGTAATCAAAGCCCCCGAGAAAAACAGTATGTCTTTGTAGCCTCGCTTCAGACATTATTGGAATGCACTTCTTTGGGCCAAAGATGAATTTGAGTGGCTTGTGGTCGGTAACAAGTGTAAATTTTTTTTTCACTGATCATACGATTTCGAAAGCTTCTTTGTCGAGTTGGAAATAACTGGATTGAGGGTGCAGGATACGTACGTCATGGGTTTCTCTTCTCCATTGATATGTGAAAAAACAGAACCGATGCCACATAGACTTGCATCGCATGTCAGATGTATAGAACTGTACCAGGACCATGTCCCATGCAATCACCCCCCCTGATTTTGTTGAATGCTGTTATGGCCCGGTTCCTTGTATCACGGTGATAGTCCAAGGTAGAACCAATAAAGAAGAACTCGAATACGGATATGGAATAACACGGATATATACAGAATATATACAGAGAAGTAGAAAGTGTTAGTACGAACAATCAGGTTTAGTAGTAATTAGTAATTGTGTGATCGCGACTCTGTTCGGACTGCCTTTGACTCGACTGACTGACTCGCTCTGACTGACTGACTGACAGACTCCTGACGGACTTCACTCCAGACTTCAGACTGAACTCTAGACTTCAGACGGAACTTTCGACTTCAGACAGAACAGTATTTAGTCACCCCCACGAGGGTATCATGTGGCACAAGGCCGGTTTAACGTGGGATCTCCGAGCCCGTGGGCTCGGCCAAAAATATGCCCTTTGGACCAGTATAAACGGGTTCAGGGTCGGTTTACCTCCCCGAAAGAGACTCCGTCCTTCGGCGTAGCCTCGTTCGGGTTCCTCCCCGCCAGAAGGCGGAGAGTTCAACCGATCAGCCGGTCATCCGGTCGCCCGACTTCAGACTGAACGGTATTTAGTCACCCCCCCACGAGGGCATCATGTGGCACAACGCCGACTTCAGACTGAACAATATTTATTTATACAAAAATGTATAAAATGTGGCACAAGGCCTAAAAAGGGGGTTGGGGAATGATAGTCTTCTTCTGTCTTAATTCTAAACTTAGCTAGTCGCAGACACGAACCCAAACATACCAACAATAATCCAATCACCAAAACAATGCATTCACTCCTACCTTTCTTACTGCGTACACCATAATACCTCAAATTCTCTATGAAATCCTAACTAGTCTACCTATGTACAGGTATTGTTCGTGGGGGGAGGGTCATAAAACAACAATTTTTTAAAAAGATCCCCCAAATGAATATATACAATATGACTTAAATATTTACAATGAACTAAACAAAACTGTGTTAGTAATAAAAAGCCCCACAAACCATAAATGTGGCAGAAACATCAGTTAACCGGACGAAATCATTGCCGGACTATGAAAAAATCAGGAAGACATTCATTCCTCCAAGCATTCACACAGACACACACACAATCATACACAACAACAAATACGAAAAATCACACACACGAAAACGAAAGGCGCGACGCATCCACCAGAGAACTGACGTCACTGACCACCTAAAGAGGGAGGGGATGGGGAATTAAACAAAAGAAAAAAAATAAGGACAGAAATGAAAGGGACCGATGAGCATGCATACCCTAGCTAAGTTAACCAGAAAACGGAAAACTAAAGGATCAAATTCAAAAAACCTAAACTAACCTAATATCTGGGTGGGTTGCCTATGTTCAACCCTGTTAGGACAAAATCCTGTACCTAACCGACATCCAAATGCCACTCTAGGTTAGCCCCTTTTACTCTACACATTCGCTCAAGATTTACCCACCTTTTGCCAAATTCTGATGAAGGGAGCCGCCGCCTTTCCGTCCTAATCTTGACTTTAAGCTGATGCTTAAAGAACAAGATCAGTTGGGAAGAGGCGAACTACTCGCCATCATAGAATTCCTTCTGACGCGTCGTCCAAATCACAACTCTCATAATCCCTAGTAAGCAACAGAACACATAGTGTTCAGCCTTCGTCAATTGCGGCACCACATTGCTACAAAAAGAACTGGCTTCCAGGACAAAAAACTTTCCCTGCAGCATGCGAACCATGAGGCCTTCAACAAACCTGCACAACGGCACTACCGTCTTGCACTGAAAAAAGGCGTGACCAATGGTCTCGACTTCCCCAGTACAGCGACGACAGTTTGGATATTTCTCCAAGCCTGCTGAACAAAGTCTTTTGCCGACCCAGAGGGCCCCACGAATCATCAGCCAGGTGAGTGATGCCTCATCATTATTGAGACATATCAACCCAGGCGCCCAAGGCCATATCGAGCGAGCCTCCTGCTTCGTAAGACCGAGCTCGTCGATAAGATCATCTTGAACTAACAATCGATACAATGCCTTACGAGACAACGCCTGGGCGTCGGAGAGGCCATCCGTCGTCCGTAAGAGGAGCTTCAAAGCACGACGACATTCGCGGTAGAAGGAGCACTCGGCACGTGGTGTACGTTGGGCCTCCTCCTCGCACGAGAGCACATTTCTCAGGGATAGGAAATGTTTTCGGACATCTTCTTTCCAAAAGGTGCCCACCTCATCCAATCCGCGACACATTCGGTCTAGAAAGGTAATGCGAAGCATATATTGACGAATCTCAATGCTAGGCATACCGAGACCGCCCTCAGAGGGATGAAGGCAACAGATCTCGCGACATACCATAGGGGCCTTGTCTCTCCACAAGAAAGAGAACAAGGTCCGTACTAATGACTTTAGTCTGGCATACGGGAGTGGAAGCACAGAGAGTCGGTACAGGAGAATCGGATATATGTGTGAAACACATACCTCCGCCCTTCCCTTCAGGGAAAGTCTCCTCCGAGACCACAGATTAACCGCGATCTCGGCCTTCCCTTGTACCTCCGACCAATTCATTTCCAACTGGAGATCAGGACCGAACCAGACGCCGAGTATCTTGATAGGCCCATCCGTCCAGAGGAAAGGTCCGGGAAGAGAAACTCCCTTCTACGCACCCAACCGCAAGCCCACAGACTTATCGCGGTTGATATTGGCCCCTGTCACCATCTCATACCCACTGATCTCTTTGCTGACATCGTCAATCTCGGCTCTGCTCGACACAAGAACCGAAACGTCGTCAGCATAGGCAGAATATCTGGCTGAGGTTGAAGCCCCAGGCAGGGAAATTCCGTGCAGGACCGGATTCGCCTTTAACTTGCGAAGGAATGGTTCCAAATCAAGAACGTACAGCAGAGGCGAGAGCGGACAACCTTGACGAATTGAGCGAGACAATACGAAAGGCTTCGATCTTACCCCATTCACTTCCACCAGCGCACCGGGGGTCGCATACAAAAGTCGGATCCAGGAGCGAAAGTCGGCTCCGAAACCAGCCGCCGAAAGGACAGCCTCCAGAAATCGATAGTCAACCCTATCGAAGGCCTTGGACTGATCTAAATTAATCAGCGCGGCTTCACTGTCGACTTGTTCTAAGATCAAGCGTACCATATGAAGGTTATCCTGAATAGTTCTACCCTTCACAGCACAAGTCTGTTCAGGGCCAATCAGACTAGACAGGACAAGCTGCAAACGGTTGGCTAAGATCTTCGCCAAAATCTTTAAGTCAGTGTTTAACATCGTTAAAGGGCGAAAGTTCCCTAACCCATCCCCACCGTCCTTGTCCTTACGCAGCATCTTGATCACACCCCTGGTGAAGCGTTGAGGTAAAGACCCCTGCCTCATCCAGTGGTTGTAAATCACTTCCAGCAAAGGAACAAAAACGTGCAACAACCTCAAGTAAACTTCGTAGGGAAGACCATCTAATCCCGGAGACTTATCCAGGCCAACCTGCTTCAGCGCTTCCCAGATTTCCGACTCTGTAATGGGACCCTCGCACCTAGCCACGACGAACTGAGCAGAGCTCAGACCAGGCTCCCTGGGGAAAAGTTCCTGAAAGTAATCCCGAAAAACCTCACATATGCCCGCGTTTGTAGTCACGGTTCGCTTATCAGGCAATGTGACGCACACTATATGTCGCCTAGATGCGTTTCGATTCTCCTCTGCACGCAGTTCAGCGGCCATATTCGTTGCCTCAGAAGACATTCTTTTTAACCTAGCCCTAACTACCAGAGCTTGATCCTTCTTGATAAGCAAGGAGGACAACTCTGCCTTAGCTAAAGCTATATCCCCACTAACACGGGATTTCACAGCCCGATCAACTTTATTTTCTAAAACCGTTTGCGCCGCTAATCTATGTAGATTGAGTCGACGACTAAAATCGGCAGCAAACGTTCGAATTTTAGATTTTAAATTTCCCCACCAGGCATTTCCCACAACCGCACCCGTCAATTCCCTTTGTATCATTAATAACAGCTGGTCCCGGAAACTCTGATCACCAAAAAGTGAACAGTTCAATTTCCAGTAACAAGCCAATCTAACCTTAGGCTTATCTAAGTTTACACGAACCCGGACAAGCCTATGATCCGTATAAACTATGTAATGGAAACTTGGACACCCTAAGAGCCCTACATCGACTCTCCTAACTAAGACTCGGTCCAGGTAGCTCGCAAGCGTCCCAGGAGCCGAGTTGCCACTAGTTGTCCAAGTCCATGCTACCTCCCGAGGGTGTTCATTCCGGAACTTATCGACAAGATCAAACCCATCGATAAAGTCCCGAAATGTTTTCACATCCGGGTTGTTAGTACCTTGTTTTTGCCCTATACGATCTATATCGGGGTCAAGGACCACATTCCAATCCCCCGCTAAAACTACCCGACGAGACGTCGTCAAGAACGGCGCGATCTGCCGAAACAAAGCAGGCCGCTCGGAATGGGTATTGGGCGCATAAACCTCAATGAGACGTAGAACCTTATCCTTTATGGCAACACCCAGCACGCAAAGTCTGCACGCCGGATCCGCGAAGACAAGGGTACAAGCAGCCTTCAAAGACTTGCTCACTAGCCAAGAGACACCCCTCGAACGACCATCAAAACAGGCTGAATAAATGGCGAACCCCTTAGACAGTATGTCCTCACGATCATGAGAAGAAAAACGGGTCTCTTGTATACAACATACATTCAGCCCGAGGTGCTGAAGGTCACGAGAGAGCCTCGTCCTGCGAGCCTCGGACCTCAGGCCCCGGACATTTAAACTAGCTAACCAGAGTGCCATTGTGAAGCCGATTAGGGTTGTCCTTCAGGATAGAACATGGCTGGGGTGAGGACACCGACAGCTCGTCCCATGGATCTGGACGCCATCTCATTTTCGACGGTATCATCCTGAGACAAGCCGCCGATGTCCGAAGGGTAGGTTAATTTAAGCGCCCTATAAAGGGATGGGTGAACAAAAACGGGGACCCTCCCTTTCAGTTTTAGGTTTGCTTCGTCTGCTTCTGGGTCGAGAAGATAGGCAGCTGGGGGCACCATTTTGAGCGACGACTCGGCCTCCTCTATCATGCCCCAAATCTTCCGCGTACCCTGGCCAGTTCTAACTACGGTCAGGATTCTTTTAGCATCCGGGAAATTTTCTGGCTTTTCCACGTCCATGTCATTAATTTGTTTGAAATTCCAGAGTATTTTTAGGTCTTTCGGGTTTCTGGTCTGACCCAATAAACTTTCTGCCTGGTCCCGGGATACGCGGCAGACGTCTTCCCCTGGGAGATATGGTGGTTTGATCTTTTTTTTATTTTTATCTGTACTGATTTGTGAGTCCGGGCTTCTGACCCTTTGCTTTTGTGGTGATTGGATGGGTGTTGACATGGGTGTGGGATTGGGAGTCATTGAAGGAGTCCATCCAGAAGGAGTCCTCACTGGAGATGATTTGGATGAATGCAGTGATTTGACGGGAGATATAGACACAGATCTAGGCGGAGGTGGCTTAGTGAATTTAGATTTAGATGCAGAAGGGGAAGACAAGGCAGAGGATAGGGGGCCCGCTGCCCCAGCGATTTTTGATTATTAGCCCGCTTTGTCTTTAGCTTTTCTTTAAGTTTTTTTATATCTAAAATTTTCTCCCAGCTAGACTCATTTAGTTTTTGGGAATCTTTGGCATTTTTAGCATAAGACGCCGAGGCGTCGCCCTCCGAGCTGGTAGAGAGAATGGGGCTGTAGGTGCCATTGTCCCTGGAGTCATGATGGGACTGAGGAACCGCTGTTTGGGTCTTCCCCTTGCCCCTAACTACGAGACGCCATTCCCCCTCATCCTTCTCCTTATCCACACTTGTGGAAGGCATCGGTTTTGGGGGTAATGTGGGTACGGACCCAACCGAGGGATTTTCCGCACCGGTCCGCCTCGCAGCTAGGCCCACTACAGGCGCCGCGGATTTTACCTTCTCGGCCAAGGTGGGATTTTGGTCGCCTGCGACCGGAACTCCAGGGGCCTTCTTCCCTGGGTAGGAGGAGGAAAGGTGACCAGTCTCTCCACACCTCCAGCAAGTTGGTTTCCTACCGGTCACTATGACCGGCATTTTCCGGTCGCCAAACTCCAAACTGTTGGGGACGGACTTGAAGGCCTTCTGATCGAGCATTATATCAAAAGTCCATCCTTCGTTCAAATTGTCGGAGAGAGCCCCTAAAATTTGGCCGAACTGCATAAAGAATGCAGCGAGGTGTTCTCCCGAAATTTGAGGAGGAACATCAAAAACGGCCACCCTGGTCCTTCTGCGGCCTTAGTACTCCGTTCTTAAAATTAAATCTTTTGTAATTAATTCTTTTTTGGCCATAGCCAGGCAATCTTTTGGGATGGGTAGCAGAACGTCCCACATGAAGAACTCAGTACCATTAATTACTCTTTGGTGTTTTACCCCCAGGGACAAAAGTGATTTAATCACTATTTCTTTCGAGGAGCGACAAATTTTACGAGTCTTTTTGTCCACCACGAAAACGGACACCATTCTCTTTGCGAACACATCGAGCTCTTGGTCATTTTCGACAAGCCCATCTTTATTAACAAGATGAGCATAACCTTTTTCCTTTTCCAAGAAATCCGCCATATTCAAAATGCAACTGGGGGGGGGGGGAATTCCAGCAGGAGGGCAGTTCCTCAGCGGTCTTAGATTGTGCCTCTTTTGGTACATCGTCATTTTTGGTAGTTTTGCTAGTTTCTCCTTTCTTGGAGCTACTAGCACGTTCTAATTTTGGGATAGTATTAGCCCGGTTCTTTTCCGATTTATCAGGCGGGTTGGCTTTAGCCGCCGTCCCGAAAAGGTCTTTTTTCACATTAGAGCGACTGGCCTCGTCGGCCATGTTGAATTAGCGTGGAGACTTCCAATAACGCCGGTCGAAATTTTGGGGAGAGGAGTTGGGAAAAAAAATACAAAAATAAAGAAATTAAACAAAATAAAAAGGAACCCGGATACACCAGAAAATAAAAAGCAATGATAATAAACTTTTTATAATAAATGAAATAGGAAAACTAAAAGAACAATAAAAAGTCAAAATAGATCAAAAAGAAATAAATGGACAGGTAAGAAAAATAAAATGGCGCCCAAAGGCTGCCGAAAATAGAAAAAACAAAAACAGAAACTCCTCCCTTTTTTTCAAAAATTCAATAAAAGAAAAAGAAAAGAAAAGAAAAAATCTGGTTTGCAATCAGAAAAAAAATAAAGGTTTGTGGCCGAAGCCGCTAAAGAAAATAAATTAAAAGCAAAAGAAAAACAAACTCTTCAAACCAAAAAGAAAGAATGCGACCGAAGTCGCTAATAAAAAGAAGGTGGGTATAAAAAAAAAACGAAAAAAAAATAAAAAAAACAAAGCTTTCTTTTTCTATTTTTTTTTTTTCTTATAAAGTACTAATTTTTTCAAAAACAACTAGAAAGAAATAAACAAAAAAATAAAAAGGCAGTCGTCCGGTAAGACTTTGTCAAACCGGACTAAAAATAAAAAAATATGTGGTCCGAAGCCCAAAAAAATAAAACAAACAAAAGAAATGGAAGAATAAAAAATAAAACTTAAACAATAACTTAACAAAAAGGTCTTTGTGTGTCCAATGAATATCGTCAATCCAAAAAAAAGTTCGCCAAGCACCGAAGCAAATCCTCGTGGGTCAAGAAGAAAAAAAACAAGTTCGTCGCACTGCAACACAAAGAATACAATTAGAAGAGTTCAAAGCAACCGGTCAGAAACAAGTCATAGACGGAGGACTGAACTCCCTGCTTCCTCTTGAGGCGCAGTATTTATTACATATGGAATGGAATGTTATTATGGGTAAGGTCCCATAACAAATGCCTTATCACATTCTCCAGACCATATGAAGGAAACGTTCTTTTGTAGAAGATCATAGAGTGGTTTTGTGACATGAACAATTTTTAAAGTCATTTAGGGTTAAAATTTACAATCCCTAGAAATACCGTAGTTATGTTTTGTCTTTTGGGACTGGCGCATTAGTCACAACTTCAATTTTGTCTTTGGTTTTGTGGAAACCATTTTTGGATATTTTCATTCTATAGAAGATCACAGAGTCCTGAAAGTAGGAACATTTGTCCAAATTTGCCTTGAGACCAAATTCTTGAAGTCGGGAGATAACGTTTTTGATGTTTATAAAATATATCTTGTCAGCTTTGCTAGTGATTAACATATCATCCATGATACAAATTATTCGTTCTAGACCTTGTGGAATTTCGTCCATGGTCTTTTGTTACATCGCAGATGATGTGATGCTATAAACTAGATTATATTGATTTAGTTCTTTGTGGGTGTCAGTTGCTTTGATTCTTCATCAAGCATTAGTTGAAGGTATGCCTGCCTTTAGATCTATTTTGGTGAATTTTCCACCTCTCGAGTTTTGCTAGCAGGTTTCCTATTCCCAGAAGAGTATATTGGGACACTCACTTGATAAGTTTTACCACTTCTTCCTCCACCTTTGTCCTTAAGGCATATGGGACAGTTCTTATTCTCATGTACCTGGGTACTGTTTCGGGTTTAACTCTCAATTGTCTTTTCAAGTATTTCATTGTACCTATGCCTTCCATGAAGACTTGTATGAATTCCACTCCAGTTTTGCAATCAGACCATTTTCTTCGGCTTTGCCGACGTTGTCAAAGGACTTGTATATTTCAACTATATATCCCGTTTCTCTCTAAGACGGAATTATTGCAATTTTTAAGTTGGTGAGACGTAATTGAATGCTTTTATTGGTGTGTTCAACTAATACCCTCACCTGAGTTAAGATGTAAATAAAGTACTTTAATCTCTAGTTCATAAATTTGCGTCCAAGTTCTTACAATGTTTCACCATTCTTAGCAGATCTTCTATTTTCACAATTTGGGATATTTAATAACAAAACTGATGTAAACATAACAAAAAGAAAAATAACCTAAATGAAATCGGCTAGATTTATATATCCAAAACATATATTAAAAATGAATTTAAATTTCTCAGTATCCTGTTTCCTTCGCGCACATGTGTAGCCACATCAACGTAAATATAAATTTAGTCTGAAGAAGTCCGAAAGGACGAAACGCGTCACACGAAAACTTTTTTCCATTTTGTCATATTTCTTTCTCCTAATATATATATATATATATATATATATATGTATATATATATATATCCTGCAGAATACCATACAGTTCTGCCAGGAAACCATAACGGCAAGAATGTTATAAAAGCTCACACAGACCAAACAATGAGGGAACTACGAAAAACAAAAACTGAAAAACAAAGAAAACTAAAATGGAATATTTACTCCAGACAGAGGAACAAAAGAGAAATCAAACCAAACTCAGAAAAAAGTGAACGACCATACCAGAAAAGAAAACAACAATACACCGTAACCATACCGACCACCACAAAACCAATGCAAAAAAAAACAGACCAAATAAATACACCAACAGAAAACCGCAAGCACCACAACCAAAAATAACAACACCACCACCATCAAAGATAGCTAGAACCTCAAAACAAACACACACAAAGCAAACCACTAACTTACGCGAACATCCTTAACAACCAGGACACTTGGATGGTGGTATAGCATCCCTAATAGGTGACATGATGCAAGCTTTCGCCATGCTTGCAAATACAAACATTATCCACACGGACGAGTTATAAATTTAAGTAAATTTTCACTGAACACATTCAGGTTATAAAATGAAGGACTAAGCTTTTGCCCTTCTCTCTCAAAGAAAAAGACACCTTGGCAAAGACCTGAAATCCTTCTTCAGAAGAATACGGCTAAAAGCCTACTACGGGGACAATGATCACACACTTGATACATTAAAAGAGAAGGGCTCTACAGTCACCTCGCAAAACACAGACACTACTATACAGACATTTGAAATGGCAGTAGCAAATGACATAAAGAAAACAATAGCACGTAAGCTGCCACGTAACAAGATTACTGACACGATAACACATAGAGATGACCTAAATATAACACAGGCTGACAAAGGGGGTGCCACAGTGATCTGAGAAATCAAAGAATACATTAAAGAGGCCAACAAACAGCTAACCGACAAAGAAACCTATAAAATCTTACCTACGGACCCTCTTCCCGAATATAAAAAAGAATTAACTAGCTCACTAAACATCATGCTTTGCAACAATCTAATCGACAAGGAAATATGCACAACGCTTACACCCACAAACATCACACCTGCTCGCTTCTATCTCCTTCCTAAAATACACAAAAGCAACAACCCAGGAAGGCCGGCCATTTCATCATTCAACAGCCATACGACAAAATTTTCCAAATACGTAGACCATTAGATACAACCCCCCACCTAGCTAAGGAATTAAAATACTTCATCAGAGACACAACAGATCTACTAAACAAAATTAATCACATACAAATAGTGTCAGAGAATGCTATTTCTAGTGACTATGGACGTAAGATCACTCTATTCAAACATTCAAACACATCGAAGGGCTGATCGCCCTTCAGGAAGCACTTATTAAAAGAAGAAAACAATACTCCCGCAGAAGTTATCATAAAGCTCATGGAGCATATTCTTACATTGAATAATTTCAACTTCACTGGAGCACACTACCTACAAGTAAGAGGCTGTGCCATAGGCACCATTGCAGCTCCATCATATGCTAAAATGGAAACATGGAAAAATTTGAGGAGACCCATATCTATCCCCTCATCGGTAGCGACTGCGTATTCTATTCAAGATATATCGATGATATATTCTTTGTACACACAGACAGTGACAACAAACTTACCCAATTCCTCATGACCCTAAACACAGTACACGACTGAATTAAGTTTGAAAAAGTATGAAAAGTCCAACATTTTAGACGCCTGCATTTACATACATGAAAACAGGAAACTACAAACGACACTACACACTAATATCACCGACACCCACAACTATCTACACTTTAAGTTTCCCACCCTAAACACCTCAAAGAGAACCTTCCCTATTCACAAGCACTTAGACTCAGAAGGATATGTTCCAACAATGAAGAACTAAATAAACACATTCAAAATCTGGACCATCAATTCACAACACGTGGCTATAAACAACACCTAATCAGGGAACAAATAAATAAAGCAATTTCCACACACAGAGAAGACACCTTAATGTACAAGATTAAAAATAAACCCAACCGCATCCCTCTAGTAACCACTTTCAACCTCACTCTGCCTCACCTATCCCAGATATTCAGAAGTTGCTGGGAAATATTACATCTCAAACCAGACCTAAAAAAATTGTTTGAAGGACCCGGCCTTCTAGCATATTGTAAACGGAAATCATGGGTAGTAACCACATTTCAGGGGATAATGTAATCCGTAATAAAACAAAAACAATAGGAATTTCCCAACCATGTAACAACAAAAGGAGTTTATGCTGCAACCATATTAGATGAATTCATTTGCGAGCTCAGTCACTAAATCTACTTTCAAAATCTACCACCATTCTAACTGTAGAAGTCATAACATAATTTAACTCCTAGAATGCACACTATGCCAGAAACAATATGTAGGAAAATCTGAATGGCCCTTTCACTATAGAATTAATAATTATTGCAATTGAATTAAGTCGACTGCCCATAAAAGATTATTACCTGTAGAACAACATTTCCGCCTACAAAAACACGGTTTTAAAACCCATACCAAATTCACTATAATTGAGAGAATAGAAATGTTCAGAGCAGATAACATTAGAAAGATTTTAGAGTTCCAAGAAAATAAGTGGATCCGGTGTTTAAAAACGCACTACCCAGACGGGGTTAATCACACATTTAACAATATAGGTCAGGACCTACCCACATTTCTCGCCCACACAATACAGATATGCTTGCGGAGGTGTTGAGGCCTCACACTTATACACACACCCACACAAATATACACACATCATACTCACTCACTCCCTAGTGAGTCAAATGATAACACACACCCATAGTAATATACACACTTACACACATCATACTCACTCACTCCCTAAGAACCAAATAACACACACACTTAACAGAGACACATCCCCTTACCAGGAACCAATAAAACTGTCAAAATGACCAAGGGAATTCAGAGCAGCATGAATCCATCCAGCTCTTACCTTAAATAACGATCCAGGTGAAAAAATAAAAAAACAAATGAAAACTACAGAGAAAAGTTCATTTTCTCCATCAAGACATTCATTTCTGCAGTTCACTGCTACTAGCAAGCAGAAAATCTTTTTCTCCTGATGAAGGACATGTTGGCCGAAACTAGTCGAGGAATCTAACTGAAATAATAAAAACGAAAGAATATTAATATACGACCCAATGTGTCTGAAGATTTTAATTTTTTAACATTTTTATTGTTCAAAACACCCCCACCCATCCCTATATATATATATATATATATATATATATATATATATATATATATATATATATATATATATATATGGGATGAGACATTGAATCTTGACAGGAAAATCTAACTAAATTTGTGGTCATTGTTCTTTTTTTTTTTCAGATAGATTAAATTTTCAATATATAGTTATGCATTTAACAGAAAATATATAAAAGAAATGTTTGCCTTCTTGAAGCTACATTGAAATTCCATGTGTCCTGTTGTATTTGATGCTCTTTTTTCTCTGTGCTTTTCAGTACAATCAAAATTTTGTCATAAACAAAAAATCGTTTTAGAAATCTTTGAAAAACTTTTCAGGTCGATAAAATTATGTTGATAAATTAAAAAAATAATGTGACTTTTTATTTTGTTTTATTAATTTCCAAATTTTCATCTCTCAGGAATGTATACAGAAATGCAGAAACTAGTAGAGAGGTACCGAAAACACGGAATGTTTGTAGTGCAGATGGGAATGATTCCGTTCTTAGTAATTTTTCAAGCTGAATATATGCAAGTAAGTAATTCATATTCATATATATATATATATATATATATATATATATATATATATATATATATATATATATATATATATGTGTGTGTGTGTGTGTATGTGAGTGTGTGTGTGTATATACAGTCCAATAAAAAAAATAGGACACCTTTCACGCTTTTTAATTTAAATATTTTTTTTCAAATGAAATCATTTATTTTATTTGAATTTTTACCATATATGCTTATTGAAACCCCAAACATGAATGAAATCTGTTAATCAAGATAGAAAAATTTATTCACCAAAGAGGGAAACAAATTTGTTACATTTCTACTAAATTATGACTATTTTCAGTAAATTCTCTGTGAGGTTGAAGTCTGGAGAGTTTGCAAACCCATCCAAAGTATGATTTTTGAAATCAGTTTGAATTTGGATTTGATTGTTTCCTATAAATTCTCTGTAAAGTTGAAATCTTCAGAAATCTGAGATCTGAATACAATTGATTGAAGTCTGGAGACTTGTAAAATCAAACACAATCTGAAAATATTTTTGATCGATTTTGCACAATGAGCAGGTCACCTCAAATTGAAACTATCAGATGAAACATTTCTAGATTTTCTAATAATAAATGGAATTGACACTTTCATTGGCGACAATCTGTGATCCAACATTTTTCTTTTGATGAAACAACCGTAGACGAGTATACTATAAATTCAGAACTGTGAAAATCAAAAATCAAATTCTGCAGTGGTTCATTATTACTGCTATAATTGAAATAACGGAAGCGTATCAAAGTTTTTTTTTGAAAGTAAAGGACTGAAGTTTTTGACATTTGAATGCATTGACAAGCGAGGGCATACAAGTACTCTCCTGGGTAAAATGCGTTTTTCGTTATATTTTAATCTATTGATTAATCTATTGATCTACGTATATTAAAATAAATACGTACTAATTTTTATTAAAATAAGTACGTACTAATTTTTACAAAAGCTAATTCATTAATCCTCCTCAAATTTACTATTTTTCTACTAAACAAATTTCTGCGACAGATATTGGATTTTAAAAAGATTGTTTTAATTTCTCTTTTCTCGGCATCCATTGAATTAGGTAATCGAACTTGGCGGAAGTGAATTTTATTTTATTGTTTTAAAGGATTATTTTTCTTTCTTTACGGATTAACTTTAGATTATTATTCTTATATATGAGTACAAATAAAATTTAACTTCATAGAATGATATTTAGATTATGTAAAGGGCGTTTTTTAAAGCTTTTTTTTCAGTAAGTTCGTGCAGGTGCTTACAGAGAGAGCGACGAAAAATAATTGAATTTCGAATAATATTCTAACAACAAAAACAACTAATACTAAAGTCAGATCACGATTTTATTGCAGAAAATTCTCGGCAGTAGCAAACATTTGGATAAACATAGGACTTATGAATTTGTACATCCTTGGTTGAGACTTGGGCTTATTACAAGGTAATCTATACAAATATCATATTTATATAAATCTCTAAAAGAAATAGTTTCATTGTAGTTTAACTAAATCAATTTGACATATGAGATGAAATTATCTTACAGAATCAAGACAAGATAATGCAATGATTTTCTCAAGATCTATCTATCTATCTATCTATCTATCTATCTATCTATCTATCTATCTATCTCAGACTGTTAAATCAATCTATCTATCTATCTCAGACTGTTAAATCAATCTATCTATCTATCTATCTATCTATCTATCTATCTATCTATCTATCTATCTATAACAATACACACTGTGTCCGTTCAGTCACTATACCCACTTTCCGACTTGAACATCCCGTACATGTCAGCTTTCCAAATAATGAGATAATAAAAGAAAAAAATAAAGAAAACGTTGGTCAAACTATAATAATAAAAAGTTTATTAATGACAGGTTTACAGCCACCAATATTTATGGGTTTACAGACAGCATAATCTCAATGGTCTTGTAGCAGTGGGTAGAGAAAGAATAATTTTTTAAAGGAAAAAGGCAGATCGTTCACATCACTTCCGGTCTTCGTGAGGCCGTTAAACTCTCTGCCAAAATAAACTACCCACTCGAAATTTACAGCATGTAATTATGGTTGTTTTCGCGGTTTGATATCTCTGTGAATATCTATGTCGGTCATTTAAAAATCAAACGATCAGAAAAAAAGATTGTTCTCAACTGACATGTCATATTCTTTTTATTTTTTAATCATTTCACACTCAAACAATACAATAAAACCACTAAGACTCAAGATGTTCTTCAAGCGGAAGAATATGTATGAGAACGGTAATAGAACACTTAAGAAGACAGAAGATAAGATTGCATTTAAATTTTTGAAGATCAAAGTTGACTAGAAAGCAAGAATCCCATAGAGATTTCCACGAACGAGAAGTGCGAGAGAAGAAACTGATATCATAGAACTTACGGTTACATCAAACCATTTCAACTGTAAAATGATGAAATCTTTCCGACAATCTAGTACTGCGCTAAAATTCGTAAAGTCTTGGTACCAAAGCTCATCAAAACATTTATTTATATCTATTTAAGATTTATTTTAAATAACATGGGTATTGTTGATATGTAATTTTCGAGGTAAGTGTATTTATATATTCTCGATGTGTAGATGCATGGGTAAAGAGAGTTAGAGAAAGAGAGAGAGAGAACGAGAAAGGCAGAGAGAGAAAAATTATTTCGTGCTTTTCTTATTTAAAAATTAGTTGTCTATTTGAAAAGATTTAAATAAATACTTTTTTGTTGGTATTTAAATATGTTTTATTTTATTTTTTTTAGTACTGGGGAAAAATGGGCAAAACGGAGAAAGATGTTGACACCTTCCTTTCATTATAACATTCTGAATGATTTTACTGTCATCTTTAATGAGCAAGCATTAATCATGTGTGAAAAACTAGAAGAACGTATTGGACAAGGAGAGTTTAATATCTCTCCGTATATCACGCTTTGTGCTTTGGATATCATTTGTGGTAAGATATTCATTTTGATTATTAAATCTGTGGTAAGAACGCAGTTTTTGTAAATGGGGAGATCTTTTCATTTCAGGTATAAGGGAATTTTACTCTAAGTGTGACAAGCTGTTAACTGGCGTTTGATATTGTCAATGAATCTCTACTTGCAGCACAGGATGGTATCTCCACTTGCAAAAATGTCTCATGATACCCAAGCATAAACAAAACCTTTTCCATATGTTTGCTTTACGCAATTTACCTCTTCTGTTAGAAAATGAAAATCTTTCACACACACACACACACAGCCATACACACATACACGCGCGCGCGCACACACACACATATATATATATATATAAAGAAATATAAGATGTCTTAAGATGTGCTATATTTATGGGGTAAAGTGCTCAATATAAGAGATAGAGCGTGTGTAAATATAAAAGTGAACAGAGAAGTCAACACTTAGAGGCGACAGTCTGTTTCATTCTAGATGCAATCGTCAGGCTGCTATTTTTACTCGGCTATTTATATATACGGGTCAGTGGTGCATTGTGGGTAGTCTATTTTGGCGGTTATTTTACCGGAAGTCGTTTATTTATTTATTTGTTTATTTATCATCATCTTTTTGGTTAAATGGCTAGAGATTTTTAAAGTGATAAGCCATGTATCACATTCCTTTTCTATCAATTTGATAGAATAAGTTGAATGCCATTCATTTTGAAGATTTGATATCTAACAAATTGCCGTTGATCACGTTAAAATAGAACATTTCCAGAATTGAAAGATTACGATAAAGAAAAAGTTTCTTTACTATTGAGTCAAAATTTAAATACATTTTCTACATGTAAAATGCCCCTAGAAATACATATTTGGGCTTATGACCGATTTCTTGAAAGTGCAAGTGTTTTTTGCTAGATAGAGAAATAGTAATAAAATGATAAAAAGATGAAAACTTTGCCGAAGGTAGATATCTTTTATTTTATAAATAGTTTTAACATATTTCTTCTGTTTTCAGAAACAGCCATGGGGAAACATCTAAATGCACAGAATGACAACAGTTCTCAATATGTAAAAGCTTTACATCAGTAAGTTCCAGTCATTTGATTAATAAAATCGACATGATAAATGAAAGGTTAGAAGAATATTTAAATATTTACATAAATTTATATTACAAACCTAATGATTAAAATTGTTTTATATCTTAAAAAATTATTTAATAATTATGGGATTTTTTTTTTTAAATGACAAGGATTAAATCATAGAATGTTACGCCATGAATTATCATAGACTGATTTTCGAAAATGTATTTCCTATAAAGTTAAAATATAAGTAAAACTAGCACAAACGTGCCGATCTTATTTTTCATTTTCATTTAATAATTCTCTCCTATCTCAACCAATTATAATAAGTTTTAATAGATTATCTCTGTGTTTGAAAACACATTCTTAAATGCGGCGACACCAATCAAATCAATCAATCAATCAATATACATATATATATATATATATATATATATATATATATATATATATATATATATATATATATATATATATATATATATATAAAATCCCAACACAATTATTGTCAACAACTATTTTCGAATTTACTATTTCAGTGTTTGTGAAATCCTAGTGCAGCGCCAAAAATCTCCATGGGTGTGGCCGAATTTATTCTTCTACCTTTTCGGAGATGGCCGTAAATTCGACAAGTGCCTTAAAATCCTTCACGGCTTTACAAAAGATGTAAGTGATGAACAGATATCTTAGAGAAGTTCTTTTTGAGAGTGTTAATTGGGCAACCCCGGATTACATACTTTATCTTTTTAATCAGTTCATTCCAAGCAAGGCGATAATACCACTAAGACGCAGGGGAATTCCTGGAAGGTAAAGAGAATGAGGTTTCGGAAACCCAATCCTAAACAGGAAACAAAGGATAAAGTAAGTGTTGAATATTAGTCACATTTCCAAAAATATTCGCACAACGTAAAATCAGATGACAGCTTTATATATATCGGAAAAAACGTTTTGAAAAATTGACTTCTTGCAATCAAGAACGTTTAAAGGACATTCAGAAACAAGCGGCAGCTAATCCGAAATGAAAAGGTTAACAACATACAATGTAAACACAATACTGCGAAGACAACGCTTGAAGTTCATAGTAATCAGAATGACAAAGTTTATTTTATAATAATAATCACAAAAAATAAATATATATTAAAAATTGCACTAATAATGGTTTTTATAATACTATGGGGATTTTCCAGCCATTTAACATGAAATATATGAAAAATGTAATTTTTGTACCTACATTACAAACATTTACAAGAGGCAGAAAAATAAAAAAGGAAATGAAAAGTAATACACAGTTATTTACATCTCATTCTTAGCTGTTATAATTTTAATAAGTTTCAAACGACCTATAAGGGTTTTAAAAACGGGTTATAAACTTGATTTCACCCTTTAAAATTTTCGAAACACTCTGTCGGGGATATGGAAATATATTTTATGCTTGCAACAAATGCATTTTTCTTCCAACAAATGCATTTTCTCTGCCTTTTTGTTGCAATTCAGTTGTTATGACAACGTCCGGTCTCTCCCTGTTTGACATATCAGTGAGTTGGAGGGAGGAAGGGATGTTGCTCTCATTCTGCCTATTAGGCAAGCTTCTCAAGCATCCTAACGAAAACAGTCGAACTTTCTGGAATTCTCTCAGCCAATCTCTGTCACACAAAATTTGTTACTTGTATATATTATTTTTTAATTTTAAAATAAAATACAGTGTGACCATAAGATAAATGTACATACATAACTGCCACAAATGTTTGTTTTTATTATTTAAATTTAAATTTCCAACATATATTTACTTTGTAAATGAAATTTTCGCTTTTGTAAAAGATGTACACAAAATCAGGATCCAATTTTGCTTCATACGTACATTATAACTGAAGTATAGAAATATAAAAGTTTTCTTAAATAAATGAATGTCACATTCTAGTGAAACAGAACAAACTACATGTAAAAGTATAGATTTTTCGTTTAACTGAATATTAAATAAAATAACTTATAAACGATATTTATAGTTTTATTTTGTTTTTATTCACGTACTTTAATCTGTGATTTAACTATAAAGCCATCAAAATCTCTTATTTATCCAGAAAACAAAATATCAGATTTCAAATGAATAATAAAACACAGCTATTTTAAAAATGTGGTTTTTCACTGTGGTTCAGCGAATTAGATATTGTCATAAAGTAAGAACCTCTCAACTGGGCAAGATGTTGGTTAATCAAATAATAAAACCACATTTATTTGATATCAGATTTTTACATAATACTTGAACTCACACATGCCGGGTGGAACAGCAAAATTGTCCAATTGTTAGATTAAGCATTGAACAGTTGTATCTTAGAAATGATTAAAGATATCTTACTATGACGTATTTATAACACTACTGGAATCTACTTTGAGCAATAAGAATGTATTTAGCTCTAAGTTGAAATGATGATCCCACTTCCTGTTTTGACCTCCTGATCCAGTTCTCTCTACTGTTCCATCTTTTTTTAAAACTTATTCACCATTCATTTGATGATTCTTGAATGATCTTCGAAGATGGAAGCCAGAGTATGAATATTAGTACTATTACTGAAGGCCTGAATGATGTTTTCCTCTCACCATTGCCCAGTTGGGAAGATATAGTGGGGCTGACATAAAATGATTTTAACCAGTTCTCTTTCTAGCTGAATAACTCAAAGGGTTTTTCAGTGATTCATACGACAAATGATGTCAAGATGGCTAACCCTCTTATCTGAAAAGCCAGAAAAAAGGAAATCAATTAGGTTAGTACTTTTTTAGATATTAAACATTTTGTAGTACAGACAATTATCCTAATGCTGTTACACAATTTTGTTGTTACATCTGGTATACACTGACAGAAATATTTTGTATAATTTTATATATTTAATTTCCTGTTTGAAGCGGACTGACACGCATATGCACGCACATAAAAACTTTGATCTTTGAATGGATACAATTCTAGGACGTTTTTAACCGTTATGTTTTTCTTTCTTTACGATTAAGTTGTCTATTTGAATAAAATCCATTTTCCATTTTTTTGCTTGTTATGGTATATATTTCACAACAAATGATAAATAATGACTGATTCTGTCACTTATAAGAGATGCAGTGTATTATTAAGCAATCATATTTGAAAACTATTTGATTAAACTCAAGCAGAAAACAAATTATAATTGTTATTTATTTCTCTCATTATTTGTTTCATTCCTTTAGGTTATAGAAAACCGCCAAAAAGAATATAATGAAAACGAGGCAAAACTGACGGAAAAAGAAGCAGATGATGCCGATGAATCAAATTTTTATATCAAGAAAAAAAGACGCGCATTTTTGGATTTGTTGCTTTACAACTGGCATCGAGGTGAATTGACGACAGAAGATATCCAAGAGGAAGTTGATACATTCATGTTTGCGGTAAAATTCAGAGATTTTATCAATTTGCCCTGTTCTTATGTACTTATATTTGATTAAATTTGAATTAAGATAATTTTATTAATTGTAAAGTATGTTAGTCTAAATCTAAAAAATGATTATCCAAGTAATCAATAGGCATTAATACAGAAAACTAATTCCTTATAAAAATCGTTGCACTATTCAATATGGCCGGGGAGGGATATTTTTTCTTAACTCATTTGCATTTTGATATAGTGAATATATTTTTTTAAATAATGAAAAGTATTGACGTTCGAAACGCAAAATGAAATTCTCCTTACTTTTTCTTTAGTGAAGATTATAATGAGAAAATACAGTTAATGTTCGATGAGCAATTTTTGCCTAATTTGAATTCAACGTTTTGTCTTTTATTTAAACGCAGGGGCATGATACAACATCAGTTAGCATGATGTGGGGATTGTACATGATTGTTTCACACCCTGAAGTCTACAGAAAAGTTAACCAGGAAATCGATGATGTCTTTGGTAAACAATTTTCTTTCGATGAATCAGAAAATTTGATTTTTAAATATTCTTTATCAACTAATGTTTCTTTCTGATAAGCACTAATCAGTAATTGTGTAGATTCTTAAACTAAGGAATTTTGAAAAGATGTTATAAATTAAAAAAGATACTTCCAATAAACACTTCTTCTACTACTACTACTACTGCTGCTGCTGCTACTACTACTACTACTACTACTACTACTACTATTCTAATTCGACTCTTTTGTTTTCTACAATTTTTTATTGGTATACTTATAAGTTTTTAAATCGTACGCGTTGGAAAGACAAGATCGGAAGTAACCGAATATGTCATGGTTTAGTCAACATTAGGTATGTCTATTTTTATTTCTGCGTCTACCCAAATTCCAACCAATGGAACCAAATATAAAGTCGATGTAACCATCAATATTCGTTTATAATACATTTGAAATGTTTTCATCTTTCAAGTTGTTAATAGTTTGTTTAATATTGTTCCTCATTCACCAATCACAAAACTACAAAAATGTGAGGCACACATAGATTTCTAATCTTGTCTGTTATGCAAACGATTTTTTTTTATTTGTAAAACAACAAACGCCGTAAAGACTGGTAGAATTACTATGATGTTTTGTCAGCCTGAAGATTTTTTTGTTTTTATGGAAAATATTTGAACAAGTAAAATGAAAACCGTTTTTAATGCCATGCCCCAAAGAGAATTGATTTCCAGTTGCCTTCTGCATGGTTCTGAATCCTTCTTCTAGACTAGTTGTTATCCAAGGCTCGAGAGCATGATCTATCCTGCTATTTAAACCATAGCTGGGAGTAGAAGAAATGGATTTTGTCTAAGGCATTTGTCTAAGGCATTTGTTCAAATGTAAATGCATCAGACTAGGCCAGAAATTGAACTTGGCTCGCTGAGTTCATTTTCTGCACGTATTGATGATACATTAGTCACGCGTAAAAAAATTATTTACATTTTCTTTATTATATTCGTGCGAAATCTAAGCTAATAGACTGGCCTGAGAATTTGGAATTCGAACAGCCGATTCCTCTCTTTGCGCCGATAGCCTTAACACTACCTGCACATCTGTCATAAGAATAATATTAAAAGTTTATTTTACAGGGTTTTGTTTGATTGATTGAACTCTTCAATAAAATAAACATATTTCGACAATTAAAAACAATTTTTTCAAGGTGGTTCCGACAGACTAACCACACCGGAAGATCTGAAGAAATTGGATTACTTAGACATGGCTTTGAAGGTAAGACCATTTGTTTTTGGTATATTATTGAAGAAGAATATTTCAGTGGAATCAGTAAACCCAAATTTATACTAAATGAAAATATATATGCCTTGCAATGGGTGATATCGATCAAAAAAAAAAAAAAAAAGAACTTTGGCAAACGGGATCTACGTGAAATTATTGAAAGGAACATTTATCAGTTTTTAAGCATTTGTCTTGCTTTTCTACTTAGATTAGCTTTATGACGAGTATATAAATAAAATAGTTTGGATCGAAATCGAGAACACCCTTCAAAGTTTTAATCGAAGGAATTTACTTGCTTAGGTATGTGTGTTGCTGTTTTCTGACTGCTTCTTTCATGGGTACAAACAGACGAAAGATCAGGACTGTTCATTTGATGACACAATGTTACCAAGTTATGCGATGTGATTACTTGTCTGATCTTTAAGATACTGTGAAACACGGTGGTCATCCCGTTACCTTTGAGGCGTTGATGCCTTAAATTTCTGAAACAATCAGCGAGGCGCCACTCCATTGTTCTTTTTTTTATAGCTCATTGTGGTGAACTCTCATTTCAGTTTCCGTAACTATCCTGCATAGAGTAAAAGTAATACCACAAAGTTTCTCCACCTAAGTCAATCAGTGTTGTGATAAACTAATTTTGCGATAAACTTTATGCAGATAAGTGACTGCGCCAAACGAGAAAATTTCGCTACACATCCCATCTTTGAATTTCAGCAACCAAATGCGTATGTATGTAGACAACAGACCACATATACATATATATGTAAAGTCCCATACTGTCCACATATGTTTATGTTTGTATGAGTCCCGGCGGGCAAGCGCGTGTGTATGTGTGTCTGCGTACCTCAGTGGGTGCATCTATGTTTGCGATAGCATGAGTGACATCACGACGACGATCCCCCACCCAAACACCAATACACGCAATCTCCATAAATCCAAAATTTTAAAAAATTAATCAGTTTGTCTGATGATCGCAAAAGCGTGAAACCCAGGGTCAATCCAACCAAATATATATATATATATATATATATATATATATATATATATATATATATATATATATATATATATGTTATGTTTTTGAATTAGAACAGAGAAACATTTTGTATGTGCCTTTTTCCATTACTTTTTCTAGGAGAGTATGAGAATTCATACGTCAGTGCCAATGATTGGAAGAACAACAACGGAGGATCTTGAAATCGGTAATAAAAAAATCAAATTTTTCATTGCGAATTTTAAAATAATCCAATCGAGATTGTTCATTTCAAATTTATCTAAAGTTTTCCTTACAGACTATCACATCAAAGGAAGCTGATAAGAAATAAAAATACTTTGTTGTATCAATAACAATATTAGCATCACTCATGTATGCGTATAAAACATAAAAATGGTAGCACTAGACGGAGCGAAAGCAATACTATTCTCTTTTAGGATCGTTGGCTTTCCCACAGAAGTTTTGATAAAATGAATATCTATAGGGAAAAAAAGGGTATAATTTTGTGATTTACTGACAACTTATTACATATCTTTTATTCAAATTATTTACAACAGGTCATGAAATTATAAGAAAAGGGTTTCGATAAAAAGCAACTGAAATTAAGATGAAAAGTTACTAATCACAAAATCAATAAAAAACACTTTATCTGAGTTGAGTGCTGATGAATTTATCTGTAAGAACAATGTTAAAAAATTGTTGTTTTACTAAGTTCGCTTATGTTTGTTTTGGCCTTTTATCTTAGTAGGTAGGTGAGTAGTTTCTCTAACCATTGATTCAGTCAGTTATGCCTAAACGTATATCGCTGATACACGCTTAGGCATAACTGACGAGATATATTTTTTTGCCAGCGGCAGGTTGCCATTTCTTTCTGCGATAGACCAGTTGCCATCCATGTCTATCCTTCTATTTACCCATAGCTGGGGGGAGGGGAAGAGGATGCATACCTTTCCCAAGTATATTAGCACTTAAGTGAATGTAGTGGATTCGACTGGAATTCGAACTCCGATTCCTCAATTCGAGCTGCTACCCTCTCCACCTTTTGAATTAAATCTTATCATTTTACAATTGAAATGGATTGATGCAACTGTACGTTCTATGCTAACAGTTTCTCATTTCTCGCTTTTTGATCTTCAAAAATTGAAATGAATATCAATTGTTATCATCTATCATCTTAATTACTGTTCTTTTAATTTTCTCTCTCTCTTATATTCTCTCAAATCAGTGCCCCCACTTGCGTCTTAGTAGCTATATTGCCTTGCTTGGTTTAAAAATGATTAAAAAATATTTTTGGAAAAACAAATATACATTCTTTAAGATCCATTCTCCGCCATCTAATTTTGAAAAGAAACTATCAAATTCCAAAAAGTCTGTATGTTTATTTACTATACATTTATTGAAGTAGAAACAAAGAACAAAGAAACAAAATCATCTGCATATTTTTGAAAATATAACTTTCTATTAAAGATGATTACAAAATTCCTGCAAGAACCTGGGTTACTTTGTTTATTGGTGGTCTACACAGAGACCCACATTATTTTCCGGACCCATTGGTTTACAACCCTGATCGATTCTTACCTGAAAATATAAAAGAAAGACATCCCTATGCATTCATTCCTTTCTCTGCTGGTCGGCGGAATTGTATCGGTAAGTGAACGTATTTTCATTTTATATTAGCGCTTATTTATTGAAAATATGTGATATTATCTAAAGTATTACACAATTTATTACATACTTTTTGTGAAAGGAAAAAAATGTCATTTGTTTGACTGTTTGTTTAAGGGCAATAGAAACACTGACCATGAAAATATCTTCTGATGCTATTTTCAACAATATTATCCTGACCGAAATGTAAATTTTATGGAGATGTAAAGGAAATTTTAAAATAAAATTTCGCTTGAAATCTTGAAAGATATTTATATATCATGACAATTCCTTTTATTTTATAAAATTGATTTTTGTTGGTGAAAGCGCTCACTGTATTATTTATGAAATCCGTAATAATTGGAAATTCTATAGGCTAATTTTATTCTTAAAAAATAATATTTCAGGTCAGAAGTTTGCAATAGCCGAAGAGAAGACTTTATTGTCTTGGATATTCCGAAAATTTTGGGTTGAGACAACTCAGGAAGAATCAGACATTCACCCAGAGAATGGTCTTGTGTTGAGACCAAAGTATGGCATCAAAGTGAAATTAACAAAAAAACAAAGCTGAACAACAAACAGAAACAGATTGAGTTGAAATTATTTGAAATTAATTTTTATAATAAAAATTCAATGTTGAACAAATTTATATGAATAATAATTTCTTATATATTTTTTATTCACTTGTACTCATATCCAACATTATTCACACATACACACACATACATATAAATATATATTACATACATATTAAAAATATAAAAAATTATTATTATTATTTTATTATTCTTTAAAAATATGTACGCATCTATCTATCTATCTATCTATCTATCTATATATATATATATATATATATATATATATATATATATATTAGGTTGGTGCAAAAATAATTTCGTTTTCTAACATATGTTACTATGTGAGAAAACGAAATTATTTTTGCACCGACCTAATATATATATATATATATGTATGTATGTATATATATATATATATATATATATATATAGAGAGAGAGAGAGAGGGATAGATAGATAGATAGATAGATAGATAGATAGATAGATAGATAGACACGTAAATTTCTACTAATCTTGGGCTTTATAATTCTAATCATTGTATCACAAATTAACATCCACACCCCGTCAAATGTCATTTCAGACATAACCTAGCTGCCAGCATACATATCAATATATTGAACAAATATTCAAATTTACATTTATTAGTTTTGCAGCACATTACGAAAATCCGAAAGCAACTCTGGCGCTAGGTTTTTAAAAAGGTTTGAAACCTTTTTTTTTTGAAAATTTATCATTTAATACACACACACACACGCGCGCATATATATATATATATATATATATATATATATATATATATATATATAAGGCTCTCTCGAAGCGAGAGCAAGATCTAAAAGGTCATCCAATCTAACAGTGATATCATTTCACAATCCTCACACTTGCTCTCTTGTGGCCTCCTTTGTAAATCACTAGCGAGTCTTAAATGCCACTTAAGATTATCGCACAAAATTTCATAACTGAATCAATAAGCTGTCAGATCCTCATAGTCCATTATTATTATATATAATTCACTTTCTAAAAATTTATTGACGAATTAAGAAAAACACAATAATATTGAAGGTTTTTATTAATTATTTAGTGAAACTCATTCTTGAAATTCTAAATTCACTTTCATAATTTTTTTAATTTTATTCCCGGGTGAATATTTGAAGTGCAGACGTCAAAATTATGAAGCAAATATCCTTGTGATGAATTTTGAACAGACGATACAGTTTCTTTTCTTTTTTTGATTGATGCACAATTAAATATTTTTTTAAATCATGCCCAGGCGATCATGCCATTAATACGCAAGTGATTACTGATAGGGAAGAGAATGAGTCTATAGCGCTTTTCAAACATCTCATATATCCTGAAATCAATTCTTTCCACGTTAGATAATTTGCGCATTACCATCTTGTTGATTTCTGTCAAATTATCGGGAATTAGGAGCTAATTTCCTGCTAGGTGTGCACGATGCAATGCATAAGTAACTAACCAAAAGACGTAAAGTTTGAAAGACTGTACACTATTTACATTATTAATCTTTGTTGCCATATTTATCATAACGTTTCGGCCATTGTATGATCCGGCCTCCTTCAGGTGGTTGGAATGTCGAACTGAACCCTTTATTTCGCTCGCTGGGGTAGAATGTTCTAGTTCCAAGTGCCATGTCTAATGGATGTCAGTTATCAGTTCTCCACTGCCTTAACCAGGTATTGAACTCACAACTCTTTGGGCCCTGTCACTGAATCTAACTCACGCCTTTATCCACTGTGCTAGTTGACCTTAAGGACCAAGCATAGAAATGAATACAATATGGGAACCAGTAATAAGGAGTGCCAGAGAAAAGCAATAGTAACAACAAAAATTGAAATATGAGCTCTGGTAAAAAATATGAAACGATAACAGCAAAAATTGCAATATGAATACTGGTAAAAAAAAACGGTTGCTGAAGACATTGAGAAATTCATATACAGCTGTCCTTAAGGATACAGGCGTTGGTTAGATCCAGTGACAGGACCCAAAAAGTTGTGAGTTCAATACCTGGGTAAGGCAGTGGAGAATTTGGAGAGGTGAATTAACAGGCGATGGTTGTGGTAAATAGTCCAAGTAATGTAAATAATGTACATAAAACTTCATCTGGGAAATATAGACAGATATTGAAAGAAGATTTTTAAGTCAGGAAGATGTGATGGTAATCTAAAAAGCAACATGAATACATCGAATTAGTATATATTTCCAATTCAACCAGTCAATCATTATCCTGATTGAATACGATAACTTTTTTTCAAAGAGCTTCCATTGATTATTTCCCTTGGTATCATTGGAAACAGTATTTGTTTATAAGTTCAAGAAGGAATTATTATGGTATAATGCCCTTCAAGTCCTATTATCTACATAGCACTTAGTTGTTATATAGCGTATGCTATATAGGTTTTATTATTCATGACTGTATTTTTTATTTATGTACAGATATTTATAAAAATTCTAGTATAATCAATGTTCCTCTTCTTAATTTCGTACCTATCTGCAATTGTATATATATATATATATATATATATATATATATATATATATATATATATATATTTGAGTAGATTTGCAAAGTTTGTTTACAATACATTGATATTTTAATAATATAGAGATTTACATTTGTGTGGCGTTCGTTCCTTCTTCCACAAATCTCTATTAAAAGAAGAATGTGTATTTTTAGTAGCTAACCGTAACTGCCAGGAATTTGTTGTCGGGGTTTATTTGTACTTTTGACATTGTTCTTTAAACTACAATCGTTATCGTATCGTTAGAGAATTTTCGCAAAATCGTTTCGTATACAACATAAATGGGACTCCAGTCCACCGTGTACGAGGCAACGTAAATAGAAGACACAAACTGAAATGTTAATGTCCTGTGTGGTATATCGCTATTTTTTGAAAATACAAACGAAGGACTGGATAATATCGCACTTAGACTGAGTGTTCTGCAACATTCTAATACTCAATATTCAACTTCTACTGAATGTTTACCTCCCGAATCCTAGTAGTTTTTAAATTTTATTTTCTGGAAATAGTAGCTGAATTAAAATGCTTAAAAATTATCGTTTAAGTAATAATATGCTGTCGAATTATCAAATTATTTCGACTTAAGATATTCATTATCCGTTTTCCCAAAATTCAGGTTTTCATTATCCGTTTTCCCGAATTTGTTTTCTGAGCAGCTGATGTGACTTCGAGGTAAGATTATTTCTAGTAAAGAAATTATCTATTATCGTTCTGACATTTTCTGGTTGATTTTGAAGAAGGTTGTGTATTTTTTTTACAATGATGTTCACACTTTACCAGGCCCAAGAGCCACTCAAGATAGAGGGTTATAAAGTAAGAGAAACAGTTTATTGGGATATGTGGGGAAGATAGCGGTTGGCTCTAGAACATTGTAGTGACTTAGGAAGCATCATCTTTTGAGTCGGTTCCACAAAACAGCGGTTCGTGGGAAGAAGCTTTTTGAGTGGAAGTTACATCTCATGAATGGAATACGAAGAGAATAAAGGTGGGATAGCATAGCGGGTCTTATCCGTGAAGGTTATAAATAGTGGAACTAAGGAATATAGTTTCACCAGTGGGAAGTATTCAGACGAACTAAGGAATGTAATTCGTCTTAATACTTTCCATAGAAATAGCGATAGAGCAGCCAAAGGATTGTGACGTTTCGTATGTGAAAAACTGATTGCAAGGTTAATATAATTCATCATCCACAAGGACGCGGAGATGCTTTCTGACTTTATCGAGACAGCAAAATAAAAACTGGGAAGCTCCACCCAATATATGTTAGTAGTACTCCATTTTCGGCACGACCTAGCTCTTGTCAAGGTAGAGGATAGCAGGAGGAGTCAGCTACTTACTGGAACGATACAGGGAACCGAGCATCTTTTTCAGGATCTTTAGTGATGGATTGTGTGTACGAATTCACTTGAGGTGTGGGTTGAGTTTTAGTCCCAATAGGCGCTCAAGACACGGAGCCTTCATGGGGGAACAGCCGTTTATCGTGTTCGGTGAAAGTTCTGGGCTCGCTCGGTGATGATGGAACGTCTTTAGTTTGGTTTCCGAGTCATTGAAACCAGCCAGGTTTCCCCCACTGAGCTGTTAGAGCTCGGTGAGAGGAGAGATCAGCTGACAAACTCTGTTCATCTCGAGTGTTGGAAGTACACCCAGCAGATCATTTATGTAAAGTAGAATGATAGTTAGACCGAGGAGTGAACTTTGAGGGATGCCTGCGTTGATCGCTCAGGCTGCCAATGATTGGCAGTTAACTACAACCTTTAGGGACCTACCCGTTAGGAAGGATTTTATAATTGAGAAAACTCTTCCAACGATTCCATAGTTAGAGTGCTTGTGCAGTAATCCTTTATGCCTTTGAAATATCTAATGCGATCGTCCTTGATATGTATTTTTTGTCCAGTGCCTCACTGATTCTGTGAGTAATGGCAGTTATGATATCAGCAGTGGACTGAGTCGATCGAAACTCGTGCTGTTTTTCGCTCAAGAGGTTGTCCCAATTGAGGTGATCAATAACCTTCTTGTTGATTATAGCTTCGAAAGGTTTGCTAATGACAAATTTAGGATCAATCATTATCTATCCACATCCTTATAATCTTCACTTCGTATTTCCTATATATGTTTATATCATGCACCTCATTCAGTAACCCTCTACCACTACTCTAAGAGGATGATGGATCTATATTGTGATGGGGATGAGCATTCACCAGCATTCTTGAAAACACATAACACCTTCGGCAAATTTGGGAAGGATTTCTTCTTCATGCAGCGGTTAAATAATTTCGCTAGGATCGGGCATAACGCCGTGTTAATATTCTTAAGAACAACTACTTGTATTTTATCAGGACCAGAAACCTTTTTACGGTCAAAACCATTGATAAGTAAAATATTAATGAGATTTTCGTCAGTGAGACGTGGCAATTGGGAACATCGAGTTAAAGGCAAAGATCGTGTCGAAGAACATTGCCCCATTTGACAAAGATCTCTTTTGAATTAACCAAGTGACGTACGTTAATTTCATGGGAAATGCAACTGCACGCTTAATATAATTGGTTTGTAAATTTGTCACCTGAACGGTATAACGTAACACCATTTTGGGGGATGAATCTGCCCTTTGCTATTGTTAAGGATGCGCCATTTCGCTTACATAACAATATTGAATCTTACGTTCATTGCCCTTTAGAAAGTGAAATATTTTCACTCCGTCTAAGTCGCGGATCTTTTAAACTTTTAAGTAGTTTGACTAGAAACTTATTATCGCCAGATTTTTCTATAAGAAATAATATTTAATAAAATAAGAATTAACTGAATATTTTTCTTATTGGCTCAACAATAACCTAAACTCGGAACAATGTGAACTTTTAATTCTTGTTCGAATTTTCACATGACTGAAGATTGCCACAACTTCTGTATCCAATAAACTGTGTTACATAACACGAACAACCATCTGAATTTTGTGAGAATTAAATTTTATTAATCATTTAGGCTAACAATTCATATTTAAAATAGAAACAAGAAAATAATTCTTAAAGTTTATTTAATATATATTTCCATTTAATATCTAGACATTGAAACATTTTCGTATCAGATTCAGTTGTATCAGGTCATCCCATAAGTTCTGTCCGAATTTTAACTTTTTGTTAAAATGAACGAAATTTAAAGAGTATTTTATAATGTCTAATGGAGCTGAACATTATTTTTATGTTTAGATGCATTTAAACTGATCAAATTTTATTTCAGAGAACAATAAAATTAAATTTTGTTTGATTAAAACCTTGCTAACATGGAAGTACCCAAGAATCATTTGAGGCACATAATGCTTTATGAGTTCAAGAAAGGAAACTCAGCAGCTGAAGCTGCTAGAAACATTCACTCAGTTTATGGAGAGGAATGTGTGAATGAAAGAACTTGCAGAAGATGGTTTGCAAAATTCAGAGGTGGAGATTTCACCCTTGAAGATGAAGATCGAACCGGACGTTCAGTTGAGTTTGATGAAAAGCTTCTTGAAGCAGCCCTTAAAGAAAATCCTGCTTTATCAGTTGAGGAATTGGCAGTGGTTCTCAGTTCAAACCATACAACTGTTCATCATCATCATTTTCAAAAACTTGGAAAAGTTCCTAAACTTGGAAAATGGGTGCCCCATGAATTGTCTGAAAACAACCTCAAATCCCGAGTTGACATCTGCTCTTCTCTCCATTCTCGCCAACTTGTTTCACCTTTTTTGGATAGACTTGTGACTGGCGACAAAAAATGGATCTTTTATCGAAATGTTAAGCGTCATAGACAGTGGCTTGGTAAAGGGGAAGGACCCCAGCCACAGCCAAGAAGGGAACTTCACGGGCAAAAGTTTTTTTCAATCTGGTGGGATCGAACAAGGTATAATCCACTTTGAATTCTCAACAACTAATGCAACAATTAATGCTCAAATATACTGTCAGCAATTAAAGCGTTTGAACCAAGCTTTGAGGAAAAAGAAGACCTGCTTTAGTGAATCGAAAAGAGGTGATGTTTCATCAGAACAATGCGCGTTCCCACACAGCAAGAATCACGTCACAATAGATCGAAGAACTTTGTTGGGAGAAAATTCCTCATCCACCTTATTCCCCCGATATTGCTCCTTCAGACTACCATTTGTTTCGTAGCTTACAGAATCATTTGGAAGAAACAACTTTTGTAACACAGGAAGAAGTTAAAACTGACATTTGTGAGGTCTTCGAATCAAATCCAAAAGAATTTTACAGTAATGGAATTAGTAAGCTTGTTAATAGATGGAAGGAAGTCATAGATAATCAGGGAAAATACAATGTTGATTGAATCTGTAATTAAATGTAACATTTGGTCACTTGTTTTCTTTATTCAAAATTCGGACAGAACTTATGGAATGACCTGATAAAATTATGTAAAATCATTTTGACTTTCTTGAGAACAAGGAGTATTATTTACCAAATAACACATCTTTCAACCTCGGCTGCTCTCTTCCTAATTTGCATATTAAAAAGAAAGGCTCGCTGCCTCCTATTTTATGAACCTTGATCGTTTTTATAAAAAACAAACTAAGATCACACACTTTGCATAGATAAAGCTCTTCCTAATGTGTGAGTTGTATATGTGAGTACAATTTTTTGTATTTCTTTAAGACACCGGCTACTAGGAATCCCTTCAGTGACCTTTTCCAATAAAACAGAGGGCTCCATCTACAAGTGAAATTAATGATGTCCTCATGTGTCACTTTTTATATTTGCACTTCAAGATCTGTGTATTTTAATAGTTTCTGAGGATCTTCAAAAACTAACCAGATGAATCTTCCCTTTTTTATTTTGTCTGCTCGTGGCTTGGCTAGCGCTCTGAATTACCAACAACATTCGATCTTCACTGCTCTGAAATCGTGGACAGAGACAGTGTGGATCGCAACGGACAGCGGCCAACAACCAGTTGACCGACGACATTAGTGACCAACGTAGGGTCAACCCAGATTTGACCTAGCATCGACCTGGGTGTGCGTGTTGCCTATGACCGGAATCGACTTGTAGCGTTATAATTTATAGTTCTGCTTTTCGTTATATAATTTATAGTTCTGCACATTTCCAATTTTGTCTTTCATAAAGACGACATTTTCTATCATGTCTGGCATGAAAGTTCATTTTCCATTATGTCTTACTTAAAATATACATTTCCAAATTAGTCCTTTATAAAAAGATTTTCAAGCATATCTTTAGTAAAATGTCACTCTCAATCAAGGCTTTATTTAAAAGGACATTATCGATTTTATCTTCATAAAAAGTATATTTCCAGTTACGTATTTCATAAAAAAGGAGATCTTCAAGCATGTCTTTCGTAAAAAGTCATTTTCCATCAGGTTTTTATTTAAAAGGACATTTTCCATTGTGTCTCTCATAAAAAGCACATTTTGACATTCATATAAAGGACATTTTCTAAGAAGTATTTCGTAAAATATCATGTCATTTTTCATGTCTTTATTCGAGCATATCGCTTGTAAAAAGTTCATTTTCCATCATGTCTTTATTTAAATGGATATTTTCCATTTTCCATAAAAAGCACATTTTGACATTCATATAAAGGACATTTTCTAAGAAGTATTTCGTAAAATATCATGTCATTTTTCATGTCTTTATTCGAGCATATCGCTTGTAAAAAGTTCATTTTCCATCATGTCTTTATTTAAATGGATATTTTCCATTTTCCATAAAAAGCACATTTTGACATTCATATAAAGGACATTTTCTAAGAAGTATTTCGTAAAATATCATGTCATTTTTCATGTCTTTATTCGAGCATATCGCTTGTAAAAAGTTCATTTTCCATCATGTCTTTATTTAAATGGATATTTTCCATTTTCCATAAAAAACACATTTTGACATTCATATAAAGGACATTTTCTAAGAAGTATTTCGTAAAATAAAAGCGCGTTTCACATTTTGTCTTTCTTGAAAAAAAAAACATTTCGTTGTATATCTTTTGTAAAAGACCATTTCCGTGATGTCTTTATTTAAAAGCACATTTTCAATTATAATTTTCGTACAAAACACATTTCCCATTTGCTCTTATATAAAAAGGTAATTTTCTAGCATATCTTTCGTAAATTTTCGCTTTCAATCATGTCTTTATTTTGTCTTTCCTAAAAGCTACATTTAACATTTTGTCATTCATAAAAATATTATTTTCTATCATATCTTTCGTAAAAACTTTCAATCATGTCTTTATTTAAAAGCACATTTTCAATTGTGTATGTCCTAAAAAGTACATTTCACATTTTGTCTTTCATGAAAATATTATTTTCTATCGTATCTTTCGAAAAGACGTCATTTCCCATCATGTCTCTGTTCAAAAGTACAATTTCAAAGATGTCATTCGTAAATAGCATATCTCCAATTTGTCTTTCTAAAAAGGACTTTTTCTTGCATATCTTTCGTAAAAACGTCATTCTCCATCAAGTCTTTATTTCAATTATGACTTTTAAAAAACACATTTTAACAAAATGCAGATTTCCCGTGTTGTCTTTTTAAAAACTTAATTTACTCGCATACCATTCGTAAAAACATCATTTTCCAACGTGTCATTATTTAAAAGCTCATTTTGAAATATGTCTTTCATAAAAAAGCACATTCTCCATTTTGTCTTTCATAAAGATCTTGCAGATCTTTCGTAAAATGTCATTTTACATCATTTAAAACACATTTTCTTTCGTAAAAAAACACATTTCCCATTTCTACTTTCATAAAATGTTATTTTTAAACAAGTCTTTCTCATATGTCATTTATATTTTCATTTATATATTTCGTAAAAAGCAAATTTCACGTTTTATCTTCCATAATAATGTAATTTTTTTTCATGTCTTTCGTAAAAACTGCATTTTCCAACATTATTATTGAAAAGCAAATTTTGAATTATGTTTTCCATAAAAAGCCCATTTCCTATTTTGTCTTTCATTAAATGCACATTTTGAAATAAATTTTCTCATAAATGTCATTTTCCATGATGTCTTTATATAAAAGGACTTTTCGTAAGAAGTACATTTCCCAGTTTGACATTCATAAAATGTCATTTTAAGCAAGCCATTCTTAAAATGTCGTTTACCATCATGTTTTTATTTTCAACCATGACTTTTGTAAGAAAGATATTTTCCATTATTTTTTATAAAAAGGATATTTTCAATTAAGTCTTCCTTAAAAAGATTATTTTCTATGGTGTCTTTATTGAAAAAAAGGATACCATGCCTTTTGTAAAATGCACATTTTTGAATTTAACATTCACAAAAACTCATTTTCAATTAAGTCATTTTTAATAGATACTTGTATTTAGTTAAATGCATAGTTTCAATTCTGTCTTTCGTAAAAAGTATATTTCACATTTGGTCTTTCCATAAAAGGACATTTTGAGATAAATTTTAAAAGCGTATTTTCAATTATGTCTTTTGTAAAAAGCACATTGCTAGTTTGCCTTTTATGAAAAGGTTATTTTCTCGCATATCTTTCATAAAAATCTCATTTTCCAACATGTATTTATTTAAAATAAAATTTTCAATTATGTTTTTCATAAAAACACATTTCCCAATTTATCTTTCATAAAAAGCCCTTTTACGAACAACAATGTCTTTCGTAAAAGCTCATTTCCGATTTTTCTCACAAAAAGTGCAAGCTTTTCTTAAAATGCTATTTTCCATTATGTCTTTATTTAAAAGGATATTTTTAATTATGCCTTTCTGTTGTAGAGTAAATGAGACACCACCGGTAACTTAAATGAATTTGGTAAAACAACTTAAATAATGAACTCAAGGTAAGTCCATTGGAGTCACTCGGGAAGAATTACAATGACGTCACGACGAGTAGCGTGAGCCAGACCTAATATTATATCCGCTATGAGTTAGTTATAACAGTGGCGGCGAGGAATCTAAACACATTCGGTGTAAGAAAATGTATGTTTTGCTTTGGCACACATGATAATGGTGACGACGAGGTATTAGAACCACGTTGGTTTAATTTTGTGTAAAAAAGCAAAAAAAAAAAAAAAAAACAGAAACGAGAAAAAGAAAAAAACCCAGATATTCTTTAAAGAGGGAGAAATTATTAGTCCAATTGCTAAAAATAGAGCAACAGTAACAACAGCAATTGTTGGAACTCCAGAAACAAAACAAAATTTAATTGAAATAATACGGAACAAAACAGAAAATTCCCAAGTTCTTTCACTCCCGGTGCGGTGGCACATGCCATAACTGAATTCACATACAATTCTTATGATTACCTTTTCTTCTTATTTTAGAAGATACCAACAAATTTTCAGAGAAAAACGCAGCGCCTGGGAAGACCAGAATAAAACAAGACTTTTGTTGAAAAAGTTAGCACCGTTAAAATTTGAAAAATATTGTAACCGAAAAGAATCCAGGAGAAACAGTAATTATTCTGACTAAAAAATTAGCGAGAAAATTTCGTTATTCAATACTCGGTGGAATTGTATGAATCTGACAAAAAAAAGACAAAGATTTTGTCGCATATGCTGAATTCTTTAAAAGGTGCGTGAAAGATTCAGATTAAACGAACTGACTCAGGATATGGTTAAATGGTTAATTTACGTTCAAGGGTTAACGGTGAAAAAGTAACAGAAATACATGATAGAATTCTAACGAAACTTGAACAGAATAAAAAACTAGGACGAATGTCAGAAAATACTAAATCTGAGTCACAATACGGAAGTAATTGAAGAAAAAGAATGCGCATGTCATTTTCTATCATGTCTTCATTTCGAAGGGAATTTTGAATTATGTCTTTCGTAAAAAGTACATTTTCCATTTTGGCTTTCATAAAAAGAACATTTTCTAAACTTATTATTAGTGAAAATGTAATTTTTCATCATATCTTTATTCAAAAGGAAATGTTTGCTTAGGTATTTGGTAAAATGCACATTACTGTATTTGTAATCCACAAAATTTTCCATTTTGTCTTTTATAAAAGTACATTTTCAATCATGTCTTTCAGAAAAAGGTTATTTTCCATCATATCTTTATGTATGAGGACATTTTCTGATTTTGTTTTTCATGAAATTTTCTTTCGTAAATAGTACATTCTTAATTATGCTTTTCGAAAAAAATGACATTTTTCTTTATGTCTCTTGGCAAAAAGGATATTTTCCATTATCACTTTCGTTTTCCACTACGTCTTTAAAAAATAAAAAATATACACATTGTGTCTTTGGAAAGAAAAAGCTATTGATTATTTTTTCTTTAGTAAACACGATATTTTTCATTATGTTCCGCGTTATTTTTCATTATGTCTTAAGTAAAAAGGACAATTTCTCTTTTGTCTTACTTAAAAATATATGTAGTAAATTATTATTACATACACATCCTCACTGCTTTCTTTCAATTTTGACTTTCGTAAAAAGCACTTTTACCTGTCTTTCATAAAAAAAGACATTTTCTTGCATGTCTTTCGTAAAAAGGTCATTTTCATGTGTTTTTCGTAAAAGTCCATTTTCCATCATGTACTTATATAAAAGAACATTTTCCAGTATGTCTTTAATAAAAAGCACATTTCCGAATTGATTTTTCAAAAAAGTACATTTTGAAGCATGTCTTTCATAAAAAGTAAATTTTCAAGCAAATTTCGTAAAATGTCTTTTTCCTTTATGCCTTTAGTTAAAAGGACATTTTCCAATATATTTTTCATAAAAAGCACATGTACGATCTTGAACATTTTGTAGGTATACTGCGTAAAATGGTTATTAACAATGATGTCTTCATTTAAAAGGACTTTTTCCACTTTGCTTTCGTAAAAAGCACTTTTCTCTTTTATACTTTCATACATTTTCATGTGTGTCTTCCGTTATAAAAGTCCATTTTTATCATGTGTTTATATAAAAGGACATTTCCAATATGTCTTTCATAAAAAGCACATTTCCGAATTTATCTTTCAAAAAAGTACATTTTTAAGCATGTCATTCGTAAAAAGGTCATTTTCCAGTTTTGTCTTTCAAAAATGTCCAATTTCAAGAAAATATTATTTAAAAGAACATTTTCCATTATGTTCTTATTTAAAAGGACATTTACTTTGTGTCATTCTTAAAAATCATATTCCCATGTTGCCTTTCATAAAAAGGAAATTTTCAAGCATGCCTTTCGTAAAAAGCTCATTTTCCATTATGTCTTTGGAAGGGCATATTCCATTTTGTCTTTCAAAATGGCCTATTTTCAAGAAAATATTACATAAAAAGTCACTTTTCATTATTTTCTTATATAAACGGAAATTTTCTCTTTTGTCTTTCATAAAAAGTATATTTTCCAGCATTTACTTCGGGAAAATGTCATTTAAAATCATGACTTTATTTAAACGGAAATTTTCCTCTGTCTTTTGTAAAAAGCAAATTTCTTATTTTTGTCAATCATAAAAGAAAGTATTACATAAAAATATCATTTTCCATCATGTTTTTATATTACGTTTCATCTTTCGTAAATTTACATTTTTAATTATGCTTATTTTAAAACAGCTATTGATTATTTTTCTTATTTAAAATGGATATATTATATCCCTCAAAAAGGACGATTTTAAAAGTCTTTTTTAAAAATAACATTTTTCATCATGTTTTTAGAAAAAAAGAAAACTGATTATTTTTTACTTACCTCGTGTGACATTTTTTATTTTCTCTTTTCTAAATCGGATATTCACCCCTATGTTTTCAAATAAATGTCATTTTCATGTCTTTCGTAAAAAGTACACTTCCCATTATGGCTGTCGAAAATTATGATTATTTACCCTTCTTAAAAAATATTTTTCCTTATATCTTACTTAAAAAAAGACACAATCCCTTGTATGTGTCATAACATGAATATTTTCCATTATGTCTGGTAAAATTAATATTTTTGTTGATGTTTTTTAAGAAGGTTCCATTGTATTTCATAAAAATGTTATTTTCCTTAATGTATTTCATTAAAAAAGCCATTTTACATCATATTTGTCGTAAAAAGAACATTTTGTATCTAAAAAGATGCAATTTCTTTATATCTTTATTAAAAAGAAAATTTCCAGTTCTATATTTTAAAAGAAACATATTTTCCATTATTCTTGCATAAACAGGATATTTTCAGGAAACGACATTTTTAATTGTGTCTTTTGAAAGTGTATATTTTCCGCTATGTCGTCAGAAAAAGGCGATTTTCCGTTATGTCTTTCTGAAAAAGACGACACCTTCCGTACAAGTGTGATGGCACCCAAGTTCGGTTATATACACCGGGCTAGCTATGTTCACAAGTTTGTCATCTTGGCCATGATCGAATTCAACAAATAATATCGACAATGTTTTTCAAGACACTAATTGGGAAATTGCAAAAAATACGATTTCTCATTTAACCATGGTATTGTCTTTGGTTTCGAGAAGGTGAACTGCTATCCTACTTATCACCAGCCACGGAAAGAGGACCCTTACATTCACTGACCGTCTAGGCGATTGCTGACTCCTCACTGCTCACTGGCCCTTTCCTCCTTTGTTGTCCATCACTGACTATGGACACCGGCTGGGATTCCACTACCCATATCCGTCTTCTTGTGTTCCGGAAAAGGAGACCACCCAAAAGCTGGATGGGTGGTCAGTTTTTCAAGGATTCTACTTTTATGATTATCTAAAATCTATAACCAAACTTTTTTGTTTGTCAATTCAAAAGTTGGCTGGAGACATGAATCTTGAAAATTCTGGTAATTAAATTGACTTAAAAAGAAAAAGAATCTATCTATTTATCTCCTAAGTATGCGTGAGAAATCGTATTGTTACATTTACAAAAAGGTTATTTTTAATTTTTTCTTTTTGGAAAAGGACATTTTCCATTGTGTCTTCCATAGAGATATCATTTTCACTTATGTATTTAAAAAAATGACATTTTCCATTAAGCTTTTCTTAAACAAGACATTTTCAAACATGTATTTCGTAAAAGAAGCATTTTCCTTCGTTTCTTTCGTAAAAAGTAAATTTTCCATTATGTCTTTGGAAAAAGATTATTCATTAATTTTTCTTTTTATAATGACTCACGTAAAAAGGCCATTTATGTTTTTCCATTATGGCTTTAGTAAAAAGGCTATTTTCCATTATGTCGTTCGTAAAAAGATTATTTTATCTATATATTTTATTAAAAATGCTATTTTCCGTTATGTATTTCGTAAATGTGTTTGCAAAACAACATATTCTTTTTTTCTTTCGGAAAAGACATTTTGCATTGTTTTATTAATAAATTATATCTTTCAAAATAAAACCATTTTCAATTATGTAATACTATAAAGGACATTTTGCCCTTTTTTCCTTCATACAAAGAATATTTTCCATTATGTCTTTCGGAAAAAGGACATTATCCATTATATCTTTATAATAAAGGACACTTTGCATTTTGTCCTTTGCTGAAGAACATTGTCAGTTTGTCTTTCGTAAAAGTCCAGTTTTTAGTATATAAAGTACATTCTTATCCATGCCTTTCGAAAAAAAGACATTTCCCTTATCACTACAGGACTTTCATAAAAAGGATATTTTACGTTAACTCTTTTTTACATCATGCCTTTTGAAAAAAGGGTACCGCTTATTTATCTTCTTACGTAAAACACACATTTTCTATTACGTTTTTCAAAAACGGCCATTTTCCGTAATGTCTTCCGTAAAATGCACATTTTCCATTATGTCTTTGGAAAAAAACTATTTATTATGTTTTTCTTTCGTAAAACGATATTATTAATGGAAAGCCCATTTTCCATTATGCTTTACGTAAAACATGTAACTTTTTTGATTGTTGATATAAAATTTGAAAGATTTGATATTCGATCTTTCTTACAGCCTTTACACGTAGCTTTAAAGTCAATTCCAAATATGTTGGTTTCATGGAAAAATATTAAATCGACGACAATGATTAGTGAACAGCAGAAACGACGCTTTTACATTTCGTACACTATTTACATTGTTCGGACTATCATCGTCATCTTTATTCCCATATTTATCACAACGTTTCGGCCGTTGTACGCTCCGGCCTTCTTCTAACTGAACCCTTTATTTCGCTCGCTGGAGTAGACTGTTCTAGTTCTACTTGCCGTGTCTAATGGATGTCACTTATCTCCTGTTAATTCTTCCTCTCCAAATTCTCCACCGCCTTAACCAGGTATTGAACTCACACTCTTTGGGTCCTGTTACTGGATCTAACTAACGCCTTTATCCACTGTGCCATGTGCCTCAAGCGATCGAAATAAAGGGTTCAGTTCGACATTCCAACCACCTGAAGAAGGCCGGAGCGTACAACGGCCGAAACGTTGTGATAAATATGGCAACAAAGATAAGGATGATAGTCCGAACAATGTAAATAGTGTACATAATAGCACATCTCAGAAATATAAACATTTACATTTTGTGTCTCAGGTAGATTTTAAGAAAATGCTTAAAGATAAAGGAACTTGAAAATGAACTAAAAAAGAATATATTAAATATCCCAGAATATTTTCTCTCTTCTTCGTCGAAAATGGTCCAAAGGAAACATTCTAAGACTGGTTTGAATAATCTAAAGGAATTACCTATTATTTCATTTCAAAATTTGAATTTCTTCAAAGCTACAATGTTATCTTCTTCTATATACTATTGATAAAGACTACGATTTGAATATGTCTTTCCTATCTTTTCTTAATGCCTCCGAAAGTACACTAATGATTTTTTTATATCTTTCTATTTGAATGTAAAAAAAAATTATGGATGAATATACCATCTATTTTTTATAAAACTGTCAATCCCCCAGAAACACACATACACACACTCACACACGCCCGCGCGCCCGCGCAAAAACTCACAGGCATAATTGCTTTAGATTTAGAAGCAAAATTTAGAAGCTACAGAGTGACTTCCCTTGCAACATGGATTTTTGCAACTTGGCAAAAATAAATAAAATGATTTCATGACAACTTCATAACATAATTCATTTCTAAAAAATTCATGAAAAATTAAGAAAAAGCCTAATAATGTTGATGATGTTAATTAATTAATGAAAGAAAATTCTTGAAATTCTAAATATATCTTTATATTTTATTCTCAGGTAGATATTTGAAGTGGAAATGTCGAAATTATGATGTAAATTTTTGTAGTGAATTTTTAAAAGTTCAATGCTGTTTCTTCAATTTGAACAAATCCACAATAAATAATGTTTTATAAATATAATAATACAGATTGATCCTCATAAACAAACTGAAAAGAATCGACCAAAAACTTGATATTCACTTTTTCTTATAATCATTACTGAAAGTTCTAAACGGTAGGTTCAAAATCTCTTGCAAATGCTTTCGTTTCGTGGAAAACTACTCAATCGACGATAATGATCAATGAACAACTGAAACAACAGTTTTACCTTTTGTCTCTCAAGTTGATTTTAAGGAAAAGCTTAAAGAAAAGTGAACTTGGGGAAAAGGGTAAAAAAGAATAAGATATAATTTTATTTAACAACGAGAATATTTTCTATCTATCTCGTATACGAGATGAATTTTGAAAATATTACTTGCTTTTTCAGTGTTTATCTGTAAGAATACTGTCCCGGATTCTTTGAACAGTGCACCCACGCGTTCAAGATCCACATAGTACAGCTGAGGAAACTTTGGGTAGAAGATCCTCTATATAAACATATCAGAATAATATATCTATTAAATATATCAAGTGGTTGAGTTATAACAAATTTATTTATGACAGATTTATAGAAGCAATAGAGCTTCGAATACTCGGGGTGGGGCTTATAGGCATAAATTTGTTTGTTTGTTTTGGTTTTACGACAATGAGTTATTTAAAGTCGACAAAATTTTTATTGTTCATAATATTTTTTTAAAATCTATTTTTGGTAATATTTTTTCTTCCAAAATTCCATTTCTCGTAATAATTTTCTTTCAGATATGTATCGCTGGTAATATTTTTCTTTTTTTCAAAAAAATTATAGCTGGTAATATATATTTTCTTTTTCTTTTTTCCAAATAATATATTGCTGGTATTATTTGTTTTTCAAAAATGCATTGCTGGCAACATTTGGTTTTCAAAAATGTATTGCTGGCAACATTTGGTTTTCAAAAATGTATTGATGGTAATAATTTTTTACAAAGAATTTCTGCTATTAAAACCTATTTTTACACTTTCTTAGTGTTTTGACCCCAGTTACAATTCTATTGAATAAGGTTTTGTTAAAAAACGTATAGCTGGTAATATTTTTTCTTTTTTTAAACGTATAGCTGGCAATATTATTTTTCAATTATGTATAGCTGGTAATATTATTTTTCAAAAACGTATAGCTGGTAATATCATTTTTCAAAAAAGCGCTGCTGGCAACATTATTCTTTCGAAAACTTATAGCTGGTAATACTATTAGGTTGTCCCAAAAGTTCGTAAACACTTGCGAAAAATTGAATTTTTATGCAATTTTTAATTGTTTTTTTTTTACTTTATTGTTAATTTTGAAAAAAATTTATTTCATTAAAATTTTTATTTAATTGTTTTGTTGCGTTTATATTGTTATAGTGATCTTCATCTTTGTATTCCAGATGGCAATTGATAAAATTGAGCTCGAGTTTTGATTCGTTACTGCTGGAAGCGAGGTTTTTCAAACAGAAAAGCTGCAGAAGAGATTTGTGCTGCCGAAGGTGAAGGAACAATTGCATATGCGGCGATCTCTAAGTGGTATAAGCGTTTCGATTCTGGCGACATGAGTCTTGAAGATAAACCTCGTTCGGGACGGCCGTTAAAGTTGGACGATGGAGACTTGCAAACCGGGTTGGACATTGCGCCTTCATCGAGCACTCGAGAATTGGCTGATAAGCTTGGAGTTGGCAAATCGACAATTCACCGACACTTGAAGCAACTTGATTTTGTTCACAAAAAGCCGCGCCAAGATCCGCACGAACTCACCGAAATACAAGCCAACAGACGAGTTGAAATTTGCCGTCAATTGCTCAGCAATCCATTGGACGAGCGTTTTTAGAAGCGCATTGTGACATCGGACGAGAAATGGGTCTATCTGGTCCAGCACAATCGAGACAAGCGATGGCTTCAGAAAGGGCAAGAGACACCGTCGGTTCCAAAACAAGATCGATTCGGCAAGAAAGTCATGTTGTGCGTTTGGTGGAACTTTGAAGGAATCGTGCATTTTGAGTTGGTTCCGAATGGTCGTGCCATCAGTGCCGAACTTTATTGTCAGCAACTGGGGCTGGTCTACGAAAAGTTGAAGCAAAAGTACCCGGCTCTGATCAACCAAAAGCGCACTTTAATGCATCAGGACAATGCCAAGCCACACAACGCCAGGAAGACCAAAGACAAGTTTGAAGAGCTGGACGGCGTTGAGGTTATGCCACATCCAGCCTGCAGTCCTGACTGTGCTTCATCAGATTACGGCCTTTTCCGCTCAATGCAACACTTTCTGAAGGGCCGCCGATTCGACTCGTTTGATGAAGTCGAGGGAGCGTGTCATGAATTCTTTGATTCGAAGCCGGCCGAATGGTACTTTCACCAGATCCGAAAGCTTGCAGAAAGTCTTGGAAAATGATGGTCTTTATTTTGAGGAATAATTTTTGTTGTTTTTGTTATTACTTGGCGAGTAAAATTTCAGTTTTTTGCAAGTGTTTACGAACTTTTGGGACAACCTAATATTTTTCCAAAAACGTATAGCGGGCAACCTTATTTTTTCAAAAACGGCCTTTCTGTTGAACTTAGTTTATCGCCATATGCGGATGCTGTTTATCGCTGCACCCAGGACGCGGATGCAGTTTATCGCCGTACCCATGGACGCGGATGCAGTTTATCGCCGTACCGATGGACGCGGATGCAGTTTATCGCTGCACCCAGGACGCGGATGCAGTTTATCGCCGTACCCATGGACGCGGATGCAGTTTATCGCCGTACCCATGGACGCAGATGCAGTTTATCGCCGTACCCATGGACGCAGATGCAGTTTATCGCTGTACCCATGGACGCGGATGCAGTTTATCGCTGTACCCATGGACGCGGATGCAGTTTATCGCCGTACCCATAGACGCGGATGCAGTTTATCGCTGTACCCATGGACGCGGATGCAGTTTATCGCTGTACCCATGGACGCAGATGCAGTTTATCGCCGTACCCATGGACGCAGATGCAGTTTATCGCCGTACCCATGGACGCGGATGCAGTTTATCGCTGTACCCATGGACGCGGATGCAGTTTATCGCCGTACCCATGGACGCAGATGCAGTTTATCGCCGTACCCATGGACGCGGATGCAGTTTATCGCCGTACCCATGGACGCGGATGCAGTTTATCGCTGTACCCATGGACGCGGATGCAGTTTATCGCCGTACCCATGGACGCAGATGCAGTTTATCGCCGTACCCATGGACGCGGATGCAGTTTATCGCCGTACCCATGGACGCGGATGCAGTTTATCGCTGTACCCATGGACGCAGATGCAGTTTATCGCCGTACCCATGGACGCGGATGCAGTTTATCGCCGTACCCATGGACGCGGATGCAGTTTATCGCTGTACCCATGGACGCGGATGCAGTTTATCGTCATACCCATGGACTCGGATGTAGTGTTTATTGTCATACCCAGTGGTATAGTCTGGGAGTTCACTACTTGCCCATAGCTTGGATCCTAACAGGTGCTACCACCCCGGGTCAGGAGGGACCTGAGAACAACAGTAATTAAGAGGATGTTCCACGCTCTTCAATACCTCCTGATAAGAGGCCTATCTGTTGGATGCAGTTAACGTCATACCCTGGACGACGCAGAAATTTCTCAAAGGAGGAGAAGTGATCATCTTATAAAGGAAAAGGCAGTTAAACTCTTTACTCAACAAATTGACAACTCGAAATTTACATAATGTATTCAAGTTATTTTTGCGAGTTGATGACTGTGAGAATTTGTATGCCAGTTTAAACAACAACAGAAACTTCATAATTCAACGAATAGAAAAAGGTATGACAATTCGTGGCATTACATAATACTTGATATGATATTTTCGAAGAAAGTGTATTTATATTCTCATTATGCAGAGATAATTAGAGTTAGAAAGAGAGAGTGCGAGAGAGAGAACATTTTCCAATATATCTTTATTTATAAATACATTCCCGAACAAAATGGGAATGTGCTTTTTACGAAAAGACATAATGGAAAATAAAAAGGATATTTTTTAACATGTCTTTCGTAAAAAGGACATTTTCATTTCGTCTTTCGTAAAAAGCACATCTTCCATTTTGTCTTACTAAAAAAGACATTTTCTAGCATATCTTTCGTAAACAGGTCATTATCCATGATGTCTTCATTTAAAAGGGTATTTTCCGTTATGTTCTTTTGTAAAAACGACATTTCGCATATTGTCTTTCATGAAAAAGACATTCTTGTGCATGTCTATTGTAAAAAGGGGATCATGACTTTATTTAAAATGATATTTTCCGTTATGTTCTTTCGTAAAAAACGACATTTCCCATATTGTTTATCATAAAATTACATTAGGTCTTTCGTAAAAAACCCTTTTTCTCATTTTGTCTTTCATAAAAAGGACATTTTCAAGTACGTCTTTCGTAAAAAGATCATTTTCAATCATGATTTTATTTAAACGGACATTTTCCATTACGTCGTTCATAAAAAAAACACATTTCCGAATTTGTCTTTCAAAAAGAAATGTTTTGAAGCAAATATTACGTAAAAGGCCTTTTTTCATTATATCTTTATTTAAAATGAAATTTTCCGATTTTTTATCATTAAAAGAAAATTTCTATTTTTGTCTTAGATAAAAAAAAATCTTCACAGAAAGATCATTTTCAAAATTTCATAATTTTATTTAAACAGAAATTTTCCATTATGTCTGACGTAAAATGCACATTCCACATGTCAAAAAAGGACAATTTTAATCATGCACAAAGGTCATTTTCCAATTTGTCTTAATTTAAAGGGACATTTTGCATTTTGTCTTTCATGACATTCAGGAATGTCTTTCGTAAAAATGTCATTGTCCATCATATCTTTATTTATAAGGACATTTTCCATTATGTCTATCGTAAAACGCAAATTTCTGATTTTGACCATCGAAAAAGAAAGTATTACGTAAAAAGATCTTTCCCATAATGTCTTTATTAAAAAGGACATTTTCCATTGTCTTTCATAAATAAGGGTCATTTTCTAACATGTCTTTCGTAAAAGTGTCATTTTCAACCATGCTTTATTTAAAAGGTCATTTTCTATTTTGTCTTGCGTAAAAAGGACATTTTCAAGCATATATTTCTCAAAAATAACATTTTCCATCATGACTTTATTTAAAATATTTTCCATTATATCTTTTTAAAAACACATATCAGATTTTGTCGTTGAAAAAGGTCATTTCCAAGCAAATATTACGTAAAACGTTCAGTTTCTATCATGTCTTTATATAAAAGGACATTTTCCATTATGCTTTTCGTAAAAGCACATTTCCCATTTTGTGTTTCAGAAAAAGGACATTTTCTAGCATGTTTTTCGTATAAATGTCATTTTCCATCATGCCTTTATTTGAAAGGACATTTTCCATTATGTCTTTCATAAAAAGCACATTTCCTTTTTTTGTCTTTCAAAAAAGGACATGTTTAAGCATCTCTTTCGTAAAAAAGTCATTTTTACGAAAGTCGCGCTTTTTATGACTAACAAGGATCTTTTATATACGAAAAAATCAAATTCTTCCATTCCAGCATTATTTTTGATCGTTGATAATTATCTCTGTATCTTTACATATTTCATTAATTCCCTTTCCAAAATCATTCAATTTCACTGCCTTCTTCCTAATTTTCACATTACAAAATGCTAGCTACCTATTGATTTATACACCTTGATTCACTTAAGAATTTAATTTTATATTTTATTTTCTCTGTATTTAATTACACATATTGCATTTAATATTATTTCCCTTCAATAATGTTTACTCCTGCTGTTACTGCAACACAGTCAAGCGTAACATATCGAGTAACAGCAGCTAATAAGTATATCTTACTCATGCTTGAAGTTGTTATAGATAAAACTATTGCATGTTCAAATCGTCGTTTACTCAGTTTTGTTGCAAACATCGTCAAAGAATTATGTTTTTTACATTCTTTATTGCATCTGTTTTGGTATTTACTTTGTCTTTCTTCGTTTGGATACGACAAAACAGATCTATTGTTTCCAAATACAATGATAATAAGAAACTATTGCACTTAAACGACTACCCGATTATTGGAGCATCTTTAAGACTTATGGGTGACGGTGAAGGTAGGTTTATTCTTAATTATTTCTCTTTCTGCTTTTCTTTAATAATTTGTCATCATTCCAACTTTTAATAATCAATTACGCTGATAGATTCCAGATATTCCAGCAAGAATTTGGTTTTGTTTTTTTAAGTTTCAATATTTCGGGAAGGAAGGTTCAAAATTCCAAATTGTTAATAGTAATGTTTTTCATTTGTTAACACCTCATTTTAAAAACAAAATGAAATCGAATGATACCGAAAATATTTGATGTGAATAATTATTTTTCTGTTAAACCTCACATTATGAAAATGAACACAATGAATCTGATCAACGTACTTGTAAAATATTAACATCAGTATATCTTAATTTAAAAGCTTGACTCCAGAGAAGAAAAAATATTATGAAATGGTACATATTATCCGTACTATGCGACTAATGCAGACGGCAAGGGTTTCGCGATAGATCAACACCTTTTAGATAATCCAGATTGTGCGTATAAATGCACGGATTCGCGTTTTCCATTTTGAGCAAAGCACACACGGTCGGCAAAACACCTGCATATTTAGAGGCATTTTGAAGTCAGTATATATTAAATTACACTCACCGTCTTTGTACCGTCAGAAAAAGAAATTGTGAGTCTATATTTTCCTTTTTATACTCACTGGAACTATTTATTCTATTTTTTTTTTCCCCCATTTTCCCTCTTATATTTTGCATTTTGTTTGCTTCTCACCTTTTACATATTAAATAATATTAAATTGTATTTTATTCGTAGTTACTCGTTTTCTTCCAGCCATTTTATCACTCGGCGAATCTCGTTAACGTTATCAACGATTCTTCTGATGATGTGTGGGCCGAGAGGTTGAGAAGTGCCAGCAAAACGAGTCTCACTGAGAGCAGAAATATCGATACTGTGCTTGCTTAATGCATCAGCGATGAGGGCAGCTTTACGCTCTGGAGAAGAATCGTTGTCTTGGAGGGTTTTTAAATTCCAAGACCCGAGGTTAATACGTTTGCGAGTTTTATTTCTACTAAATCGATTATTGCAACTGCTATATTGGATAAATAGACAATTGCAGCGGGCTGCCAAGTTGATTAAGAGTAAGGAATTTTTAGAGCACCTTTTCTAGTCCCCACTACGGATTGGTGAAAGCAATACTATGTCTAAGTAGACCTGTTTTTGTCACCATCGGAGGACACGAACAGCACAATTGCTCAGGATTTTGTGAGTTCTTGCACAATCATCATCTGATTGTCGTCACTGTGGAAGCGCCAGTTAGAGACTTCCAGTACTATTCTGTACCTGTCCCCGTCGCCTTAACTCTCTTGCCAATGGACTTGTTGCTCAGGTGGAATAGCAAAGAAGGAACACAGATCTGAACTTCAGACTATCCATACAGAATATTTGTTTAGAGTAGAACCAGCCACACTTATTGGAAGTAGTGATAACAAGGAGTTGGTGCAAATATTTGCCTCGAACACAATGAATACCATCCCTCAGGTTTTATTATCACGGAGTTATACCTATCCGGTACTACTAATGCAAGTAAGAGTGCAGCGCCTTTCCACGGACTATCCACTAGAAGGGTTTTAATAATTTGAGTTTTTCTTCTCATTTATGTGGGTTGATGAAACCCTAGATGTTCTTTGATCATATTCCTAAGAATCCCCACACCACACACACACACACATATATAATATATATATATATATATATATATATATATATATATATATATATATATATATATATATATATATATATATTACATTGGATACCCGAGTAAACAGTTCATCAAATGTGCCACTATATATACTTTTAAAATAATAATAATAATAATAATAATAATAATAATAATAATAATAATAATAATAATAATATAAAATTATTATCAAATTTATGAGAATATTTTATTATTATTATTATTATTATTGTTATTATTATTGTTGTTGTTGTTTTTAAAATATTTGAAAGATAAAATATTTGAATTATAAAACAAATTGACTACTAGTAGACAAAACAAAATAACGTTATAACTGGAAACGCTTTCGCAACAAATTTGTAAGTACGTTACTTTACAATTAAATAAATAAGAAAATGTAAAAGAATAAAATTCATACCAAATGTTATTAAAAGAATCTTTGAATATAAATAATAAGAGATAAAGAAATCGGCGGTTATGAGCCAATAGTCAAAGATAAACAAAATAAACATTACAACTCTAAATGCTTCCCTCGAATTTCGAAAATTACGATCACTTTCGTAAAAAAACAAACAAAAAACAGAGATGCTACGTTTAAATATAAATGCATTAGAATTATTCATGCCACTATATAATTAATTTAACAAATAAAATGCATTAAATGTTCTTAACATTTATATAACTCTTAGCTATATATTCTTAATAAATTACACTTGCTATTTAAGTATTTGAAAATAATAAAATAAATTGTTGTATATCATGACTTAAAAATAAACAAATAAAAGCTTGTAAAATGTATGTTAAATACTGTAAATGCATAATAACGTAACAAATATTATAATATGATATAATAAACAAAGAAAATATAATAATAATGGATAATTAAAAACAAGACATTCCTTTAAAATACGACACTGCAATGAGAAAAACACGTCCGCTTACTCCGACATCAGCATTATACATACATACATATATATATATATATATATATATATATATATATATATATATATATATATATATATATATATATATATATATATATATATGTATGTATGGAACATATTTTTAGATCGACAGCACCGAGCGACGACAATCTGTTTCATGCTTGAACACGATCTTCAGTCCACACACATACACACACTTACACACACACATACACACACTGACACAACACACGAGCACACACACATATACACACACGCGCACACACACATATACACACAATATATATATATATATATATATATATATATATATATATATATATATAAGACAATATATATATATATAAGACAATATATATATATATATATATATAAGACAAATGTAAATAAATATTTGTGGGTGCCGTCATTTTTTTTCAGATTTAATTCTTAATGCAGATTTTATCATTTACCCGTAAAGAGATATAATGAAATTTTAATTATTTTTCCTAAAACTACAGAGAAAACATTCAAACTTCATATGTACTGTGTATTTTATTATTAAAATTTACCCTACACATAATAACATAAAGTAAAATAGATTTTATTTTATTCTGTTTCTATTAAATTCTCATTGATATACTTTATCACTCGTTTTCTTCATTATAATAAGAAATAATAATTTTTTATTGGAATTATTTTCAACTTTTCAAATAACTTATTAACTATCCGCTTGTTTATGATGAAATTGATAAGTGACTTCTGCTTTTTTCCATTCATATTTCATTCCAAAATGTTCACATGTACTACAGTATCGCACTTGTTGATAACAGTAACCAACGCTTATCCATATTTGTCTTTTTATCAGTCATGTATACAAAAATGCTGAAACTAGCAGAGACGTATCGAAATCATGGAATGTTCGTTTTGCAAATGGGTATGGGACCTACATTAATTATTTTTCGGGCTGAATATATTCAAGTAAGTAATTTACACCTAATTTTATACAAATACACACACACACACACACACACACACACACACATATATATATATATATATATATATATATATATATAATAGAGACAATTAGTCTATATATGTTTCTTACAAAATGTAGGTATAGTAGGCGATGAAAAAAATCGAATACACCAATAATAATAATAAGAAGAAGAATAATTAATGTTAATAATAATAATAATAATGCATTTACGTGTTGAGGCATTTAGGTTCCTAGTGAAATCTCAAAAATGTGGCGCATGAAGACATTAACCATTCCAGCCCTCGGATTGATCGGAAAAGATTCTAATAGACTCATTGAAGAAATCCCTAGTATCCCATGCGTTAAAGGAATACAAAATATTGTACTCACAAGTACAGCCCACACCTTACGAAAAGCTTTATCTATGTAAAATATGTCATTATCATCAAAACTGTTTCGATTTGAGGTCATGAATTAACATGTTCTCTCATCTTCAGTAACATTGTAAACTGATTCGTCAATATTTTGCCAGCCTTCTCTGTTCTCTACGAGTTTGGGATTTGTTACAGATCTTAATTGATTGTAAACTTCTCCAAAGGAAAAGTGAAATCTTTCTGCCTTTTTCTTTGAATGTATCGGTTCAGCGTTGTGACTATGACTTGTGACTTGGGTGACCTTTGTTTTTAAAGTAAAACTCCATGGCTTTGTTAGCTGAATATTCTGGAAGCATTCGCAAAATATGTCCAAGAAATTTCCATCTTGTTTTCATAATGAACAATGACAAATGAGTTTCTTAACATCCTAAGTTTTGTTGGAGATATTATGAGGGTACTTTTCCGTATTAGAATTCGCAGTTTTCTGTGGAAGCTGTCTAGCTCCTGCTCTTCTTCCTTTGTAAGGTCCCAAGTTCCACACTAGGAGGTTAAAACTGGTTTTACCAAGGTCTTATGCAACTTTAATCTTCTCTTCTCAGATATGCTGTCTCCTCTTATCCATAGTTTATGATGCCTTTCCATACAAATGATTGTTGTTTCCTTCTCATGATGTCTTCAGAATCTCCAATCAGTGAACCAATTTTCTTTACTTGTCTCCATTGCTCTGTATTTCTGTCTCCTCTATCAATGATGGTGTGTTCTGTTTTATCTTCATTTATTTTTAAATTCTATGTTGGAAAGATCCTTACAGCAGCTGTAAGCATTTTCTGTTTTTCATTCTCACATACGATATGAAGTCTCTGTCATCTGCATATATTTCTTCATCTGGAATGTTTTTGCCTTTTAACAGAATACGAGTGATCTACTAGAGATCTGTCACGTCGTGCTTCAAATCTGGTTCTTCTCAGACTGTCATCGAGGTATATGTTGAGAAACATGTCACTTATTCCGTCACCTTGAGGTGAGCCAATGTTGCTTTTGAATGTTTTCACTTTCATTGCATCTTTACATCTAGTGTTGGTTTACAAAGAAGTCTGCACATCCTTACTTCATCATTACCAACAGTCCTTTTAAGGATTTTTACAAGTTCCTCGCGAATTATGGTATCAAAGGTCGATGATATGTCAATGCCAGCGATATATATTCTCAAGTGTTCTTTCTGTATCTTAGCTGCAAGCCATTTTATGCGTCCAGACTATATCCTCAGTGCTCCTGTGTTCTCGGAAGGCACTTTAGAAATGGGAGAGGTATAGATCATATGCAGGTTTTATTCTTTTCGATGTTACATTTGAAAGGATCTTTCGGATGATAAGTAATAGAATGACAGGTCGGAGATTTTGACTGGACCTTTACTTTTTCCTGGGTTCTGCAGTGCGACAAGAATCCCTTTTTCCAAGATCGAGTTCTCCGTGATGTTCAAGGACATCATTCAATATGTCTCTTTATGAAATCGTGCACTTCACTTGGTGTACACTTCACTAATTCTGCTGATATTCCACCAGGTTCTTCCCCTCTGTTGTTGTTGAGTTTCAATATTGCATTTGTCACCTTTTCTGTTGTAATCTTTTCTTTCAGTTGTTTTGGCTGACCTGTAAATGAGGATACTGCTTGTACGTTGTTGTCATAAAAGTGAGCTCGGAAATGTTTACTAATAGTTTCATAAATTTCTTTTTCGTTTGTGATCTGCTTCGTTTCTTCATCATGAATAAAAGGTTTCTCAAATCCTTTTCTGTGTAATAGTTTGACTGCTTTAATCATTTTTGCTTCCTTTTTCATATTGCCAATTCCGTCAAGTAGTTTGTCAATTTTATCTTATCTGTTGCTGATCACAGATGACTATCTTTTTCAGGACTCTATTCCTTTCAATTCACATTCTGAGTACCACTTCTGTGTCTTTGCAGGTCTAAATCAAAGATTTCAAATTCTTCTGTTGATCAGACAGATTTTGTATTTCTTCATTAAACACTCGATTGTCGTTATTGTTCACCTTTTCTTTTGTCCCAACAACTGTTTTTGCTGCATTCAAAATTGCCTTCACTGCAGTGTCTGATTTTTGTTGGACATTAATTTCTGTGTTCAAATTCAAATCATCAAACTTTTCAATTTCATGCATTGCCTTCTCACTTCTGGAATTTGAAGCTTAACGGAGTTTATTTGTTTTACCTGAATTTTTCTTTTCTGTTTCATGAAAAGTTGATATGGATGAATCTGCATCTTAGTGATCACAAGTCTATGGTCACTGTGGGTTTGAGTTCCACCATATAACCTTGCATTAATCAGTATGTTTTTTTTTGGATAGGTTGCATAGTATATAGTCAATTTGATTGTATATTTGCTGTGGTGTTAATTCTCGTTTGTCGCCATGTTGTGATATGCCTTGCAGGATGTTTGAATGAGCTGTTAGATATGAAGTGTTTGTCCACTTGGATTTCTGATTCCTATTTAACCAATGCACGGTTCATCACCACGATTGTTTTCCACTTTAGCATTAAAATCTCCTGCTATTAAAAGAATGTTTTTATGTACATTATTCCTCCATTTACTGTTGACAAAAAATCCGTTTCCATAATGTTTGCATTCTGTCTCTATATATGTTTGTTTTTGCCGATGTTACTGTTCAGAACAGGTCCAATTTTTGTCTCTTATAATCAACACACATCCACTTTGTACTTTTCTATGTCTATCGCTAACTGCTCTTGCTTCTCGCTCCGGGTCAAGCTTCGTACATTGAAAGTTCCAGCTGAAAAGACGTTCGAAGTTCGATAGCATTTTCCGAATATTATTTTTCTTAGTAAGCAACATCTTAAATAAGTAGTTATTGCGTAGCAGTAACTGGAGCAACCATTATCATTTCTGGCCTTAGGTCTCTGGTCGGGAGCCGGAAAGAAATGATTAACTACCATAAAGAAAAGGAAATAAATAAATAAATAAATAATAATAATAATAATAATAATAATAATGATAATGATAATGATAATAATAATAATAATAAAATTAGCGAAGGAGATGGCATACAACACCCCCAAATGAAGGAAAAAATAAGAAAAGAGTACTACAGGCGTGTACGTCTGATACTAAATACTGAACTAAACTCAAAAAATAGAATATCAGCTATAAACACATGTCCCAGTGGTGCATTACAGTCCCAGTGGTGCATTACAGCTTTAATGTCCTTAACTGCACCATAGCTGAAATTAAGCGAATGGACGCCAAAACGAGAAAGCTTCTCACTTGCTATCGCATGCATCATCCCAAAGCTGATGTTGATCGTCTGTATGTGCCCAGATCCGAAGGAGGCAGAGGTTTAGTTCAACTAGAACTGTCCTACAAAACTACAACAATTGGCCTTCAAAGATACTTGGAAACTACACTGGATGATGGTATGCGTCAAGGAACATGAAAGTAGTAAGCGTCTTTACTCCGTAATGAAAGAAGCCAACAAATTCAAATTGGAGCTTCAAATGGGCGTAGAGATGCAACTACAGCACAATACACCGGCTGAAACTGCAAAATACTTGAAAAAGACAGCAAAGACGAATGCAACCGACCAGATACAGAAGCGATGTCAAGATAAACCGCTTCATGGCCAATACTCTGCCCGTATCAAACAAGCTGATGTAGACAAAACCCGTACCCATCAGTGGCTACGCAGTTCAGGGTTGAAAGCGGAAACTGAAGATTTTATCCTTGCTGCGCAGGATCAATGCTTGCTAACTAGGAATTATCAAGCACATATACTAAAATATTGTGTCAGCCCAAAATGCAGATTCTGTGATAAATATCCAGAAACGATTGATCATCTTGTATCAGGTTGCACGATGTTGGCACCCACTGAATATAAAACCCGACATGACAGAGTGGGCCAATATCTGCACTGGAAAATCTGCAACTTCTACGGGAAGGAAACTGAAAGAAACTGGTACCAACACCACCCAGACCCGGTTACGGAGATAGGACCTGTTACAATTCTATGGGACTACACAATTCACACTGACAGAACAATCAAGGCCAACCGCCCAGATATTGTTATTAAAGACCACAAACAAAAACGGTGCCTCCTTATTGATATGGCAGTCCCTGCTGACTGCAATGTATCTTTGAAGATATTCAAAAAGCTGTCAAAATACAAGGACCTTGAAATAGAGGTCTCGAAAATGTGGCATATGGGAACATCAACAATCCCTGTTGTAGTTGGAGCCCTAGGACTGGTTGGAAAAGATTGCAGTAGACTAATTGCAGGGATTCCTGGAAGCCCATGCTTCAAGGAGATACAAAAAATTGTTCTGACAAGTACAGCCCACACTTTACGAAGGGCTCTATCTATGTAATTTTTTTTTTTTTTTTTTTTGTCAGTGAAAAGTGTCATGATGCCATTTCTAACCTTAGGTCCCTGGGTGGGACCCGGAAAGAAATGTGTAAACGCCAGAAAGCAAAGAAAATAAAAATAAAAATAATAATAATGGAATTACGTGTTGAGGCATTTAGGTTTCAAGTGAGCTCATCCAGTATCGAAATCCCAAAAGTATGGCGCATGAGGACATTAACAATTCCAGTTGTAGTTGAAGCACTCGGATTGATTGGAAAAGATACCCATAAACTCATTGAAGGAATCGCTGGTAACCCATGCCTTAAAGAAATACAAAAAAATGTACTCACAAGTACAGCCCACACCTTACGAAGGGCTTTATCTATGTAAAATATTTTTTCTAAAACCTATCAGTGGAAAATGTCATCATGCCATTTCTGACCTTAGGTCTCTGGTTGGGACCCGGAAAGAAATGAGTATATACCAGAAAACAAAGGAAATAAAACAATAATAATAATTTTTAAAAACACGGAGAAAACTTATTTAGTTTCTGGACAAATGTTATGCGACCGATTTGTGGACGTTGGTTTGGCTCTGATTATTAACAAATTGATACTGATTTCCTCAGATAATGTCCACACCGCGCAATTTTTATACATCATACAAAAAAACAACACTTTACTTTGTCAAGTAACTTTCTTGAAGGCTTATATATTTATGATACTTTTAAACATACCTGTATCTCACGAACTCACTATGCAAATAACATCACTCTACTCACTACAAGCTGATACAAGTTCATATATACAATCCTTACGTCGGCCCATTTGATTGCGGACTTTTTGCCCTAGCATATGCTACGAATTAGTAATAGGAAATTCAGCAGAAAAGTTATTGTTTGACCATTCCAAAATGAGATCGCCTTTCAATTTTGTTTTGAAAATAATAGCTTTGGTCCCTTCCCGAAAACTAAAATTCATCAGATGACAACATATAAAATATACTCAATTAAATGCTTGAAAATGGATCACTCTTAAAAGATCTGCTAAATATTCTCACTAATTGTATCAGAAACCACCACAACAAATCCTGACACGAAGCAAGTTCCATGTGCTCAGTGAAGAATATCAAAAGGCACAGAAGCTCGACATACACAAATATCTTTCCAAAAATACAATTCCAATACCAATACTTCTTCAAAACCTTTGAACACACTGAAAAATAACCCGTTCTCCAGATGAAGTGCCTGTTATAGAGCATGAACTGAGGGTGTTTTTCAATTAGTCCGTCGTCACAAGCTGAAGGAATGTGTTTTTTTTTTCGAAAAAAAAATGGTGGCGAATATTCTACATCAAATACAACCGAAGACAAAGATAGTTATAGAATCTGGCATAATTGTGTTAAGAAAATTCCATCTTGGTATCCAGAGATAGACAAAGATAGTTATAGAATCTGGCATAATTGTGTTAAGAAAATTCCATCTTGGTATCCAGAGATAGACAAAGATAGTTATAGAATCTGGCATAATTGTGTTAAAAAAATTCCATTCTGGTATCCAGAGGTAGACAAAGATAGTTATAGAATCTAGCATAATTGTGTTAAGAAAATTTTATCTTGGTATCCAGCGATAGACAAAGATGGTTATAGAATTTGGCATAATTGTGTTAAGAAATTTCCATCCTGGTATCCAGAAGTAGACAAAGATAGAATCTGGCATAATTGTGTTAAGAAAATTCCATCTTGGTATCCAGCGATAGACAAAGATATTTATAGAATCTGGGATAATTGTGTTAAGAAAATTCTATTTTCGTATCCAGAGATAGACAAAGATAGTTACAGAATCTGGCATAATTGTGTTAAGAAAATTCTATCTTGATATCCAGAGGCAGACCGAGAGGAACGCTCAAAGTCGTTAATAGAATTTTTGGAATTCTGTCAAGCTGGTATAACATAAAACCAAACCATCACAAAAGTTGGAAGAACCTTTTAACTTCGCAACGTAACACTCTTCGTCGTCTTACGAATGAAGATTTGATTGTCATAAATATGACAGACAAAGGAAGCACTATTCTTATGAATAAGGAAGACTTCATTTCGGCTTGTGAAAAAGTTTTAAGGGATAAAAGTTTTTATGAAGAAATAAAAATAGACCCGAACCATTATTACAGAAAAAATCTAGACAAGATAATTTCTGAAAAGAAAGGAAATCGTTTTATCAATGAAACAGTCTTATATATTACATTCGGAACAATGAACAACCTTCAATAATACATTTGATAAATTTCCTCCAATACGCCCGATTTGTAGTGGATATGAATGTTGTACGGCAAAATACTTAGAAAATTGATATCAGTTAAATGACAATTCTCCTATAGGGCCTAAGAACCATAGTTAGCACCTGGGCTCTACATGATACAAAGCAGGAAACATAACATACACAAATAATAATAATAATAATAATAATATTTTCCTATTTTGTCTATTGACCTAATTATCGTATTAGGTCAACAGACAAAATAGGAAAATGATGCGACAAATGTTAAAAATCGAAACTGTGTCCTCTCTCAATGAAAAATAAAATGTTTTAAGAAAGTTGTGTTGTACATTGTAACCACCTGGTGTTAAATGGCGTCTTACTAAATATCTTAATAATTGTAGTGTCACGTTTTAGGTAGTTGAAATCATTTAGTAAAATATGAGATTTTCTATGAATCTTGTAATTAAAAAAACTGAATGAATTTTATGATGAGAATTTTTAGAGGAAACATACTCACATTCACAAACATGGTTCCTAAGGTGAATTCTAAATGTACTAAGAAGACTTTAGAACTTCTTGAATATAACACTACCGGATATATATTATTTGACAGAAATCTTTATATTATGTTTGGAGAGATTTTAGTCACGAAAACAAATGTACGGATAGGCAACATGATAGGTCCTGATCTGGCATCTAGTTTACAGTCGCTTTCTTACAGACGTCCCGTGGAATCCCTCTATCTCTTCTATAAGTATTTTCACGGCAATTGTTCCGATGTGTTGCTTTCGCTGGTTCCCAGACTGCATGAATTTAAGTGAGCTATTTGGTTGGCATATCGGTCCCGCTCTTTCACTGTCGAAACGGTTAAATGTAACCGTCTCTCCTACTCAAACAGCTTTTTCTCTTGCACTTCCCGTCTGTGGAATTCTCTTCCCCTTACTTGGTTCCCTGATAATTATAATCTTCAAATATTCAAGTGTAATGTCAATCGATTCTTCTGATACCTTGATCACGTTCCCCTTACTTCTCTTTATCCTCTTCCCAAACACGCCTCTTTACTCTTGTTCTCTACACTCTGCAACCCTTTGCGTGCTAGTGAAATCCTTTGCGTGCTTCAGGTGAAATGCTTAAAAAATAAAAATGTTCGAGACATAACCAATGAGAATATTATGGAATTTGCCAAAATTCCAAAGTGCTATCTTTTTTTCTCTCATACATTGTATTTCAGGGGAAATTGTTCAATACAATTAATAATGGAAATTATTTGTATTTCGAATAATTAGTGTTTAATTTAATCTTACTCTATTCATCATAAATAAAACCAACAACAATAACCAATACTATCAGTAAACAATGATTCCATTGCAGAAAATTCTCGGCAGTAGCAATCATTTGGACAAAAGTAGGGCTTATGAATTTGTACATCCATGGCTGCGATTTGGACTTCTCACAAGGTAAACAATACAAATATATTTCTAGAAAACTCTATAAGAAATAAAACTTTTTATGATTATTTATCTTGGTGAAATTGGTATATGAGATATTATATTACTACAGAATGAAGACGAGATCATTTTGTCGAAATTATCTATCTATCTATCTATCTATCTATCTATCTATCTATCTATCTATCTCATTGTCTGACTCGTACACAAGATGAATTTAAAATAATACTAGCTTTTTATCAATATCTTCTTTATGAAATGCTTACCGATAATAATACATTCCACATAGGACAGCTGCGGAAACTTTGGGTAGAATCTCCCTATAATGCAACCTCTATAAAATAAACAAGAACGATGACCTTTCCAAATAGCAAAACATTATATCACATGGTTATTTTATAACAAAGTTTATTAATGGCAGGTTTACAGAAGCAATTGAGCCACCAATATCCAGGGGTTTATAGACAGCATAATCTCAACGGTCTTGTAGCAGTGGGAAGAGAAAGTATCATCTTTATAAAGATAAGAAGCAGATTGTTCACATCACTTCCGAGCTTCGTGAGGCCGTTAAACTCTTTCCTCAACAAACTGCCAACTCGAAATTTACAGCACGTAATTATGGTGTTCTTTTCGGGTTGATGTCCCTGGGAATATCTATGTTAGTCATTTAACATCAACATAAACTTTAAAACTCAGAACCAAACGATCGGGAAGAAAGAATGTTCTCACCTGAACATTCGTAGCATTATATTCGTTCTAATTTGAATAATAATGTTGTTGTTGTTAATATGTCATTTTAGAAGTGAGTGTATTTATATTCTAGCTGTGTGGATGCATATGTAGAGATAGAGATACAGAGTGAGAGATACAGAGAGAGAGAGGGGGGGGAGCGAGAAACAGAAACAAACGAAATATCGAAAAAATTTAAAGTATTTTTACATGTAAAATAATTTTTATATTACTTAATTTGAACAGAAGCCTTTTCGTGTTTTCAATATTATTAATAATAATGTTTGTGTTTTATGCTACTGTCTTTTTAGTACAGGTAAAAAATGGGAAAAACGGAGAAAGATGTTGACACCTTCCTTTCATTATAACATTCTGAATGATTTTATCGTCATCTTTAATAAACAAGCATTAATCATGTGTGAGAAACTAGAAGAACGTATTGGACAAGGAGAGTTTAATATCTCTCCGTATATCACACTTTGTACTTTGGATATCATTTGTGGTAAGATATGCGATTTTCATAAATAGAGTGAACTGTGCGATTTTGATATAACGTTTTTACTATAGAACAAATTTAAAATTTAGTCGGCTTGAATAATGTTTTTTTTTTAATGTAGAGCCTTTAAAATAAATAATGAATAATAAAGGTGATGTCTGTTAATAAATTCAGTAAATTTATACTGTTTGTCTCACGGTTGAATGGCCAAATATGATGATAAAAACACTTTCTTTCAATGACTTCACAATTTGATAGAATAATTTGAAGTTTTGATTTCTGACAAATTGCCGTTGACTACATTTAACGTAAAAATAATTCTGAATTGCAGGCCTTTGAGGAATTAACAAAAGTCCTTTACTATATTATACATGAGAAATGTTCTGAGCAATACATATTCGGGTTTATAGTTGATTTTCCAAAGTGCAGAGAAATAATAATAAAAACAATAGAAAGAAACTTATTTTACTCGTCACAGAAGAATTTTTTAAATTTTATAAATAGATTTAAACAATTATTTTCTGTGTTCTTTACAGAAACAGCCATGGGTAAACACCTAAATACACAGAATGACTCCAGTTCTCAGTATGTAAAAGCTTTACATCAGTAAGTTCCAGTTATGTCATCACTAAAATCGCCAAGGACAAAGAAAAGAAAGACTAAGTAACGATTTACGCCCCCCCTTTATCTCATAAAGAAAATGATTAAAATTGTCTTCTATCTTAACATTCAATAATTATGGAAACTTTTATAGAAAATGATATTGTTTCAATCATTACGTACTTGTATGCGTCCTGAATTTTGATAGATTTTCGGAAAAAAATTCTTGTAGAGTATTGTAATAAGAACTGTGTATGTAACTCAATTATTAATAAAAAAAAATTAAAAAAAGCAATCAGGATAAACGCGCCCAACTTATTTTTATTTCACTTTAATCATTTTCTATCCTATCAATATCAATTTGATGAAACCATAATTTATTTGTTTAATTATACTAACAAATTATGTTTTCATCAAATATATTCTGACATCATTGCATACATTTATCAAGCAAAGTTTTACTGACCCTTAATTTTATAAAATTTGAACTCATTAAACAATTTTTCTCGTTGTCATAAGGATTGGTCCCTTGATGACGCTAAGTTGGTTCGCAAGTGAAATAATTTTTATTCACTTTTAATTATGGCCGTTTCATCATTTAGATTTATAGTGTAGCATGTTTACGAAAAATCATTTTGTAGAATAGTTTGTGGTTTAATATACAAATTTTTCAATATAATGTAAAAAGGATTTTTATGGATTTCCTTTTAATTTTATAGATAAACAAATAAAGAAATAGAAGGATATTTAGTTGGGACTGAAATTGGGAATTAATAGAGAAAAGGTTTGCATAGAAAGAAAAGAGTAATAAAGAAATAAGTTTTAATTCTACTTCTTTTGGTTTATATTCACATTTTATGTTCCAGTATTTGTGAGATTACAATGAAGCGCCAAAAATCGCCATGGATGTGGCCAAATTTACTTTTCTACCTTTTTGGAGAGGGTCGTAAATTCAACAAGTGCCTTAAGATCCTTCAGGATTTTACAAAAGATGTAAGTATTGAACAAATATATTAGATATGTTACATGTTTTTGTAAGAATATTAATTGTGCAGTCCCTGTAGACATGCTCTCGATTTTTGCATAAGGGTTTTGATACTAAGAAAACAATCATACATAACTATGCATCACTTCACACTATTTACATTGCTTGGACTGTTGTCCTCATCGTTATTGTCATATTCACGACGTTTCGGCCGTTTTAGGCTCTTTATCCACTGGGCTATGTGTTGGTTGAAGTAATCCAGTGACTTAACTCAAAGATTTGTGAGTTCAATGCCTGGCCACAGCAGAGGTAAACAAAAAATTGGAGAGTGAAGTTACTAAAGGGAAATGACTGAAATTGAGATATCCAGAAAAGACATGGCACGTGGAACTAGAACAATCTACCTCTGTGGATAAAATAAAGATTTCGATTCGAAATACCAACGTGTATTACCTAAAGAAGGTCAGAGCATACAACGACCGAAACATCGTGAATATGGCAGTAGAGATGAAGACAACAGTGCAAACAATGTAAATAATGTAAGTGATTACAATACTTCATCTCAGAAATATAGACACTATGCATCTGTGTTTTAAGCAAACTATTTACGAAACCAACATTTCTTTGTTGCAAAGCAAATCCTTCAAAAATTTCTGGTGTAACATTGGATTAAACATCGAAAAGGTAACATTAACTCTAACCCAATTTTCATATGCGCACAAACTCACCTGATTTTTCGTCAAAATTCACACAATTTAAAATAACATCACAGATAAAATTGTGATCTTTTTCTATTATTACGATTATGCTAGACAACCCATAAACCCTTTGGGTTTCTTTTAAAAGCAGTTCATGATACAAAATGATGACATAATATTATTATCAATTTTATTATTATTTTTACAAATATTTTAATTTGTATTTGCAATACAAGTTATTACAATAATTACACTAACAAAATTTCAACTTTTTTGTCTTTGGTCAGTAAGTGTTATTTCATAAAAAGCGAAGGAAATGACTATTATTCTCTTCAAACTTTGCTATTGTGACTTGGACATCGATGTTTTGAAATTAGCCTATATTCCATTACATTTCCGACAGATTCAGCGCTGTGTTGCTGAATGAGAATTTTCGAGAAGTAAGGGGCTGTAAGATTTCCCTCAAAGTCCATATCCTTGATGCTCATCTTGAATTCAAGGGGAACAACAGGGGTTACTCAGAAGAGCAAGGCGAGTCCTTCCACCAGGATATACTGGACTTTGAACGTCGCTAACAAGGATTGTATAACGAAAATATGATGGCAGACTATATTTAGGGGGCTGATTTGTGAAAGTAATTTACAGTATAAGCGTATATAAATTCTGAATTGGCCTCTCTTGTGTAATCCCAGAATAAATAAATGCTACTTTTGAATTATATGTTTTTGTTCCTACTTTGCATGGACGAGAATGTTCACATTCATCAGTTTTCCCAATGGAAATAAGTAAATTTCAGAAATATTCTTCTGGTCAGAAAAGCAATGTTTGAAGGAAATCTTAGCCATTTTTCATAATTTCTAGACGTAAGCAAATAGGAAATAACAGTTGCTATGCAAAGACAAAAGTCGTGTTACACTGTTATTATTACTCACATTATACAATATTAATTAGATCAAACGCAATAATAAATTAATAAAAGGAAAGCTTTTCAGAATTTCTGAAAAGATTCGCTGCTTTAAGTGATTTTCTTTGTGAAATTCAGCTGAAAATTCAATGATAGACATTAAATTATCAAACTACTGACTTTCAGAACGAAGAATAAATAGACAATAACAATGATATAGAAGGCCTATCATTGTTCCAGCATTATAAACTAGCTTTAATTTGAAACATCTCTTTAATGCAAACATTGCCATGCAGGTAAGAGCTATTTTTTAAAAATTGGAATTGCTAAAGGCCTTTCCAGTCAAGTAATAGAAGCCCAAAAGTGACAATTTACACTAATTTTAGTATTTACTTTATTAAAATTTTCGAAGGACATTGAAAGAAACAAAACAAACAGTAATCGAACAATGTAGAACGGCTGCAATTCTAGCTCTGTCCGAAAAAAATCGTAGAAGTAAAAATAAAACCTAAAGAAGTGCGGAAGACCAAATTCAATACTTGCATAATAAACAATTGTTGTCTAAATGAAAGTATCTGTCTATATTTCTGAGATGAGGTATTATGTACACTATTTACATTATTTGGACTATTGTCCTCATCGCCATGTTTATCACAACGTTTCGACCGTTGTACGCTCCGGCCTTCTTCAGGTGGTTGGAATGTCGAACTGAACCCTTTATTTCGCTCACTGGGGTAGACTGCTCTAGTTCCACATGCCATGTTTAATGGATGTCAGTTATCAGTTATCTCCTGTTAATTCCCCTCTCCAAATTCTCGACTGCTTTAACCAGTTATTAAACTCACACTCTTTGGGTCCTGTCACTGGATCTAACCAACGCCTTTATCCACTGTGCCATGTGTCCACAAGGACGTGTGTAACATGTCACATGGAACTAGAACAGTCTATACCAGTGAGTGAAATAAAGGGTTCAGTTCGACATTCCAACTACCTGAAGAAGGCCAGAGCGTACAACGGCCGAAATGCTGTGATAAACATAGCGACAAAGATGAGGACAATAGTCCGAATAATGTAAATAGTGTAAATGAAAGTAATTCAGTCGTTTGTCTTTTATTAAAATGCGGAGACATGGCACAACAGCAGTAAGCATGGTGTGGGCGTTGGACATGATCAAGAATTTGTTATTTATATTTAAATCAAGAATTTGTTATTTATATTTAAAACTGAATTTTTATTTAACCTTATATAACCAGTAGTTTAAGAATATATTTTATTCTACACGCTTTTATTCAACTTAGTATAATGAATAATCTTATTTTTCGTACTGACTGAACGGTGGATATTGAATCGTATCCATCAACGCGAAATTCAGAATTATTTACTTTTTGTTCATACCAAAAACAATCTAACAGTTGCTAAACGGAAAAATTGTTGGGGTATCGTTTAAGCGGTATCTCTGGAACAGACATACATACAAGATTTAGAATTTTAGTATTATATAGATTTACTTTGTAAATGAAATTATAAACCGGTTCCAGGAATTTTCTAAGCTGACAAAATATTCCACTGTGAATGATTCTGTCACTTATCAGAGATTTAGTTTATGCTTAAACAATCTCATTAAATAACTTTTGATCAAAAACAAGAAAAAAGCAAATGATAATTGTTATTCAATTCTCTCATTGTGTTTTTCCTTTAGGTTATTGAAAACCGCCAAAAAGAATATAATGAAAATGAGGCAATGATGATAGAAGTAGACAATGTCGATGAATCAAATGTTAATATGAAGAAAAAAAGACGCGTGTTTTTGGACATATTACTTTACAACTGGCATCGAGGTGAATTGACGACAGAAGATATCCAGGAAGAAGTTGATACATTCCTGTTTGAGGTAAAATTCTGAGAGGAATTTAAAATATTAACTGAATTTGCCCAGAAATTTCATCGATCGATTTTCCTTAGAATGTGTAAGATTTAAAGTTTTGAGCTAAATTCGATTTTAACATAATTTCCTTTCTTGCAAACTAAATAAGTATTAGCTTACAAAATTTTATGTTTACCAACATATATTTTTTTATCGTAAAAGCACTGAAGGAATAAATATTAATCCTTGATACAAATCAATATGACAGTGTTGTGGAAGATATTTTTCTTCTTAAATAGATTTTGATAAAATGATATTAAAATAACAATGAAAAGTATTTATTCGCATTTGTAATGCAAAATAAAATCCTTTTTGACTCTTTATGCTTTAGACAAGTATAATGAAGAAATTCAATAATTGTTCATTGAACAATTGTTGTCTAAATTAAAGTAATTCAGTGTTTTGTCTTTTATTTAAACACAGGGACATGACACAACAGCAGTTGCTATGATGTGGGCGTTGTACATGATTGTTTCTCATCCTGAAGTCTACAAAAAAGTTAACAAGGAAATCGATGACGTCTTTGGTAAAGAATTTTGATGAATCAGAAAATTTTGTTTTTAGAAAGTTCTTTATCAATTGATATCTTCTGATATGCAAGAATCAGTAGTTATGTAAATTCATGACTTTTGAAAATATTTAGTAAATTAAAATGGCTCTTTACCACTACTGCAACTGCTACTACGACTACAACGATTACTACAGATGTTTTTCTATATTTTCATTATTTCTATAGTTAGAAGTTTTTATCAATTATTTATCATGCAATCATAACTATAATAATAATCAGGACTTTAGGAAGATTGCGTTGAGCAACCTTACAGGAGAGTTCGTCTAACCTTGTTCAACATTATGTGTTACTATTTTTATTTCTGTTTCTACTTAAATTACAACCAAAGAAAGCTGATGTCACTATCAAGCTTCATTCATAAAACAAATGAAATCGTTCTGATCTCTCAAGTTTGTTTAATCTTGTTACTCATTTACCAATCACGAAATTATTACAAATAAGGTTTTTGTGACACTTTTAGAACGGCTAACAATGAGAACAATACCCGAAGATTATTTTACAACTTTTTGTCTGATTAAACGTTTCAATTAAAAGAAACAAATTTTGACAATTAAAATATATTTCTTTCGAAGGCGAGTCCCGCAGGCCAGCCACTTCCGAAGATCTGAAGAAATTATATTATTTAGAGATGGCTTTGAAGGTAATAGTACTTGTTTTATATTTAGCATTTTTCTACAAAAAAGATATTGCTTAACAATTTGTAGCCACTTGTAAAATACTACGGCATTCAGGGGCTGGTATGCTGGCGAGATTCACTGTTGTAAATGTGTTTCTTTCTAGGCTTAGTAGAAAACTATTTGGCAGAAAGCTCAATCTAATTTTGTATATAATCTAAATTCCAGAAGCAGTTTTTAAACGAATAATAAAATGTGTTCATATATATAACTTATATTCAGTCTGTAATATAAAAAAAGCAAAAAATAATAAATAAAAAAAAAGCAAAAGCAGAGAGCATAGGGAGTTGTTGCCTTTACATAACAGATGGGGTATTGAACATTTCTCGCTCTGCCCTACTCCCCAAATGCCTTAACAACAAATTTATATTTGAAGGGTTACTTCATCCGGCCGAAAACTTTTCAGCACTGACTTTCTTTCTTTCTTTCTTTCTTTCTAACCCAAACGGAATCTAATAGGGAAAAGACTTTGATTGAATTTAAAAGCAAGTCTAAGTTACAAATTGCAAGATAACAATTATTTAACACTTTTATAATGATGCACTAGAAAAGAAAAGTCCATGAAATGTGTAAAACAAGTCTCGTAGTAATTTCACTTATATGAAAACGACCAAATCCAGTAATAACAATTACGAAGGCAGTAGATGATGGAACTAGAGTAGGAAGGATTTCTGGTGCAGTATCTAACTAATGGTATGTTAACTATACCGGTACTGGAGTCCCTATATATATATATATATATATATATATATATATATATATATATATATATATGATAAAATATAGTTTTAAGGTATACTATATTTATGGATTAAAGTGCTCAACATCAGAGACACAGGGTATGTAAATATAAAAGTGAACATTGAAGTGAAAACCTAGCAGCAACAGTATGTTTCATACTAAATGCAATTGTCTGTCCATATATACGTTCCAAAATTATATAACTGCTAATAAATAAATAAAATTAAAAAAAAAAACATCTTTCAGCATAAACTGCATTTATTTCATCTTGGAATTTACATGAATGGAAAAATTACGCCCTGAAGATGAAAATGGGAAATATTCGACCTAGTAACATCAAATGTATCTGACAACAATTTAAACATAATGATCACGTTATTCAATGAATTATTAGTAAGTTAATGTCTTATTAAGTTTTGTTAGCTAAGAGATTTCCCTATTAATTACATTAACATTGCTTTTCATATTTACCTCTTTATGATATCTATCTATCTATCTATCTATCTATCTATCTATCTATTGTGGTGTCCTCCGTCTAAGAGTCTATGTTAGACTCTTCCGCCTATTATAAGAGTACTAGGGGAGAAGGGACAGTGAACAATAATAGATGGAGCGTTGGTTCATACACACTCACTAGTTGAGTCATACTCTTTCTGGTGTACTTACTATTTAATATACGATATATTTGCAAACCTGTTTTTTGTTATTACTTAACCATTTATTTGGTCACAACAGTATATATATATATATATATATATATATATATATATATATATATATTCAAAAACAAAAAGTGTTGGGAAAACCAACAAAACCATGCGAGGTGACTATAAAAAATTTTATTAAAAAGGAAAAAAACCAACAACAAACTAACAAACAACAAAAGAAATGATACAAAAAAACGGAAAAAACGAAATATAAACTATGAAAAGAAAGACCAAAATAAAGATACCTAGATAACAGTAAACAATAGTGCTCTATGTCGAGGTTATCAAGACAGAGTCGCACTTTAGAAAGATACAAATATATATATATATATATATATATATATATATAGTTTTTGCTCTGCCTAGATAGCTTATGCGTTAATTTATTGAGTAGCTAGGTATTTTCTTTTTGGTCTTTGTTTCTTTCTTTGTTCGTGATCAGGATTCTATATCCAATATATTATTTCATTGTGACATAAACAACTGACTTGTCACTGCGAGGATTGTCACTAAGATTACTCTATTTACTCTTTCACTCAACGCGAAATTATTGAAAGGAACATTCGTCAGTTTTTAAGCATTTTACCCTTCTTGTTAGAGAAAGAAATATTAATTCGGGCTAAATTTTTTTCGGGATGGAGATTTTGAGAACAATATAAATAATATATAAGTCCGGAACGAAATCGAAAACAGCTTTTAAAATTTAAACCGAGGGTATGTGTTGCCGATTTCTGAGTGCTCCTTTCATGTGCACAAACAGATCAAATTAGGAGAGTTTTAGATCAGGACTGTCTGGTTTATGACATAATGTTGCCAAATCATGCGCTGGGACTTCGTGTTCAAACTTTAATCTGCTGTGAAGGCTCGCACTCTCTTTTTCATAAACATGTCCGTCATCTTCAAATCTGGCCTCGCTCTGGTCTTTGCGTATATGCTGATGTAGATGTCAGAATTTAAACCATATGACTCTTCTACCAACAAAACACTGTAGTCATAACGTTACCTGCCAAGCGAGATGGCATAAATTTATTTCTGGGGAAATCAGGGAACGCCACAGGGAGACGCCACAGGGAGACGCCACAGGGAAACGCCTTTCTTTATAGATCATAGTGATGAACTCTGATTTCATTTCACCCAACTACGCTGCTTAGTGTAGAAGTTCTTACACAGCAACATACCAATTCTCATTTACTAAACCAATCAGCATTCCACGTCACCAATTTTTCAATAAACTTTGTGCAGATAAGAGACTGCACTAAACTACAAGTATAACCAAAGCTCAATTGAATGCTTCCATGGAGTTTTGCAATAACCATTTAAGTTAACCTGGCATAAGCAGCTGTCCTATCACTGCGGGGATTGTCACTAAAATTTCTCCTTTCAGTCTCAGGTCAGCATTAACATTTTTGTCTTAAATACTTTCTCATGTGTACATCAAATTCAGACTTTCCATAAACATTCACTACCTTCATATTAGAGCTTCTAACACATTCTAATACACAATGCAAATATTCTATGGAAGCACTTTGCTTTCTACGTATGTCCAGAGGTTAGCCATTTCGAAAGTAGATTATGGGCAGGATAACAGAATGTAAATTTTCATTTTCCAAAGACCTCTCTCTCTTTCCCTCTCTCTTTCTCTCACACACACAAACACACACACATTTATATATATGACAAAAATATTGCATAAGGTTCTGCTATATTCATGGTTAAAATTGCTCAATATCAGAGATAGAGCATCTCAATATATAGAAATGTAAATGAAGACACTGGGGTGAATATCGAGCGGTGACAGTTTGTTTTATGCCTGAAGATTTTGTTCAAGTATGAAACAGACTGTCGCGGTTTGGTGCTTACCTCAATGTCTACTTTTATATTTCTCAATCTATATATATATATATATGTGTGTGTGTGTGTGTGTGTGTGTATATATATATATATATATATATATATATATATATATATGGCTTAGTGTATAAGAATTGGGACGTTGCTATGTAAGAACTTCTACACTAAGCAGCATAGTCGCTTGAAATATATATATATATATATATATATATATATATATATATATATATATATATATCAAATACTTTAAAAGTAAATTAGAATAGATAATACATTATGAGTGACCTTCATCTATCTATGACGGTCCTAAATCATTTCACTTAAACTCATATTAAAATAACACGAAGCTGAATGTATTTTGATTCTGAAAATTTACTGTAATGTCATGCTAGTCTATCTACTTCCAGAAATGTTTATAAGTTTTAACATTTTTGGTAGAACTGAGCTGTTACAAATTAGGCTATACCTGGTATGAATCATCGACTGTTTGTTTATTGAGGCAGTTGTCCAATGAATCGGTTTCACTTCTTTTTGTTTCAAGATATAGGACTTTAAAACGTCGTTTGGATGTGGCTAATTTTTCTTTACTTTTCCAGGAGAGTATGAGAATTTACCCGCCAGTACCAATGATTGGAAGAAGAACAACGGAGGATCTTGAAATCGGTAAAAGATAAAATCAAACTTTAATTCCTAATTTTGAAATCGAGATTGTTTAGTGCAAATCCATCTAAATGTTCCGTTACAGCTCGTCACATAAATGGAAGTTGATAACTTTACCGAATTAATATTAATATTAATATTAAAACCATTCATAAATAAAACATTAAAATTTTAGAAGCGACTAAAAGGCAATATTATTGTCTTTTTGAACGTTGGTTTGTGCAAAACAGCTGTACTAAATCATACTTCCTGAGCAAAAAAGATGAAACTTGGTGTGTTTCTAACAGCTTATTACTTATATCTGATCTGCATTAAAAGGCAGTAAAAATACGAAATAAGAGTTGCGATCTAAATCTACTGAAATTAAGATAAGTAATATAGAGTAACGTTTGGCCTTGTGATTTTGATAGGTGAGCAGCGTCCGTTAACCTTTGCTTTCGTCAACGTTGAAAATGATTGATGCATTTAGTGATTCTTAGATACTGTTTCTTTTTGTCATGAATAAGTTTAGCGTCTTTTCTCTATGCTTTTAAAGAAACAAATCTTTTTCGAATAATCTATTAAATTCCAAATTGTCTTCAAGTTTATTTACTGTATATGTATTGAAGGAAAAGCAAATAATTATTTTCATTTAATTATCTTCATATTTTTGAAAATGTATTTCTCTCTTTAAGATGATTACAAAATTCCCGCAAACCACCAAGTGACTTTGTTCATTGGTGGTCTACATAGAGACCCACAATACTTTCCGGACCCACTATTTTACAACCCGGATCGATTCCTGACTAAAAACATAAAAGAAAGACATCCCTATGCTTTCATACCTTTTTCCGCTGGTCGAAGGAATTGCATTGGTAAGTGAAGGTTTTTCACTGAATAGAAGAAAGCTTGCTTTTGTATTAATTTATCATATTGTTCATTCGAAATTGAAGTTTTTATTTGTTGAAAATGTATGATTGATATTATGTCAGTTACAATATCCTTTTTGAGAAATTTGAGAAGTGAAAAGACTTGTTAGTAGTTTGATTGTTGCGTCAATGACAACAGAAACTATGACGATGAAAATGTTTTCCGAGGTTATTTTCTATGCCTTTCTCATGAATGAAACATACATAAAAAAAGAAATCACTGCAGCAATTGCCAAAATGAAATGTCAGAAATATTTTAATATTATGAAGAATATTTCATTTTTTTCTGGTGAGAATGTTTACTACTGTTTACGAAATCCAAAATAAATGCACATTGTAAAGGATAATTGTATTTATAAAAATGTTTTTCAGGTCAGAAGTTTGCTATAGCGGAAGAGAAGATTTTGTTGTCCTGTATATTCCGAAAATTTCAGGTCGAGACGACACAGACAGAAACAGAAATTCATACAGAAAACTGTCTGGTGCTAAGACCAAAATATGGTATTAAAGTTAAATTAACAAAATCCCAAAACAAAATTGACTGAAACGAGTTAAGATTAATTTCTCTAATGATACAGTTTAATAAATATCATGCGTTCTGAAACCTCTTTCGTCTCAATAATGTATATTGTATGCTTGTAAAATAAGATTACTTTTCACGCATCATATTCGAAATATGTCAACGTAAAAGCTTCTTAGATATTATCTATACTCTTGTATTCTCATTCAACATTTTTCACACACGCACACGCGCGCACATATAATTACATACATACGCACTCATACACCTTAACAAAGAAACACACACACACTCACATTCACACACTCACACACACACATATATATATATGTTTTAATAATTACACATATACCTACGTTTATAGTTTCATGTTTTTCCCATTCATTAGTACAAAAAACAATATAACTTGTTGATAGGTAGATAATAAAGAAAATAAACTAAGGTATTACTAAGGTAACTATTAAGTTTAATAGGGATATTGGCCCGTTAATATGTATTGATCAACGGATACGATTTTAGTAGTACAAACTAAAAAGGCTAGTAGTAACCAAAAAAAATAAAATAAAATAAAATCTAAAGAAAAGTAAAAAATATAAGAAATAATAACAAAATAATGAAACAAATTAAAAAAAAAAGGAAACATGGACATATAGTAATTGTTAAAGTTAGGATGGGGCATGGGATATGAAAAAATATTAGTGGCAGGTCAGTGGGGGTATTATAGCAGATGTTAGGTTAATTCAAATATTTCGATGCTGGTTAGAGAACCAGCATCAACATATTTGAGAAGGGAGCTCCTTCTATGAATACATGTGGTCATAAGCTCACTGTGCTTGTTCAGTAGATTATGATTATCGATGTATTTGAGAATAGTTCGTTTTTTCTAAGAGGCACAGAGTACATTTTTCTTTGTTGGGATTAAAAGGTTAGGTTTTATCAAAGAGATCCCAGAAGAATTTAGAGACTACCATGGTATTTGAATATTGTTTATTTGTAAGTGTCATTATTTTATGATGATAATACTGAGTTTTTCAGTGGTTAGCAGTGGAACAAAAATAAAATTTATTCTCACAATTATGTTTAATGTTAGCTTTGTAAATAACGCCTTTATTCAAGCATTTAGAATTTAGTCGGCATGTATTATTTTTTCGACAATTAAAAATTTTGTCGGTACTATTATTACTATTAAAGGTCTCTAAATATGTATTTAACATTAAATTATTATGCTGTGCTATATACTGCTAATTTTAATGCTGTTCTTGTTGAAAATCTTGTTAGGGAAAATAGGTTTGTCTTTGTTTTTTTTTATTAGTACATCTACATATTTAGTAGAGAGCCTATGTTGCCCTGATTTGTGAAAATTATTTAGAATTCTTGGAAAATGGTAAGATTCTTAGCTAATGTATTTATGATTATAAAGTTCTTTAATGAAATGCTTGTATATTCCTTTGGATAGGTTGAAAGTGGTGTCCAGACATCACCTTGGCATTGGTGCTAGTAGTGTTTGTCTTTTTTTGTAGCCGTTGAATGGGAAAACCATGAAACTCTGACTCGTACTATAAACGTAGGTATATGTGTAATTATTAATATATACTTTATAGCCCTGTTTAACTACATTGAGCACGGTTTTGCCTGCACCATTGATTAAATAATTTGCTCACCTGTATGTTTACGTAATCGCTCACATATAGTTGATCATATCTCTTTATTTAAATCATTTCTACATCGATATCCATCTATCTATCTATCTATCTATCTATCTATATATATATATATATATATATACAAATATATATATATATATATATATATATATATATATATACAAATATATATATATATATATATATATATATATATATATACAAATATATATATATATATATATATATATATATATATATATATATATATATATATATATATATATATATACAAAAAGAAAACGACAGAGAGATAAAGATATATAAATGCTGACAATGACATATTAGCAAAAATTTAATCGATTTTCATCGACTAATTTCTCTTTTTCCCGCCTTGGGCTTTATATTTCCAATTAGGTCGAAGTAGCCGTGTCTTGCTGCATAACAATGATTTAAATCAACCATCATTTTCTTCCCCCAAAAAAAGTGAGACACTTTTTTTGGGGGAAGAAAATGATGGTTGATTTAAATCATTGTTATAATTTGTGGGGGATTTTTTGATGCATTTTTGATGCATTTCAATATTACTCAATGATCCTTCCGATGTGACCTCCATCCTCTGGCTCCTTCTAAATTTTGGATACGATTCATTCCCTTGCTCAAATTTAAACTTAATTTAAATGAAAGAGAAAAATCAGTGCAAAAACAGTTTGATCTGACCCCTTTGATATGTACTTGATGCAATACTTGATGGAATGAATTGATGAGCAAATTTCAACATTGATATGACAGCTGGAGTGTCGCAACAAATATGTATTATAAGGTACTACTCAAGGATTGGTGATTTCTTGCACAACTCGACGTCCATATCATCGCATTTTGATCTTGCCGATGTGATCTCAATCTTCTGGCTTTCTCCTATATTTTGGATAGGAATCATTCCCTTGTTCAAATCTAGATTTAATTTAAATCTAAGAGTAAAACATTTTCAGTGTCGGGGGGTGTCCCCCGGGGACCCTGTTTGATCAATATAAAATATACTTATCCAAGTACGAATATATATAGTTATGAGGGTCTATCTCCCAAACCCTAGGAGGAGTTTGATAAGAAACAGACAGAGGTTATATATATATATATATATATATATATATATATATATATATATATATATATATATATATTGATTATTGCATGAACAAATTAAGATCTGTATCGGTTAAGTGTCATGAAAGACTTACGCCGGCTGTCAGCACATCCATATATTGATGAAATAATCAACGTTAAATGTTAGCAACAACAAAAATGTTCTGCAGGTGCTAGCTTTTAAAGCAACATTTTATGAAAAGTTTAATATTCGCCGAAAAGGATTATTCCTGAACAAAGTACGGGGTGATTGAAAAGTAACCCCTTATTTTATGTATGATGAACTCTCCTGTTTAACTATAATTTTTACAAGACGGGAGAGTTCGTCATACTTAAAATAAGGAGTTATTTACAACCACCCTGTATAAAATAAACACAGACACTTGTTTTCCGGCTGTACCAGCATGATAATGCCGATCACAACCAACGCCTCTTTATGTCATGATTGCAATAATTGTAAAATTTTCCTGAAAGAAGTTAAGATTTTGCTGACAAAGACACACACATAAAGAACTTTTACTACAGATGTAAAATTGTTCGTTAAAGAGTGTCTTCTCAATTAATATGGACATTTTTTGATATATAACTTGAAAAAGAAATCTTCAACTTAGATCTTAAAATCCTCTGTTCGTTGAACGAAGGCTCAAAATGTCTATATTGTTGATAATATATTTTAATTTTAACACCTTTTCTGAAATAGAATTATATCGATGATATCGAAAATATTTTATGCGAAATCCATAATTTCCACCAAATATCATAATTATATATTTAGGCTATCAGACTAACTCTGGCAATAATTATGAGTTCACAGATTTGTAATATATGCACAATTTTCTTATGAACTTGGCTAAAGAGGAAACAGGGATAAAATGCTATTAACATTTGATATAACAGTGAATAATTTTTTCTTAATACTTTTCATGAAATTTATTCTATATCCATGTGTTTTATATTCCCGTGTCTTATACATGTCCATTACTCTTATGTTTGGGGTTTTTAATGTCGCCAAATGCCATAATTGTTTTATATTTTCCTTGACCAAATGATTTATTTCGGACATCAAAATATTTTCTGCATTAGATTGGAAATATTAATATGTATATTTTATTAAAAATGATAATTTTATATTAAGGTCAATTCGATGTTAGAAATTTAATGATTAAAATAGCTGGCATGTAAACATTTTAAATGCATTGATTAAGTCACAAAGGATCAACATACACATACACACACACTGTATGAAAACGGCAAACTCCCTGAAAAACCTGCCAAAAATAAAGAGAAAATACACACAACCTTAAAATTTAAATTCAAACTCAGCGTTGCGACTGCACGTTCCAAAACAATAACACATTTCTCATAGCATTTTTCGGATTACATCTCTATTTTCGTTGTCCACTTATTACTGAGAGTAAAAACAAGAACAAAATCTATTCCATACCTGAGGATGTCTGTAGGAACAGACGAAAGCTTGTAAAAATAACAAGACCTTATGCAACTGAAATTTATAAAACAAGGATCTTTTCATCCATAAACAGGTTCGGGGTTTTTGTTTATTATTTGAATTGTTCGCGAAGATGGATTTCTCGCCAATTAAATCATTAACCTTTGTATTTGTTTTTTGTATGAATAATTCATGAATTTGTAAATTAATTGCACCTTTATTGAAATATATATATATATATATGGAAATTTGCAGACTGTAGAAAATAAATCATGAGGTATAAAATAGAATTTTCAACCACTTTACTTTGAGTAAATTCAAAACCTTCCGAAATACGTGACATTACCACAGGTCTTGGTTAATCATCTCAAATATGCCACTCGTTGACAAAATCTACGCTTTCCCTAAGAGATAAGCGAAACGGATAGAATTTTAAAGACTCGCCATCAAACTGAAATTACCTGCCCTTTTATCGAAGTCAATATGATTAAATTTTCCTTCTCTAAATTGTGAAAACAACGGTAACAAGTCACTGAGTTTGTTGCTCAACGATACTCATTCACAACACACCATGCATAGTACAAGCACATGTTACCGTAATGTTATTTTTTTGCTGTTGTTTTTTTGTAATGCATTATTTTGTTGTCACTTATGCGAATAAAGGTTAAAGAAACACAATGGATTTGTTATTTACACATAAGATCAATATTGTTTTTCATAAATTCTAGAAGGAGGCTGAACTGGTTGGTTTGAAAGGTGTTGCGTTAACTGGTTACTGGTTTGAAAGGGATTGCGAGAACTGGTTACTGGTTTGAAAAGGAAGGGAACAAGGAAAATGTTTAAGAATCACTGCACTGAATCAGCCTAGAATTGGTTTGAACTGTTAACTTTGTTTGAAGGCCCAACGTCACTTTTCTTTGTCTGCATCAACTTTAATTTCATTCTCAGAGAAATTCGGAAGAATAGCCTCTTAACCAATCAAATTTACCTTAAGAGTACTTCCTCTCAAAAGGGAAGGTTTAATTTAACACTGACTGAATAAACGAAATGTTTTTGTTTTTTATAAATAATTTTTAACAAATGTTTTTTATTTTTATTTTGAGTTTTCCAGTTTGTTCAAGTACACTTAGCATGACGGACATTTCGACTATTTTCGTCAAATCTAAAAATGCAAAACGCTGATTGAGTGGCCATTAGGCTGAGAGATACCAAACTAACATGAGGAATCATTTGTCTTATTGTTACACTTTCATTTATATAATCCATTTTTGATTTCTTATTAACTTATTGACTGGCGTCATATTAATATTAAGACTCATCTCTTAGTAGAAGTGCAGCGTTACCAACTCCAATGGGGTTGAGGAAAGAAACGCCTTAGAATATATTTCCCCGCATGTAAATATTTTCTATTAAATACGTTATTTTCAAGGCGCATAAACTTAACTCCAATTCATTGCTTCTTTACAAAAAATAAAAATAAATAAAAATTGTAATAGGATTTACAATTTTTCAAATCTGGAGTCAAAATCAAAAACATAAATTCCTTTACATAAAAGTTAGAATATTTATTTAGACAAAATTATTTTGTTTTGTTTTTTACCAAATGTAAGATTTACTGGAAAACTTAATGCATCATGAGAAGATGAATATTTTTCTTATGAAACTGAAATTGTGAAAAATGAAATTTGATATTGTTTTTGATTAAGGTTATTTCTAAAATAGATAATATAGTAACCGTCTTTTTTCTGCATGATTAAATAAATTATATTTGATTAATTCATATTTAATTAATTCGTATTTTATTAAATCATATATAATTCCTAAATTTGCACAACTTAATTTGTGTAAAGTTTTTGTATCCCGCCGATAGATAAATTTAGAAACCATTTTGCAATATTGGTCTGTTCTTTCAAACATGTACATAGAAATGCAGAATCTAAGAGAGACGTAGTAAAATCATGGAATGTTCGTATTGCTGATGGGGATGGAACCTTGGTTAATCATTTTTCAGGATGATTATATACAGGCATGTTATGTACCTAAATATATACACACCGATGAACAAAACTGAACAATTGCTAAAGTTTTGAAAAAACAAACAAACAAACAAACAAACGAACAAAAACACGTAAATTTTATTGAAATAAAATTATTTATTCATTGTATATCGTTATCTACACTTTTTGCATCTTTTCGTCTTAGGGTGTCTGCTGTGTTTTAGAATGGTATCGATTTTTATTTGGAAAGTACATCCCTTCTCAAGATTTCACTTCCAGTGATTGCATTTGTGTTTATTTTGGATTGTCTTTTTCGGATTTTTGTATTGAATTAAATAATCTTGGGTGTAAAAGTTCTTGAATAAACAGAAGTCTTTAGAGTTTCTTGATAAATGACAGTGACATTTTCATTGGGAGGAGAATTAATGATTTAGCCCCTTAACTGGTAAAACAAATCCACACTAATATTATAGCATCACCTCTAAACCTTTTGATGCTTTTTCATAAATTTAATTGATATTGGCACAAGGTCACAAGTATGGATCATCAAGTAAGGATCAAATTCACTTCTCATTAGTAATGGTTAACCAGACCAGTTTGTTAATAGTTTAAACTTCACACTAATGTATCCTTCGAAATTTTCTTGTTGTTTGCCGATTGACTTCTATGCGTTTTTAGAATTCACATGATGAATCTATGATACCATAGTGGGAACAGCGAAATTATCTTACAAAAGATAACATCGTTGTCATTTTTCTGATTGCCTTTCAATTTATGACTAATAAATATATTTTTACTTAATAACAATATTACCTAGCAGGGTCAAATAATGCAGAATTTTAAAAGATTTTTAAACTTTATTCTAATTAAATTAAAAAAAAAAAACAATGATAACAATTCTTGTAAAAATTCATTATTCATCGAATACTTTTATTCTTAAAGCAATAGTATAATATTATATATTAATATTCCCTACACGCAAGCTACTAGTGGCTCGTTGGCGGGCCTCCAATAGCAACGGTTCTCAGGTGCTACCCACCGGCGGGGCACTGGTGAGCTTCTAGCGATCCGACAATGGTAACATTCCCGAGACGTTAAAATTTCCTATATTAATTTGTAGCCCCCTGTTGACGCAAGAAAAACAAGATTTTTAACTAAAATTTCGAATGTGCTAAAAAGTATTACAAAATATAATAAATAATCAAAAATACCTTTGTCTTTCCTCTTAATAATAACATATCTATCTATCTATCTATCTATCTATCTATCTATCTATCTATCTATCTATCTATCTATCTATCTATCTATCTATCTATCTATCTATCTCATACATGTGCTCTATAACTTTCGATGTGAATACTTGTACTTATTCTCTGCGTGTGCACATTTAGAGAGACAAATTGTTAAACAATTATTCTCATATTAAAACACTGCTATAGGCACCTCAAAGCGGTGTAATGGTTAGCATGCTTGCCTCCCTAGGACAGTTATAACGGAATGTCGAGTTCGATCCTCACTGGGTACTCTCTAATTTCGTCCTTGGAAAATCGCTTTTAAACAAGGTTATTAAATGTCTCGTTTGCATGTAATGTCATCATTTGCATATTACTGAATTTGAAAATCTGTAACGAAATATTTTTAATTGTGTTTGCAATTTTCATGGTATTTAAATATGTGTTTGATGTTTTTGTTTTTGGTAAAGGTAAAAATGGGCAAAAAGGAGGAAAATGTTAATACCTTCCTTTCATTATAAACGATTTTATCGTCATATTTAATGAACAAATGTTAATTATGTGTAAGAAACTGGAAGAACGTATTGAACATGGAGAGTTTGATATCTCACCATATATCACGCCTTGTGCTTTTAATATCATATGTGGTAAGACATTAATTTTGCTTATCCTTTTAACCAGATTTTACTAGAAAAATATTATTTTTTAGTTATAACCGCCACCCTTTCGATGGCAGCGTGAAAAAACCATGGAGCAAGATGTAAATACTCAGCATGACTCCAGTTTTCAATATGTGAAAGCTTTATATCAGTTCCAATAATTTCATCATTAAAATCACCAAGAAAAAAGAAGCGAGAAAAATTATTTGACGATTTACTTCCCTTTAATTTGTAAACAGAATTAAGTGATAAAATCTGTCGGATTAATAAACATAAAATATATTATTACTTTAGAAATAGAATTATTAGAATTGTCAATTATTGAATAATTATGGGATATGTTTTACGAAATGCATTCATTACCTCAATCATTGCACATATGGAAATGCAATAATGGCGATAAACTATTTCCGCTCTCCTAACAAAAGCTGTGAATATAACTCATAAATTATGATTTAAAGTTTTAGCCACCAGGATAAACTGAACTTAATATTAAATTTATGCAACTGCTTCAAAAACAATAAGAGATTTAATCAATATGAAACAAAAATATCAACGTAAAACCAAAAATAGGCATTTACACTCTAGTCTAATCTGTAAATAAATACATAGGTGAAATGTATAGGAATTTAAAAGTATATATGAACACAAAAGTGATCTTTAACGAAACAATACATTTTAAATCTGATCATAATTTCAAGTGAAATAATGCAGTTATAATTTTTTTTAATTCATTAAGGCGAAAATGTGTAAATCTTCAGCTGTATATTTACGCCCAGGTTCATACAGTAAATTGCCTTTCATTACAAAAATATTGCTATTATGTGAGATATTTAAAATCACTGTAAATAAAAACAGAAACTGTGGGCAACTGTACGAAGTCGACTAGAGTGTGGATCTAGACGCATCAGACCCTAGAAATTTTAAATTTAAATTTAAAGTTAAGAGTGTCTGAATTTTCAACATTTCTCGCGATATATAGTTATAACCGGCGTTTGTTTTAATTTCGTTCCCTCCCCTTACATATATATGGTGATTTTCTAAAGGTAGCTTAATATGTAACACAAGGCGAAAACTATGGAGCACCCTGTTAGAATTGAACTCTCCATTCAGTTGTAATTGGTAGTGCGTGATAAGCTTGCTAATCAATATAACACGTTGAAGTTCCCAAAATGCATACGAGGTCTGTCTGAAAAGTAACGGGATTGGTTGTGCTGTGTGAACTATGGCCAAAAGAAGAATAATCAGATTGTGTTATCATCTAACGTTATATCTTGGGAGTATATAACTGCAATCTTAGTTTTCTGAGACTAATGCATTTTTCACCTGCTTTTGTGGCGGAACAAATCGTAGCTGCTTTTATCACGGCAGTGTACCTGCTCACAACGTCTTGAGCTTTTGGCAGTTCCTGGTCGAGAAGAACCTCACCGTTCTGAAACAACCTCTCTATTCACCTGATGTTGCTCCGTGTGGTTATTTTCTTTTCCCCGAAGCTCAAGAGGAACATTAATGAGACCCATTTTGAAAGCGTGGAGGCCATAAAATGTAATAAGAACAGAGTTGAGAGGTATCCAAGAAGAATCATTTCTGGCAGAGAAGGGTGGACAAGTGCATTAGACTAGAGAGAGAGAGAGAGAGTGAGAGATAGAGAGAGTGAGTGAGAGATAGAAAGTGAGTGAGTGAGAGATAGAGATAGAGAGAGAGTACTTTGAAGGGGATACCATGTAGTCTGTTGTTTGAAATTTAAATAAATCGTTTGTGACACCAGTCCCGTTATTTTTAGACATATATCATATGCATAAGCCCATCAATAAAGACATTATTTAGTCTGAAGAAATCCTTTGGAGGTTGAAACACGTCGCATAGAATTGTTTTCCATTTTGGTATCCACCATTAGTCTGATATATATAAAATCTATTATATTTTCTCATACCTTGATTTACGTATAATTGTATATATATAATAGTCTGACATAAATTCTTTTTAAAAATATTTTTAATATATATTCTGACGGCTTCATTATAATTTTATAGTCGTAAAATTCAAAATATAATTTTTACAGTTACAAAAGACAGAAAATTGTGAACAATCATGATCGCCTGAAGGGACACGGTACATAGAAGAAGAACTTTGAAGTTGAAATTTCTGCCTTTTCACAAATTACAACCAACAGGAGCTAATATAAGGTTGATGTAAGCGTCAAAGTTTTGCAATTAAAAAGTTTATGAATTAACAAGTCGTTGACAGTTTGTTTAATTTGTCACTTATTCATTCATGACAAGCAAATGTTAGATATCCATAAAATTTAAATCATGTCTGTTTTTTCGAACGATGTTTTAAATGTAAATGAACACATGGGAAACATCATACGAAAATTGAAGCTTTCAGCGATAGTTTGAAGACATATTTTTGGTTTTATGGCAACTATTTCCTAATAATGAGAAAAATATCCACACTTTATTTCATGTCAGTTCGATTAAACTTTTCAATAAATTAACAGAGTCTGATAATTCAAAATATATATTTTCAAGGAGATTCCATCTAGATCAACTACGTTGGAAGATCTGAAGAAATTAGATTACTTGGAGATGGCTTTAAAGACAAGTGAGAAAAATATGGAGCGGTATTGACGGCACAAATCAACCCACACATTTTTTTACTTTACGAATGTGTAAGAAAACAAAAAGCAAACAAGAGAAAGAACACTAGAAAATAACTTTTCCTAACAGGTACAATATTTATTATTTATGAATGACAGCAGTTTTAGAACTATTAATATGAGTTACTTCCCTTTGACTGGGCTAAAGTTTTTACCACTAAAAATATTTTTTTATCGGAGCTCACAAAAAGCTAAATTATCTTGTCTTTCAAAATGTTCACTGAAAGAGAGTTTAAAGAATCTTGTAAAGCTGAAAATATGTTGATAAACTTTTAGCTTCAAAGAAATTGGAGAAGTGAATGTTCTGTAATGTCTAATTTGCTTTCGTTGCTCGCAGTTGAAAGTATCGTTCGTAATTGTTTTTAGTAAGATTCAATAACGTAATTGAATAGTTTTTAGTAAGTTGCAGAAGTTGGTGAGTGAGTTGTTTGGTTGATATTTTAGCTTGAATTAAAGCGAAGTCATTTCGTGTTAAAGAACTTGAGATTCTAACTTTGTACTTCGCTGCAGTAATGATACAAGCGTCGTGAACTCGTTTAGCAAATGCTTGTCGTCGTAAATTCTCACTGACTGGATGGATTCGCTCGTACCTTCAATTTATATGTTTTTTAATCACGTGATTGGATCCTGAGAGCATTGTTTTTTCGTCAGGTCAAAAACTAGGTTGATGTTATTCGGACGTAGTGGTGAGCAGGTAAATTGTTTTTTTAATATCTGTTAACCACTCAGAAAGCGCCTTACAAAACTCAGTCTGGAGCCTGATATGTTTTGTGTTGCTTATTGAGGACAATGCACGTGAAGATATACGAGATAATTTTAATATTTATTGTCCAATGAGAAGTTCAGGTTTTCAGAAACATGTATGAAGATGTGATCCGCTTTTTTTGCACGAAAATCGACATTGATGAAAAAGTGGTAGCGAACAGCTAAAAATGTTTCTGACTAATTGAGAATGATTTACGAATTGTAATTGTGCTTAAAAAATGGAAGTGCGACATTGAAAATTAGTGATGTTCATTAAGATAGTAAAATTAGTGAAACTTTTATAATTTGTGGCAACTTTGTAGCAATTTCTTGAGTCCTCTTTCTCGGTTTTTACACAGCGATGGAATTGTGGAACGCTTAACATTTTCCACAGTTAATATTTAGACGTGCGCATGCGCGGATTGCATCCCTACCCTTCTCGTGCGGCTAGTTATAGTAGTAACCGTCGGTGAGCCAGCTGTTGCTGATAGTGTTGCCGACTCCCTCTTGATTGGCTGCTACTGATGTTTAAAATTTGTTTTTTTTTCCCCGCGCGATGAGCTTGGCGTCACGAGCGACCGGCGTTTGATTTCTTTTCAGTTGCGGTTTTCTCCTCGAGGCTGAAACAACTCAAATATCCCACGCTCTTAGCCATAAACGAGCTGGGATATCTAACGCCTTCCCAAGACTAACCTTTCGTCTTGATGTGAACAGCTTACGAGAATTCCTCTACTCACTACCAGAATCTTCAATACGGTCGTCTCACACCTTTCCAAGACTATCCTCTTCGTCTTGATGCAAAGAACTTTCGAACTATTTTTTTTTACTCACTACCAGAATCTTCAATACAGTCGTCTCTCACCTTTCCAAGACTAATTCCTCGTCTTGACGCGAACAACTCAGAATTCTCTTCGACCAAAATTGTTAAACTGACTACGAACTCTTTGTTTCTTCCTTTTGAACCAGTTACCTTAAAAATATTCACATACACTCACATTAACAAAATTTCCACAGTGAGTATTTTTTATTCCTTGCAATATTGTATTCCTGTTTCTAATTACTCGGGCAGACATCCTTCCAGAACTTTCTTATAGAGGAACTCTTCCCGCCATAGCCATCTTGTTGCCTTTTATTGGCGCAAAAAATCAGATGAACTATTTTTGACTGCCTCATAGTTCTTTTTGCAAGTTACAACAGTTTTACCTCTGTCTCCACGCACGAGACTACCTACTTGTTAAATAATTCAATAAATTTTAATTCTGTGTTTATTTGCAAGTCTTGCTTCAGTCATTCTTTGTGCCTACCAATTTTCTTCCTTCTTATGCACGTTTAATATGACCCTTTTTCCTTTTTCCTTTTTATATCCAGGAGATTGTGAAATTTAGTATGAGAAAGAACACGCGATGAGTATTTACATAATATTCCTCTTTCTCTCCTCTCCTTTTTACTTTGTTTGTGGATCCGGTAGTCGAGTGTAGTGTCTGGCACAAGGCCACCTTTCTCGTATGCCGGCACTTCATTAGCCACATTCACTCCGGGTCCGCAACAGAATATTGTGGCATTATTTTTAGGAAAAGTGTCAGACCACAACATTTTACCTCATATTTTGATTCTGTCAATGGAGGTTCGAGATAACTAAGCATATATATGAGTCTTTATCATATAACATTAAGCAAGAAACGTTCATGATAAAATAGTTTAGATAAACGATACATAAAGAGTAAATATATGGTTAATGTGTATCACAATGACTTTGAGAATGACAAACTTCTAAACAAATGAAAGAATATCTACATGGTTGCGTTAGACAGAAAAATAATTTCGGGACAATTTAAAATTTGTGTTTCCTAATGATGAAATTACACGTAGATTGTTCATGGCTATAAGGGCGGACAACTGATCAGTCATTTCAATCGGTTGGTTCACTTCTTTTCATCTCACAATTGTTGTTCATTGTAGAATTCAAGGAAGAATAGTGAAATGGTTTTCTGATTTCTTTTGCACCGGAAATGATGAGGTTACCTCGTCCCTGTATTTGTTTTTGAAGTTAACATCTTCTATCCTTATTTTAAAGAGGCAGAACCTACAAGACAGCAGGTGGTTTGAATTCATAGTGTCCTTCTCGGAGATTGGTTGCTACTGAAAACTGTAGAATTCAGTCTGTCCCGTTATTTTACCCATAGATGGGTGATACAGATTGAAGTTCGCAAAAAAAAAATAATCTCAAAGAAAGTATTGTAGCATATGGGATACTAGCGTGTGAACCACATTATCGTCGTGCAAATTAGAAATTAATTCTAGGCAAAGTACTATTGCAACCATTTGTGTTCCTTAATAACTGACCCTTCATATCATACCATGTTCGATTGTACAGTTGTAAACTTGATTTATATGTGATAATCTTCCTGCTTTTCATGGCTCATATTCTTCAAAAGTTTATGTTGATTAACATACACTTTAAAGCAAAATTGTTGTGTTTTAAACATGGATTTCGTTGAAAGTAACACTAAATTCCATTGACTATTTTAATTTACTTTGCCCAGGCCAAAGTAAAGACGCAAAAGAAAGTAAGAAAGCTAAATTTCTGTATTATTGGGCCACATTGTCAAGTAAAGTTGATTAAATTAATTCAAAATGGGGATATCTAACTCTTCAGTTATTTGCATGAACATACTTGTTCATTTTTCTAAGGAGGCAATGTGAATTCATTTGGTGCTACCAATTATTGCAAGGACTACAACGAGGATCTAGAAATTGGTAAGAAAAACGAAAATTTTAATTCAGTAATCTTGAAATGATCCAAATTAGTCTGTTTAATAGAAACTCATTTAGCTTTCCGTAAGTAAAAAGCACGGATTGGAGAGTAGTTGCGATATAAAAATCATTTTAATTAAGAAGGAAGAAATACTTTAAAATACTAATAATCGAAAAAATATTACTAGTGATATTGTATGTGCAAACGTAGCGTAAAAATATCAGTGCAGGGTGTTTGGGGAATATGAAAAATGGTTGAATTTGTCCGTTGATCTATGTAGAGGAAGTGTAATGCAAAGGGACGGAAGTTCATTTCTTGCCAATGGTCTATTTATTTTTCCGACCTGCGCTATAGAATAAGAGCCCGAGTCATAGTTATAAAAACAAATAAACTGAGATTACATTATGAAAAGAAAAGGTAGTTATCATAAAATTAATAATAGAATGGCGTAACTTATAATGTCCAAGTTCAATTCTTTCCTACGGTTCATGATAACAAATTTGTCGTCTAAATAATTTATGTTTGTTTAGGCGAGTAGCTTTATTTCCTTTGCATGGCGCTATGTTCAAAAAGCATTAATTCATATTCTGATTTCTCTTTGCATGCATTTTTCCTTCCCACAAAATATAAAAAAATTCGAAATAGTTTTCAAACTTATTCACAATACATACATTTAAGGAGAAGTATTTTAATCCAACTATTTATTTTTTGTATTTTTATTTTTTTAATTAAGACGATTACAAAATTTATATGATCAGTTTTCGATGCAAAAAATAGAGGATGACACTATACACAAGTAATCTTTTTTAAGAGGATAAAAATCATGCATTTTGGGTAACTGGTTGCCTTATATACAAGCACATTTTTTCCCGGAGGGGTTAAAATTAATGCAAAAAATCCAGCTTATATACGAGTATATACGACATTTATATTAATTTCTGTTAATCTCAACTCTTAGAAAGAACTGTATCATTATCACGAAATTTTCAGGTTTTATCTGCTGACGTTCAGATAACAAATTATCTAATGTAACTTGATTGTTAGTTATGATAATGTTTCATGCAATCTTTATTTCGAATATTACGGCCATTTTATGCTTGTTTCCTTCTTATTTGATGATCATTTCTCATTGATCGCCGTCTATTTCAATATTTCCTCTTGTAGCTCATATTGCTTGCAACTAAAAATGGGAAAATGAACTTTCGATATGAAAAGTCAAATTCATCTGATTGATACGCTGTCTGGTCGAGAATATTTGCCGTAAGGGAGTGCGAGTATTATTTGATTGTTATTTAAATAAATGGAAAATTAATTTTAACGGCTTACGTCTATATCACGTTGAAACACCGGTTCTTCCACAATTACCGAAGTTAACCAACGTCATGCTTAGACAGTATCTAGATGGGTGACTGCTTGGGAATACCAAGTGCTCTAAGCTTGGATGCGCGGGTGAAGTACAAAGGCTTGTAATTGGAAGTCGAAGAGCTGAGTTCCAATTCCAATTGGGTTATATTCTTTGGAAAGTTATGAATCCACCTCTTTTCTGTCTCAGGACTTGGCTTGATCAGTAGAATATGTATCATTAAATCATTATTATCTCCAAAAATTTCTCAGAATCTAAAATATTTTCTGGCTTTAAGTAACCTGCAAAACGTTGATAAAGCATAAAAACGATCTAATCAATGATCTTTAACAGACTGACTTATTATCGTTAGATTTTTCCATACCCTTTTGTATTTAGCCAAATAGAACTTAGTAGTTTATATTTCTTGTGTCTCAACAATAACCTAAACTCGAAAAATACCAAGGTTTATTTCATGTTTCAGTTTTCACTTATCTAAAGATTGCCACAAATTCTGTTCCCATTAAATATGACACGAATAACTAGCTGCAATAAATCTTGACGTTTACTCAAACTTTATTAATGGTTCTTGTTAAATATTATTGTTTAGAATAAAGAAAATAGAATGCTTAAAAGTCCTTTTTTATAAGCTTCCTATATATCGAGACATTGAAATATTTTCATGTCAGATTTAATTATGTATTATACAAGATCCGGTTGGCTCTCAGGAGAAGCGGTGATATTCATGACCAATTAACACACTTTACACTCCAGACTTTTTACTTTCATTACTTTTCTTTGATTATTTGCTTATCACTTCTTTAGGAAGAGTCGATTAAGAATTAATTTATCTGACTTTTATTCTTTTATATTTTATTTTGATGTCACATATTACTTTTTTTATCCCTTTTTTCGATTGCCTAACTTTCGCTACTACTACTACTACTACTACTCCGGCTACTACTACTACCACTACAGCACGGTCAATAGTCAGGACATTGAGCAGCAACCAAGTATATCCGAACCTGTTTATCTTATTACTGTTTTCGCATGACATTTATCAAATCTACGCAAGTCTGGGCATTCTTGTTGAGCAAATCGTCACAGAATGGCACTTTTTACTCTGTTCATTGCTTTTATTCTGGTAATCATATTATCTTTCTTCATTTGGATACGGCAAAATAAATTGATTGTTTCCAAATACGATGAAAATAAAAAGCTATTGCACTTAAACGACTACCCAATTATCGGTGCATCTTTAAGAATTATGGGCGACGGGGAAGGTAGGATTATTTCTCTATTCATTTTCTTTCTACTTTCCATCAATGATTTTTCAAAATTCTAACTTATAATAATCAATTAAGTCGACAGATTATGGATATTTAAGCAACAATTTGGTTTCAATTTTTAAAATTCCTCTATCCAGAGCCAAGAATGAAGAGACAAAATTGTCCACATTAGTATTTTTTTTTTGTTTTCTTCTGAAATCGAATCATAATGAAAATATTTGATGTGAATAGTTGTTTTCATTTTCCTATTCGTAGCTTGTGAATTGATTTAGATCAGTGGTTCTCAACCTTTTTTACCCATGGACCACTTTTACGCTTAACGTTTTTTGTGGACCCCTATAAACATTCAATGAAAAAAAAAAGCTTATTTTATTTTATTCGTTTATTTTATTTTATTTTTTTTTTTTTTTTTGCCAACAGATAGGTTTAGGGATTGTATTATAGAAATAGTAAATGTATATGCTTTATTTTGAAGTGAAACTAATTTAATGAAAATAAACTTGAATTTAACAACTAAATTCTATGGAGCATATATGTACACTAGTAAAATAACTGATAATATAAACCATTTTAAAATATATGAATAATTAACAAATTTTTTTTAAAAAGTGCAGATATATTCAATGAGATTCGTCTGGTTGATGCTGATCTGCGAATTTTTTTTTATTGGGCTTTGTGGAATCTTCCACAACACAACCAGCCTTACCTCTTTTTAGGAAATGCACTCTTCCTATCTGATAAGCAAAATTCTACTTTCATACAATATAACAAGTATTCATTGGTCATTCACCTCCAATCTGGCTTGCTGATTGGTCAGTTCCGACCAATCAAACCGCCTGCACGCGACCAATCTGTTTTCCCGCTCATGTGCTGGGAGCCACTTGACCAGTATAAAAGCAAAAACACGTGTGAACTTTTTTCGAGAGAGAAGGGATTAGTAATTTTCATTCATCTCTCTCACACGTCTCAAGATGTAACCTTCGCCAACCTCCGTCTTAGTCATTTCTGTCAAGACGTTTTTAAGACAATTACCAACATTCATGCACTCTGAAATCACTCCTGAACTTTTATCAACTTTAGAACTCACAATTCCAAACTTTATTCTTCTGAATTACAAGTTCAATATTACAGTAAAAGGTAAATTACTTCTTAAGAACTTTCTGTTTAAAAGACACTTAATATTAACAACTTTAATATCAACATTAACGAACGATTACAAGAAAGACATTCTGAAACCTAAAACATCATACATATTTGCCAACATAACATATACCAAATATTCTGCTTCTACATTGTTTTGAATGTTTTATTAGTTTCTAATTAAATATGTCTTGTTCGTAATATGAACTCTGGTACCAATATTTCCAAATCAAAGGGACACGACTCTGTCCTACCTTTTATTTGCATGTTGTACACCAACCTAAATAAATCTAACTGTTACGTTTTAAAACAATTCAGTTGAATTTTGTATTTTATTTTGATGTTAGTGGAAATAGTTAATCGACACGCAACTTATTCTCAACAAATATTACCACATAATTAACCCATCCACTACAGCTTCATTGATGTCAATGATAGTCGAAGACCACCCCTTTTCACAATTAATTAATTTGTATTAATATATTAATATTTTATTTTATTAATATTTAAAATTAATATTATTATTTGTTATTAATATAATAAATTAATTTATATAATAAATTATAATCTTTATATAATTTTCCTTTCTTTATATATATATACCCTTCCATCATATATCCTCAGTTTGTATTCAACTTTTACAATCCAAACATCCGATAGAGCAGAAGGGGCGCTAACTTACAGTGCTTGATCTCGTTTTTGCTAGTTTTAGAATTTTCTATTTTTAGTATTTTAAAATGGGGTAGATGAGTGTAGAAATTTCAATTCTCAGTTGCACAAACCGTTTCGTTTCTCTATGGACCATTAAAATATCACCGTTGACTTCCAATTTGCTATTTTTTTTTTTTTTTTTTTTGTATGGACACCTAGTAATGTTACATGGACCCCAGAATCCATCTGGACCCTGGTTGAGAAACACATATGAATGTATTTTGGTATTATATTAGAAATCTATTTATATTTTAAAACATACGAGACTTGTGTTAAAATAACTTAGTTCCACGTAATGATGACACAACTAAACTTTTTTACCAGGAACATTTCAGCTGTTTTAACCCGACAATTACCGGTAAAAAGTTAAAAGCAAACATTCTTTTTTACGTCCCAATATCAAATCAATGCAATCCGTTTACGTTAAATCTGATTTACTGCCGATGTTTTATTTGGGGTGAGAGAGGTCGAATAAGTTGCATTTTACACTTTTTGCCCTACTCCTCGTGTTCTTTAGTACAATCAGAATTCTGTTAAAAAATAATTAATTGCTTATAACGTCTTCTAAAATGACTTAAATGTTTTTTAGTATGATAAATATTAAGTTTTGTGTTATTTATAGTAAATACGTCAATAAATAAAGTATTATTTTTTCTTTATTTTTCATTCAAATTAAAGTCTTCACATGATCTACTGTTGCTCTTGTGTGCATCCTGCCAATTGATTACATTAAGAAATTCTTAATAATATTTGATTTTTCTCTTAGAAATGTATGCAAAAATGCAGAAGCTAACAGAGACTTACCGAAATCATGGAATGTTCATAATGCAGATGGGAATGGAATCTTTGCTAATTATTTTTCGGGCTGAATATATGCAAGTAAGTAACTTACATGTACAATACGTATGCATAAAGTCTGCTACTCAAATGAAACGTCTGTCAGATTTTAATTTTAAAAATCTAATTTTCTTAAATTGTTATCATTTATTGTTTTCTATATCTTGGGAAAACTTTGTTTACAGGCGAACAAAATGTAATACACAATGATTTTACATTAGAAAAGTTTTGAATTCGGGTAATTATTATTAATTATCAAACTATTATGAAATATAAAGAAAGAAATATAAAGTGGAGACAAGCCGCCCCCTTAAGGTAAGGCTTCAAGAACACCAGAGTGGAAAAATCAGGCGTGGCTGACCATATATGGAGAGAGAAGGGAGATCACTGCCCTCTGTGGGATCAGGTTGAGATCGTAGACAGAGAACACCATTGGAAAATTCGTAAACTTAAAGTATCAGCATATATGTTAGGTTACAAAAATCTCCTGAGTCGACTAAGCATAGAAATGAATACAATATGGGAACCAGTAATAAGGAGTTCCAGAGAAAAGTAATGATAACAAAGTTGCAATATGAGCTCTGGTAAAAACATGCAATGGAGCGTGTACTCAAATACGAGTATCCACTAAAAATAACGTTTAAGTGACATATATATATATATATATATATATATATATATATATATATATATATAAGCGTGTTATGAATTTGTCGGGAATGCGTGTAAAATGGAAGAACATTGATGTAGTTACAAGAAGTGGTGAAATGGAGTAATATCAAATAGAAAACATTTACTGACCCCGGTCGAGTATGTCAAGAAATAATATTTTTTTAATAATATTTACTTTACTGATGTACTTCATTTGTTTCTACGGCCAACAAGTAAAACTTAGAAATACTAAAAAAAATCAAAAATGAATTTTCATGTAAACTCCAAGAATCAATATTCAGTATCAAGGATTCAACTTTTCATTTGAACAGAAGAAATATTGCCAAAAACCGTCTAAATACTGAAAAACAATTATTGATTATTGTGAGGACATCAATAACAATACAATTATACCATTAATGTTGGTGCACTGTGAATGACCCATTTTTATATTTGTCGAATACATGTGGGCGAATGTGCCCAATTACATATATGATTACAGATAGCGAAAGTATTAAAAACCTTAAACGAAGTAAGTTTGTATTCGCTGAAGACTTTTATTCAATTCTGTATATAATTAGATTACGGGCGATTTAGTAAATGTAAAAATATTATTTAGTAATAAGAAAAAAATGTTTCTATTTTTATTTTCGGTTTTTATTTTCAATTGCACAACCAACACTTTTGACAATTAATAGAAATAAGACTTCCCATTTAAACTAACTGATGTGTAAATATTACAGTTTATATTTAAACTAGGATTGAACTAGCGACAAAAAGACAAATCATGCAGACAGAGACGGATGCTGCTTGAAAAAAAAACTTTTCATTTATTTTCGTGAGTTTGCAAATATCAAATGTTAGTTACTATAAATTTGTGTAAATTGCGTAAACACGTTTTAAACACTAGTTTTTGAGCGAAAATCCTGTGATTGCAATTACTTTTCACTTGTTTCCGTAAGTTTGTGAACACTAAATTTTAGTTACTACAACTTTCAATAAGTTATGTAAACACGCTGAAAACAGCAGTTTTCGAGCGAAAAAGTCTTGATTTCAACCATCTTTCACTCGATTTCATGACTGCAAACATCAAATTTTATTCAATATAACTTTGCGTAAAATTGTTGGCTTTCTTTCATTTTTGTTACTAAAATTAAATATTTGTGTAGATCATCAGTAGGAATGTTATGAAGCTCTAGAAGAATAAAAACAAATAATAAAACAAAAAAGAACAATAAAACAAATAATAACATTTTAAGTTCGAGATATAACAAGAGAGTATGAAATTTACCGAGTTATATCGGTTTTTCACTCATTCTGAGAATTTAGGGGAAAATCATTTTAAATACAAAGTTATAATGATAATTGTGTTTCGAAGTATGTTTAATTTAATATTACTCTGTTCTTGAGAAATCATAACAAAAACCAGTGCTAACGGCAAATAATGATTTAATTGCAGAAAATTCTTGGCAGTAGCAAACATCTTGATAAGAATAGGGGGTATGAATTTATACATCCGTGGCTGCGATTTGGGCTTATTACAAGGTAAGCAATCTAAATAACTTGTTTATGTAAATGTAAATAAAAGAAATAAGGTTTTACGATGGTTTAGCTAAATGAATTCGGTATATAATGAAGAATGATTCTCTTTCAGAATTATGACAAGAAAATTCTATGATTTCCTCGAAGAATGTCTGTAGAAACTTGGAAAGGTTTCAAAATATTACTTGCGTTTTTCAATAACTGCTTTATACAATGTCTGTTGGTAACAGTATATAGCCATGTCTTTTGGCCGTTTTCTTGGCCCCTACAACAACATTGTGATTTGATACAAATCAACTACTTAATGCTTTGGTTAGAACCTCCCTGTTATGCATGGATATAGGCTATACAACCATCGAGGAAAGATAGATTTTTCAAATAATGAACACAAAAACTAATGGTAGGGTTACAGAAGCAATTGTTTGAGAGATATTACTAGTCTACAAATGACATAGTAAAAACTAAAATGGATAGTACATGTAACGCGAAGGGAAAATAATAATATAATCATGATTTTAACGTTACACACTATTCAAATAAAAGGTTAATAGGAAGGAACTTCCCATCAATACTAAAAAGAGCGATAACAGCTATTGGTCTTGATAAACCTATTTTCCTAAAAACTTGTTTTAATAGAAAGATTTTATAATTTTCAACTGACAGCAGTATTGGCTGCTTGGTCAACAAATTCCAAATGTTTCCTCATAGGTAAACGGCTAATATTACCATTAGCATATGTTGAACGGCCGTGTAATATCGAGAAAAGCAGCATGAGTCGGATAAGGAATTTTTAAGGAGAAAGAAGCAACAAGTTTGCATCACTTCCGGCCTCCGTGCAGTAGATAAACTCTTCTTCTGAGTAACTGCTAACTCAAAATTTATGGGCTGTATTGATGCTCTTTGTGCAAAAATTGTTTTAGATATATGATTCAATTGTGTGATTCAGTCACATTGCCGGTGTTGTAGTTATTGTCCTGATACAATGTTATATTTATAGCTTTTAGGTGCCATCATAAGGTTAATTCATTTAAACTTAACAACTACATAATTCTTCCTGGTGTATTTACTTGACTGATTTCTTTTGAATATGACACACTCGCTCCGACTTGGACCTGCCGGTCATCTATATAGACTTCATCACTTGGAATCAAGCGATCACAAATAAAAGATGACCATTCATAGAATTACAATCTTTAAAATTTGATTGTATAACATGTGTGTTATTGATACATATTTTTCATTATGAATGTAGGTATATATTTTACCTGTGTGAATGCAAATGTAAGTAAAAAGTAGGGGAGAGAGTGAGAGATGATGCAAGTGTTTTTCACATTTTAAGGTGGAGCTTTTTAAACTGTATTTTATACATAAAGACATTTATATTTTACTTACTTTGAACACGTGTAAAAGAAACAGCTTTAGTTGTTTGGACTGCAATTTTCGTAATATTTCAATGTGTTTTATGTTTTTGTTTTTAGTACTGGGGAAAAATGGGCAAAACGGAGAAAGATGTTGACACCTTCCTTTCATTATAACATTCTGAATGATTTTATCGTCATCTTTAATGAGCAAGCATTAATCATGTGTGAAAAACTAGAAGAACGTATTGGACAAGGAGAGTTTAATATCTCTCCGTATATCACGCATTGTGCTTTGGATATCATCTGTGGTAAGATATTCATTTTGATTATCAAATCTGTGGAAAGAGTTACGTTTTTGCAAACAAAAACTTATACAGTTTGGTTATCGTAAATTTTACTGTGAGTGTGACAAGAGTGTTAGAAATCTTAAACGAATTTTTATTAACACCGGTATCCAGACCAGCACTTGGGACGGATGGTCTGATGAGCAAGTTTAAACGTAGCCTTTTCTATATGCATACTTTAGGCAATTTGCCATTAAATACTCTTCTTAAATGAAAGAAAAATCTAACATTAGACTTAACAAATAAAATGTATTAGATATTTAGCTCGAACAGTATAATTGCTATTTGTGTAAACATGTGTAAATGAATTTCAGCAAAGTATAACACACGCAATCACTCGTAGGAGAATTTAAACAATGAATCTCCTTTAAAATATTTTCATATTAGTTTGCTTATTCTAAAGTTGAACGCCATTTATTTTGAAGTTTCGAAATCTGAAAAAATGACGTTAAACTAAGGCTGGCAACCATGCGTCTGGAGCCCATAGCTGGGGGCGGACGTGTGGATATCTAAATTACGTCTAAATACAATTACTTTTTTTTAGCAAGGGACTTCTTATTAATGCCCAGTAATTAGCTAATTAGCAACTAGCTATACTATTAGGAAGTATCTTACAATTATAGACTTATTTCCATAAATGTAAATATACAAAGAAAGAACAAAAATACCATAAAATTACTAAAACCACAAAAATCACTAAATTAGTTAATTTGTTTATACCAATTGATTACAGAAAATATAATTGTATAACGCAATCAGAAAGAAAATCTGAAATAGTTTGTATGAATTCCAGAGAAATAATAATTTCGATAATATTTACAAAATTTATTGTGATTTTTGCTACATGTACAATTTGTTTCACGTAAAATGCAGAAGATACATATTTCGCTATGATGCAATAATATAACACTATACATTGTTTTAAAAATTAAAATCAATTTACATTAACAAAAACACAAAATTAATTAACAGGATATTTGAAGAGTTATACAATAAAATACGTGTAAAGAGTGGGAAACTGGAAATGAAAAATATCTGATATCCTTGAGGTATCCAGTGAAAATATATCTGATATCCTTGAGGTATCCAGTGAAAATATATCTGATATCCTTGAGGTATCCAGTGAAAATATATCTGATATCCTTGAGGTATCCAGTGAAAATATATCTGATATCCTTGAGGTATCCAGTGAATTTTTTAAATTACCACAATCTATTTCTTTCAAAAAATGTTCATATTAATAAAAACTAGTATTATTAAATATTTCGTCTTCTGTGGGACAATCTTTTTTTGTAATATACCCTCTATATACAAATATGTCATTTTAATATCTCCAGATATCCTGGCTTCAAGGTCTGGTAAGTTATCAAATGTTTAGCATCCCTTTCATCCAGAGAATTTCCAAATTTTGAGCAATTATGGCTTTGATCAAAAGTTGATTTTTTTGACAACAACATTTAATTTAAGAAGTATTTTAGTTTTTCCAATATTAATTTTTTTCAGTAACATTTTGAACACCTCCAGAACTTTGTCTTAATTTTCCAAATTCTTGTGATAAATTCACCAAGCATTACAAAATTAAACCCATTACTTAGCAAATAGCTACAAACATCAATTAAGCCATTGCGTGTATGTTCAATGGTTAAACTAGTATCTCTTGTTAATGACTACATTTTTTTTCTTAATTTCCTCCGATTCTTTTTGTCATTTTTCTAGAATTAGAAAAAAAAAGATGTTCATCATCGAAATCTGACATCACAGTGGATCATTTTTCTTAGTATCACCAGATATTTCGTTGACACTGACAATTTTCCAAAACTTTAAAACTTTCTCATTGAAATTAACTGTTTCACCACATTTAATAATAGATGTGTTTTAATAGCAACTACAGATTTATCACAAAAACTTTTAAACAATGGGAAACATTTTGTCGATCAACAGGTTTTGAGTAAACTGCTACATAAGTTAGTTTCGACTGATCAAAAATACCTTTTACAATTTCCCATTTTGCTGTCATCTATTTGCCTTCAGAATCAAACCGTAATTCGGAAATTAGGTTCAGTAATCCAATTATTCCGAGTATTTTTTAAAAAGTGGACCCAATTAAAAAGTAAGTATAAGGTTGGCGCAAAAATAATGACGTAATAATGTCGTTTTTCGACGTATTTTTTAACGTCAAAAATCGACATTATTGCGTCATTATTTTTGCACCAACCTAATACAAGCTATTTTTAGTTATCCAATGCTTAACATCAATTGTTTGGAAAAAAAAAGATTGATGGGTCGTTTTATTGTCATATATCATTGAAATTACTTGACAGTTTGATTGTATCAACAATATAAATTTTTTTCATATAAAAAGCTGCCCCTAATTTTGAATTCGGATCATTTTAAGTAAAAATTTTGATCTACCATTTAAAAATTTTGCTATGATATTCAATACTGTTTTTGCTAATTCCTAATTTTTTTTAGTCAAACCAAATATATTTCCTCCGTGAGCAAATTTGACATGAAAATTTGTCTGATTTTCAGAGATTTTACTAAAATATCGCCAAGAAAATTAAATTCATTTAATTTTGAAACTTCACATGTCAAAGCTGACAATTTTCTGGGTAACTTAAAATCAACTTGAAGTTTGTTATATAATGACCGATATGTAACAAAATATTCAAACGCCCTGATAAGAATATCAAAACCATAATGTGTTGTGTCAATCCTTTGTGGTGACATAATATGTTCTTTTAATTTTTTATTATTAAATTTTTAAGGTACTAAGATAATGAATTGGTTCATTGATTTGTGACCAGTGCTGAAACATTGATATTCGAATTTTAGAAAGAGAAAAATTTGTTGTATTTATTCTATCATGGTAACATTCAAATCTCAAGTTTTCAAAGATTTTAATTAAAAATATTGGAATACTTTCAATGAAAAAAAATCAACACATTGGATGAACAGCTGATTGTTTGATTTAAACTGCTGAGACAAAATCCTGTTGGCCAACACTCTGATATATTTTTTCAAGATATTCGTTATTATGAAGAATAATAGCATAAAAAATTAAATTAACTTTCTTAATGAATTTTTTTGTAAATGTTAACCTTTATTTAAAATAAACAAAAAATGTAAAAAAGAGAAAGACAATATTGGCAAGGCAATGATGTCTTCTTTACATTTTTAGTATATTTTTAAGAATTGTTGTAAAATATTAAAGTTATTGAATTTTTGATATTGACTTTGAGATAAATTATTTAATAAGTTTCTTTTTTCATTAATTTCGCAGTGAAAAAATAATGTTTGAAGGAAAACATAAATCATCCATAAAAAGTTAATTTTATTCTTAATATAGTTATCGTGGAAGAACAATAGCATAGAGGAAAATATTAAATTTATATTAACTTTATGTGATAAAATTCTTAATGATACTTGTGAATTTCGCACCGATAAAAAAATGCAATTTCAAATAAAATGAATAAACATTTTACTTACTTGAATAATAAAGTTAATCCAAAGTTAAAAAATATTAATTTCTTTAAAAAAAAAAAAAAATTCTTAATCCAATTCCAGCAACGGACATTTATATGTTAACTGTTTGCCCCCAGTCCTTAAAGAGCTACACACGCTATACAGGTCTGGGTTAAGGATCGCTTTGCGTTGATCTAATTTAACGTAGAGTCGATACAGAATTCCACAACTATGAGGAATGAAATTAAAAAAATCCTTCCCACTTAATGAAAATTTAACTACATTCCCCGTATGAAATGTTCACAACCTAAGATTATAGTTGCATTTTCAAAAATGGCACTGTTATTTTTATTTATTTATTTTGCTAGAGAAATAATAATTAAAAGAGAAAAGGATAACTGGCTTGCTTGTTGCAGTTGAGATACTTTTTTTAATTGTTTAAATAATTTTAACTATTGCATTCTGTTTTCTTCACAGAAACAGCCATGGGGAAACATCTAAATACGCAAAATGACTCGAGTTCCCAATATGTAAAAGCTTTACATCAGTAAGTTCCATTCATTTGATCCTTAACTTTGAAAAAGAAATGAAACGATAGAAATAATATGTGACTTTTTACATCCCTTTATCTTGTGTGTTCGTTTAGGATATATAACAATATCCGAAACAAAAGTGAAAATAATGAGACAAAGTGGAAAATTTATTAACGGCGCATTTCGCCAGAATGTCTTTTCTCTTTGGTTTCCTCGGGCTAGATTCTAGCCTAGAGGAAGCTAAATAGAGTAGACGCGTTGTTAATAAATTTTCTACATTGTCTCATCATCTTCATCCGTACAAATAGAATAGTTAGAATTTTTTATGTTTTAAATAATTATTGACTAATTGACAGTTTTTAAATTTAGATTAAACTGCTATGTCGATGTATTGATAAACTTTAAAAAAAAATGTATCCAAAAGTTTTTACATGTTTTTACATATTTCTGTTCTGTATTTATTGATCTCTGGAAAAAATAGTTCGATAGACTCTGGGATTACGTTTAATGACTTCTTTCATTGTTGAAGAATTGTGAACCACTGCTTTGTGCTAATGGCGGATTATTCAACTATCTTTTTTATTCAGTTGTAAAACACTAAGAACAATCGTAGTAATAATTTTCTTTATTATATGGCAATTGTATCTAAATAGTAAAAATCGATAATTTTACGAAATATCGTCTTGTAAAATATTTGTAGTGTAATATACAAATTCCCATTTAAACCGTATTTTGATCTATTCTGATAATTAAAATGAAATCATCAAAATGTATTTTAAACAGGGTTTAAACGGGAATTTGTATATTTTTATTAAGCAGAATGAAACAAATAAGAATTGATTTTCTGAAATTAGGAGTCAATAAAAAAAACAAATTCACATAAAAAGAAGTGGAGATTGAAAATAACAGTTTTAAATCTCATCGGCAATTCCTATGTTTCTTAACAAAATTGCCTTCCTGCTTGTCAAAAGAATTGTTACTGACAATCATTTTTTGTTTAATTTAAGTGTTTGCGAGATCACAATGCAGCGCCAGAAATCACCATGGATATGGCCGAATTTTCTCTTTTATTTTTTCGGAGATGGCCACAAATTCGACAGGTACCTTAAAATTCTTCACGGATTTACAAAGAATGTAAGTGTTGAAATAATATATTAGACATATTGAAGATTTGTTTTAAGAATGGTAACGGATAGTAATAGCGAAATCTCTATAGAATTCCTTGTAGAATATTAAACGTCTTATCTTGATATGATTCTAAAAAATATGCGTTGTGATATAATTTTACAAACTAAATAAGTTTTTGATAGATTTTACACACACACACACACACACACACACATATATATATATATATATATATATATATATATATATATATATATATATATCAAGTATGTGGTGCAGTTCAATTTACATAACATGAATCATTCATACAACAGATATTGAAGTTAATGATATAAATGGCGAGAATCAATCTTCGCAAACAATTTAATAAATTACTTTAACCCCGAACCTGTAGATGATCCCTGTTTATAAATTCCAGTTGCATAAGGTCTTTTTTTAATTTTTTTACAAGCTTTCATCTGTGCATACAGACATCATCAGGTATGGAAATGGATTTGTTTTTTACATCCCGGTAATAACAGGACAATGAAAGAATAGATGTAATCCGAAATATGTTTTTAGAAATGTGTTATTGTTAATTGTAAGAAATTTTGGAACGTGCGGTCGCAACGTTGAGGTTGAATTTTTAAATTTCAAGATTGTGCGTTTTTGTACTAATATGGTCGGGGTGCAATAGACGTCTCTTTGCCTCCGCCCGTAACGAGTGTAAGGGTGTCTTCAACGAAGTTGTCACTATTGGCTGCTCGGATGAAGGAGCGTATTGCATCTCGCAAATTTGGCTCCAAAGATTATTGGCGGCTCTACAATGCATCCTAAACAATAGAAATCCCTCTATACCTCCTTTGTTCAACCAGTTCGAGGTCCTGACCTTCTCTACCGACAAGGCTGAATGCTTTGCTCGGAAATTCTCATTTAATTCAACACTCGACTCCTCCGGTGTACCCATACCAGACTTCCCTCTAAGAACTGAGGCCCTATTGAGCTGGTTGCACATAACCTCGTCATTGGTATTGGGCATTATCTCCAATTTAGACCCCCACTAGGCTAGTGGGGGAGATGGCATACCAGCCAGTCTTGAAGAAATGCGCGCCTGAGCTAGTGCCCACCCTCTCTAAACTATATAATTACTGCCTCAAGGAATCCTGTTTTCCTGACTGTTGGAAGTCCTCATCCATTGTTCCTATCTTTAAAAACTCTGGAGACCCCTCTAATTACCGTCCTATTAGTCTCCTACCCCTCTTCGGCAAAGTCTTCGAAGCCCTAATCAACGCCGAAGTGGTTAACCACCTTACCTCTCAGACAAGCAATATGGTTTCCGCTACGCCCGTTCTACAGCTGACGTGCTTACGGCCATCACTGAAACCATCTACCAAGCCCTTCAAAATAAAGGTGAGGCTCGTGCCGTGGCTCTAGACATCTCCAAAGCGTTTGATAGGGTTTGGCATGGCGGCCTTCTTCGCAAGCTCCAAGGTTATGGTATTACAGGTCGAGTGTTTGATTTAATACAATCATTCCTGTCAAACCGTCAATTGAAAGTCGTTCTCAACAGTTCTCCTCCAGTTCCTATCCCACGAACGCTGGTGTTCCCCAAGGCTCCATCCTTGGCCCCACTCTATTCCTTATTTTCATCAATGACCTTCCTGACGCCATAGATTCCCAAGTTGGCATCTACGCGGACGACACTACAATTTACTCCTGCCTCAAAAACAAATCTAGTGTCTCTGACAAAACTAACCTGGCCAATCGTCTCGGAAAGGACCTCCAATCGGTTGTGAACTGGGACAGGAATTGGCTGGTTAACTTTAACGCCTCAAAAACAAATTTTCCATTATTATAAAGAACTTGGTAAATAATTTCAGTGATGGCCGTAAGCACATTAGCTGTAGATCGGGCAAAGCGGAAACCATATTGCTTATCTGAGAGCAGATCATGGGATGTAAGGCGGTTAACCACTTCGGGGTTGATTAAACCTTCGAAGAAATTACCGAAGAGCAATAAGATGATAATTAGAAGGGTCAAAGGGACCGCAAGAGTTCTTAAAGACAGGAACAATCGATGAGAAGTTCCAGCAGACTGGAAAACAAGATTCCTTGAGGCACTAGTTATACAATTTGGAGAGGGCGGGTGCCAGTTCAGGTGCACATTTCTTCAAGACAATGGCTGATATCCCGTCTCCACCACTAGCCTTGTGGGAGACTAAATTAGAGATAATCCACAAAACTAATGACGAGGATACTTGCAACCCGCTCAATAGGGCCTCAGTCCTAAGAGGGAAATCGGGTATGGGTACACCGGAGGAGTCGAGTGTTGAATTAAATGAGAATTTCCGAGCAAAGCATTCAGCCTTCTCGGTAGAGGAGGTCAGGACCTCAGACTGGTTGAACAAAGGAGGTATAGTGTTTTCTATTGTTGAGTACGCTCTTGCAGAGACGCCAATAATCCTTGCAGCCGAATTTGCGAGATGCAATGCGTTCCTTCATTCAAGCAGCAAATAGTGACTTAGCTTCGTTGAGGACACGCTTACACTCATTACGGGAAGAGGCAAAGAGACATGTGCGTATATATATATATATATATATATATATATATATATATATATATATATATATATATATATCATTTCGTATGAGCAGTATTTAGTGGAAAGTGCTCAATATTGGTGATAGAACTAACAATTCTGTTGTATGGACATTAGTTTATGACGCTGGGTTTCACGCTTTTGCAGTCATCAGACATTCAGTTTGTTTGATTATTGCAAAAGCGTGAAACCCAGGGTCACAAACCCATACCCATACCACTGTATATATATATATATATATATATATATATATATATATATATATATATATATAATTTCTCATGTGTTCGTAATTTTTTCTTTTCAGGACATAACTTATATAAAAATTGTCCGAATGTTTTCAAAGCACTTTCGACTATACTTTTAGCCATTATCAAAGGTGAATTTAATTTACTTTTTTAGCCGAATACATAGATTGTTTTATGTATGCATCTAGAGTTATAGGAATATTTTATTTTCCAAACTCGGTCAACATACTGTGACCGTGTTCATAGTTAATATTATTAAGTGTTTGCTGTTTCTTTTTTTAATAATAATGCTTCCATTATTGTTAGCCTTTTTGTGCATGTGGAGGATACTACTATATTTGTTTGTTACAGATAGAGTTTGGTAGGTCTCCAACAAAAGTGATAAATGTATAACTGATGACAAGAAGGAATTCCTAAATCTATAACCGAATTGCCATCTCCAGCCTAAATTTGACCTTCCTCACAAAGAAGACTGAAATCGAATTCTTACACCTATCATTATCTCAACTGGAAAAAATGTCATATTAATAAAACTCCCTCCAAACTTAAGAGATCTTCTTAACGCAGAAGATTGTACTCTTCGCAATAGCTAGAATAATATTCCAACAATAAAACTCAAAACCGCTGCAAAAGAATTAAAAAACAATCCTAATATCTTCATCAGCAGAGCTGATAAATCCAATACTTACGTAATTTTGGACAAATTGGATTATTACAGAAAATTACAGTATTTCATCGATGATCGATCTAAATTTATAGTAAAAACACCGCTAACACTCTAAAAAGATCTATCAACAAACTCATGGCATCTAACAATGCTGATATAGGATCCTTGAAAATTATTACCAACCACGATACCTTTACGGAAATGTTAAAATACACAAACCCGGATACCCGACTTATCATTTCACAGATACCAACACCTATATGCCAATTGTCAAAATTTCTTAATAATATTATTACCTCATATCTACCTACCAATTATAGCATCAACACATGAATTCTTCCAAATCTTTAAAACTACAAAACCAAACGGAGGCATTCTAGCGTCACTTAGAATATTTATTTACAAATGTCCCTGTTGACGAAACCATGGATATAATCCTTAACTCCGTATATAACAATAATTCAATTCCAACTCCATACATCAAACCCAATATTGTCAACAATTATTGCATGCGTGCACTAAAGTCCTCTTCTGTGGTAAGACAACCCGATTACCTCCCCTGTCTTATGATTTGTATAAATAAGTCACGCCATTTTAGCCAAAACGTCAAGACTCTTCATTTACGTTCACGAGAGTGAATTTTTATTACAATTTATTGAACGTAATTATGGACAAATACCTTAAACCAGAACGTCTCGACTTTGCAGACCTGTCTTCTACTGACGCCTGGCAATATTCGAAGGATCCTTGCTTGCACTGGAAAACAGTTCATCCACTTTTATTACTGATACGGATAGACTTAACCTGCTAATGCATCATGTTTATATATATATATATATATATATATATATATATATATATATATATATAAAGCAGGTTATATATGTATATATCAATATTTCTCACTGCAAAACTTAGCTGAGTGCCATGGACGTTTTGAATGGAATTTTTGTGAAGAGACGAAATAAAATCTTTGCCCAGCATGTATTAGTAACTACCTATCTGAAGAGGGATTAGAATAGGAACTCCAGGGCTTAAAAATCTTAAATCGAGACTGCGACTTTCAAGCGACGATAGCAAATCAGGCAAAGCACGAATTTATCAAAGACTCTTTTATAAATGGATTAGAATCGAACTATATTCATCAAAGATTGCTGAAAATAAATAACTATATTTAGTGTCTGCTCACGAGCAGGCACTTACCTTGGAGATAGCAGAAAACCAATCTTGTTCATACATACAAACAAGTGTTGAAGAGGCTGCACTATGTACTCTTATTCTTGCTAATGCACCAGTTCAAACGAGCCAGAGAAAAAAAGACAATCCTCTACAAGCTTTCTCGTTTCTGCCCCCACCTTTGTCAGTTTAAAATCTTCTCACTTCGAAAGACACTGCATACACTGCTAGTGTTGCAACCAGGCGAAAATATTATTTTTGTGGTTTCAAACTATACCCCTCCGTTCACCTGGTTCAAATGCTCCTATTGCGACTAGTATCTTATCAACTGCAAACGCTAAATTTTTTCGAAGTCTATATTAACGGTAAAAATAAACGGGTTACAAATGAATGCTCTAGACAGCACAAGAATCTCAGAGAGTTTTATTAGCGCTGATATTGTGAAAAGAAACATATTTAAAATCGTACATTGTAATAGTCAGGTGGCTATGGCGAACGCTTCACTACCTTCGCAGGTTAGAGGATACATATTGGCCGGCCTAGAGCTGAATCAAACTAACTACACTAACACCAAATTTTTCGTGATGCCAAATCTGTGCTGCGATGCCATACTGGGCCACGATTTCCTCAAAAAGCATCCTAGTATTTATCTCCCTTTTTCGGACCCTAAACCAGCGTTGAACATCTGTGGATTGGCAGCTATAAATGTACAATACCCATCTCTTTTCGGAAACTTAACTAAAAACTGTAAACTAGTGGCCACCAAATTTTGAAAATATTCTTTTGAAGAAGCAGAAATAACAAGAGTATTAAGAGAAGGAATCAGATCACCATGGAGGGCACAAGTATTAATAACGTCCTCAGATAATAATAAAAAAGGATGGTCATAGACTACTCCAAAACTATAAATAGGTACACCCTCCTGGATGCATACCTTATACCTCGTATTGACGAGATGATAAACGAGATCGCCAAATACAGAATATTTAGCACGTTAGATCTAATGATGTGACAGTGTGCGGCCATGACTAGGTCGACTACATTCGCAACCTAAAACGGTTTTTGGCGGCTGTCAAGAAATATAATCTTACACTCAAACATAACAAGAGTTCTTATAGGTCGACTATCATCAGACTACTTGGATATATTGTAGGCAATGGAATCATGAAGCTGGATCCTGAACGCCTAAAACCACTGCTAAAACTACCTATTCCCAACACCATAGCCACCTTGCTACGAACCATGGGTATGTTCGCTCTTTATTTTCAGTGGGTACCCTCCTTTTCTGAATAAATACACGCACCAAAATTACTAAATTTCCTTTACCTTCTTCTGCCGTTAAAGCCATTGTCGGTTTAAAAAGAGTAGCGTTCTTCTCTAGAACATTGTCAAAATCTGAGCGCAGACATCCAGCTGTTGAAAAGGAGGCTTATGTAATAGTCGAGGCGCTAAAAAATGGCGACATTTCTTAATTGGTCACTGCTTTAAGTTAATCACTAACCTGTCTGTCTTCTTTATGTTTAATTCCAAGACGTCTAGCAAAATAAAATAAAAAAGATAGCGAGATGAAGGGTAGAGCTTTTCTGTTTTTCGTTCGACGTTTTCTATCGCTCGAGAAAAGAAAATGCCATAGCGGACGCACTGTCGAGAGTGTGTGGATCAATAAAGAGTACCAAAGACTTACAAAAAGTTCATAATGAACCTTGTCATTCAGGCATCATGAGGATGATGCGTATGTTTCGAAGCCGGAATTTGCTTTTTTCAGTTGAGGACGTGAAACGAATAACAAACGGTTGTCAGCTTTGCACTCGAATAAAACCAACGTTCTACAAACCCGAACCGGGAACCCTAGTAAAAGTTAAACAGCCATTTGAGAGGCTGAGCGTAGAATTTAAGGTTCTTCTTCCATCTAAATCCCGAAACAAATATCTACTAACTGTCGTTGACGAGTACTCGCGCTACAATTTTGCCTTTCCCTGTTCAGAAGTATAACAACGGTCATACGTTGTCTTTGCACATTGTTCAAAATATTTGGAGCTGCAGCTTATATTCACACAGTTCGCGGGACCTCTATTGGTACAGGGAGTGGCTGTAAGCCGTACTAGCCTATATAACCCTCAAGGGAATTGATAGTGTGAGAGATACAATGGCATAATATGGAAAACCATACAGTTAGTACTCGAAAACCAAAACCTTCCAATTAGGCATTGGGAAGATGTAATAACCATGGCTCTGTACGCTATATGAACACAATTGTCTACAAGAATTAATGCAACAATTCACGAAATGTTTTTTAAAATATCCAAGGTGAAGCTCGGCCAGCATCTCCCACCCTTCGTGGCTCTCACAGCCAGGTACTGTTTTACTTATAAGCCATGTTCGACAAAGCATGTATGATTCTCTTGTAAGGCGATTTCGAAATTAGTCGCATTGACCGGCTTTTGCGTCTCCCTGTATTTATATTTGAACTCAGTGACGCAATTGAGAATAGTTTTTCCTATTTTGCTATTTTTTAGCAATTTTGATTATTTATATTTTGCATTTATGTAATACACGCACGCAATAAACAGCTTTCAGTAATTACTGGGATTTCAAGAATAAGCTTTCATCCTTTCAGAAATGCATTTTATTCTTCAGCAAGTACATTAAATCACTTTTGATTAAAAAGGCAGAAAGCAAATGATAATTGTTATTCAATTCTCTCATTGTTTTATTCCTTTAGGTTATTGAAAACCGCCAAAAAGAATATAATGAAAACGAGGCAAAGGCAATAGAGGAAGAAGCAGACGATGCCGATGAATCAAATTTTTATATGAAGAAAAAAAGACGTGCGTTTTTGGACATGTTACTTTACAACTGGCATCGAGGTGAATTGACGACAGAAGATATGCAGGAGGAAGTTGATACATTCATGTTTGCGGTAAAATTCACAAAAGTTCACAAAATCATTGACATTGACATTAAAATTGCTAACATTTGAAGTAATCATAATGTTTATGTTAATATTTCGAAGATATTTTCTACATAATTTTAGAGGTTCACTCATATACTGTTGTATCATCAGCATAGATGTTTACAAATGATCAGGTAGATCATTTATATAATGTAGGAACAGGGTTGAGTCGAAAAGCGAATTTTGAGGGCTCATCGTTCGGAGGAGTGACCGTTAACAACTACCTTCAGCGATCTACTCTTTAAGAAGGACTTTATAACTGAGAAAACTCTTCCATTGATTACATAATGGAGAGCTTGAGCAGTAACCATTTATGCCATACCTTGTCAGGTTAGTTTCAGCCATTAATGATGGAAGGCAGAAATGGTTCTTTAATGGGGAATAGTTTCGTTTCAGAGGCGTTAAAATTAACAAGATACTCCTGGCTCTAGGTAAGAACAGATTGTAAGTTATTTTCGAGATCAGCTACCAATTTAATTTTAACGAATCTATCAGACTTACTATTAAGACAGGAGTCAATAGTTGTGTTATCAACATAGCGAGTCGAGAACTGATGACATCAAGAATGAAAATAAGGAACGTAGTGGATCCAAGAATAGACGCCTGTATTAAGAAAGAACGATCTAGAGGAGCCGCCGTACAAGCAACTTTGATTACGCAGTTTGATAAATTGAATCAAATCAAAGGAACTACCAGAAAGACCATTAGCCTTTAACTTGTAAGGAAAACCAAACGTGCCAAAAATATTCATCGACAGCATCAGTCAGTATCGCAATATCGTGAAAAAATATTTTTCATTTTAAATAGACACATTTTCATAAAGTAAAATTATTAATATAACAATGAAAATGTTTATTGACATTCATAGTTAAATGAAATCATGCTTGACTTATTATGGTGTAGATAATTATTATTAGGAAATCCAATCTATGTTTGATGAATATTTTTGTCTCATTTGAAAGCAAGTCATCGTTTTTGTCTTTTATTTAAACACAGGGACATGACACAACATCAGTTGGTATGATGTGGGCGCTGTATATGATCGTTTCCCATCCTGAAGTTTACAAAAAAGTTAACCAGGAAATCGAAGATGTCTTTGGTAAACAATCTTCTTTTGATGAATTATAAAATTTGATTTTAGAACTATTTTTCATCATAACGTAGGCAAAATGTAACTTATATGCTGATATTTGAGGGTATTGGCGGAAGTCATTCAGTATCACCAGAGGTCATAAAAATGACATGTCATTTTTCACTAAATTAAGAAAATTTCTTATATATAAGTATCAATACGTCCGTGTACATTACTTATGAAAAATATTCTTAAATTCATGACTTGAAAACATTTAACATATTTTTCTGCAATTTCATTTTTAGTATAATTATCAGTTTTTATTAGTTATCATTAATTGTTACCGACTTGTAAACAGTGGGAAGATTGTGTTGTACAACCTCATAGGAGACCATGTCTAACTTTGCTAAACATTAGGTATTTTATTTTCATTTTTTACCTTACCCACTTGACGAGCTTGTGTGAATGTATGGCGAGACAGAATTGTAGTTTTAGCAAAGCGACAAATATTGTTGAGAGTTACAATGGATGAAAGGTTGTGGAGAGCTATGATCACCCATGTCCTGAAAGGATAATGCACAGAATAGAAGATTTGAGCTAAGAAGATATAATACTGAAAAGTTTAAAAGTTTTAGTTAAGAAGATTTAATACTGAAAAGAATATCCAAATTTTATTTTATATCAAAACACTTCAATCAATTAAAATATTTCTTTTCAAGGTGATTCCAACAGACCGGCCTCACCGGAAGATCTGAAGAAATTGGATTATTTAGGGATGGCTTTAAAGGTAAAAGAAATTTCTGTACTAGTTTACTAGAAATCTAAGAAGAAATACTACGTTGTATCATGGATGTCAGGTTGGTGAGACTCATCCAGTAAAGAATCCAAAAGTACAGTTGTGATACTTGATATAAAAACTGTTTTGTGGGTTTTATACATTTATGTATTGTCTGTATTTAGGGTGTAATTTTCAAAAAAAAAAAAAGATTTGATGGGAACTGTTGCATGAGCATAATATGGGAGCGGATACTGAATCATTATGTCCACATCCCACTTCCTACAATCGCACCAAATTCTCAAACCTCAGATTTCTATTTCAGAAGTTTTCTTGATCGAGACATGAATTTAAAAAAAAATCCAACTGTCTTTTTCACAGATCTTCTCTCATATCTTTCTCTGTTCTCTCTTCATAACACACACACACACGCAAAACACACACACGCAAAACACACACACGCAAAACACACACACACACAAAACACACACATACACGCACATATATATGAAAGCCCTAGAAGAATGATCTAATAACATTTATAAAGGGTGTTCCAATAACCTGGACCGATTTTAAATATGAAATAAGTTTAAAATCGGTCCATGTTATTGGAATACTTTTTATAATTTCTCCCGACAAAGTCTGTGCAGCTATAGTAGTAGAAATTCCTCGAAAACAAAACCATATATATTAAAAAATGAACACACGATCATTAAAGTGAAACACAAATATAAACATGTAATCAAGAAATGAATAAAAAATGAAGATATTTTCTAGTTAAAACTAAAAGACCATCATCGGAAAACACGCATCCTTTATGAATTAGCAAAAGTACATAAACCAGGTATTCTCATGAGATCACATAAATTCTTATTCTCACTAATGTAATGAAATAAAATCCGTAGTAATTATAGAATTTTATATATGCAGCACCCAATATTTACTTTAAAAAGAAATATGTATTGAAAATAATTTAAAAAATTCCAATATCCTTACTATTTCATCCATAATGAGAAATCAACAACAACAATAACAACAACAACAACAACAATAATAATAATAACTAGGAAATCAAAATTGATGCGAGAAATAAAGGAAATCAGATGTAAGATTTCGATACTGAATGAGCACACTAGAAACCGAAATGTCTCAACACACAAATGCAGGAAGATCAAGCGGAAATATAATATTAAATCACTTAAATGAAATTCTATCAATCAAGGAAATGCTAAGACAGAAACTGTAGTTAAAGGTACAGAGAACAAGACGATACGAAAAATGTTGTAGGTTCTGTCGCCAAAATAAAATATTCCAAACGGACCTTGAGAAATTTAACAGGGAAATTGGAAAAGCATTTATACATGTCAGAAAACCGCCATCTATTGACAAAGTGTAGAAATTTTGTGAGAATATCTAAAACCGCCCAAAGGAATATAACCACAATTCAGAATGGATCCAACATGAAAAAGAGCGAATGCTGGATAAACATCTACAAGAGTGGGAAAATATAACGACGAATAATGTTAGACAAGCTCTAACGAAATCCCCAAAATGGAAATCCCGAGAAAATGACAAGGTGCCCAATTTCTAGCTCTCTCATCTCTCATCAAGCCCATAAAATCCGTTGCACAAACCACCAATGCTTATTAATAATCCCATTGAAATTCCGGAATGAATCACTGAAGGTACTACATATCTCGTGCCAAAAAGTGCAAGTGAAACAGATGACCCGAAAAATTATAGGTCAATAGCATGTCTGTCCACGTCTGTCCTACTTGCTCTTTTCTCGAAACAAACAACCTTCTTACACAGAAGGGATGCCGGAGAGGTTCATATGGTTGCAAAGATCATTTACTGATAGAAAAATGATCCTTGAAAATTGCAGAAGACGATGTATGAATCTTAGCACAGCATGGATAGATTACCGTAAATCCTTTGATAGGGTGCCACATTCTTGAATACTTAAAACTTTGGAAATGTACAAAGTCCCCCTCCCCGTGATAGTAAACTACTTTAAACACAGCATGGGAATGTGGAAACCCTCATTATACCTAAATCCCACCAGAAGCACTGCCATCTCCAACCGACTGAATATCCGACGAGGAACCTTTCAAGGAGACTCCATGACATCCCGTCTGTTTTGTATGTCCTTATTCCTCCTTACGCATGAACAAAACAATAATATCTTTGGTTACAAACTAAGCAAAAAAATACTCAATCCACATGGATGATCTCAAACTCTCTGCCAAAGACGACAATGAATTGAAGGGTATCCTCAATACTGTAAAATGGTTCACTGACGACATAGGTATGGATTTCGGATTAGATAAACGTGAAAAAGTAACATTCAAAAAGGGAGAATTACAGAAACACACTCAATAGATTTAGAAGTTGACACAAAGATTAGGGAGATAGAACACGATGAAGCCTATAGGGAGCTAGGAATTAGTGAAGGAGATGGAATACAGCAAACCCAAATGAAGGAGGAGGTAAGAAAGGAGTACTACAAGCGTGTACGTCTGGTACTGAATACTGACCTGAATAAACACCTTGGCTATCCTTGTAGTGCAATACAGTCTCAGCATTCTTAACTAAACCAAAGCTGACATTAAGTAAATGGACGCCTAAACGAGAAAGCTACTCACCTGCCACAGCATGCATCATCCCAAGGCTGATATTGATCATCTGTACGTACCCAAATCCGAAGGAGACAGACGATTAGTTCAACTAGAACTGTCTTACAAAACTACAACAATTAGCCTTCAAAGATACCTAGAAACTACAGAAGAGTGGATGGTGATCTGTGTCAAAGAACATGAGCGACTTCATTCACTAATAAAGGAAGCCAACATGTTCAAAATGGAGTTTCAAGTGGGTGAAGAAATACAAGAAAACATAATACACTGACTGAAGTTGTAAAATACTTTTAAAAAAGCAAAGGCAAATGCAACCAACCAGATACAGAAATGATGGCAAGATAAAATGCTTCACGCCCAATAATCTGTCCGTAACAAATAAGCTGATGTAGACAAACGCCGTAGACATCAGCAGTAGCTACGGAGTGCAGGGTTATAAGATGAAACTGAAGGACCAATGCTTGCTAACTAGAACTTACCAAGCACACATGCTGAAAAATTGTGTTAGTCCAAAATGCATATTCCGTGATAAATATCCAGAAACAGTTGGCCATCTTGTATCATGTTGCATGGTATTGGCATACATTGAATATAAAACACGCCACAACAGAGTGGGCCAATACCTGCACTGGAAAATACGTAACTTCTACGGAAAGGCAACTGAAATAAATTGATATGAACACCATCCAGACCCGGTTACGGAGATAGGACCTGTAACAGTTTTATGGACTTTACAACACACAGACACAACAATCCAAGCTAATTGCCCTGACATCGTCATTAGAGGCCGCAAAGACAAAATGTGCATCTTTATTGACATGGCAGTCCCTGCAGACTGCAATGTATCTTTGAAGATCTTCAAAAGATTGTATCAAAATACAAGGACTTTGAAATCGAAATCTAACAAATGTGGCGCATGAGGACATTAACAATTCCAATTGTATTTGGAGCCATCGAATTGATTGGAAAAAATTCCAATAGACTCATTGAATCCCTGGAAGCCAATGCCTTAAAGAAATACAAAAAAATGTACTCACAAGTACAGAACACACATTATGAAAGGCTTTATCAATGTAAAATATGTGCGATATTTTTTCATAACTACTCAAAATGTCACGATGCCATTTCTGACCTTAGGTCTCTGGTCGGGACCTGGAAAGAAATGTGTATAAAATAATAATAATAATAATAATAATAATAATAATTTAGATAATAGTCATATAATATCAGCTATCAACTCTTTAACATGTTCTCTTTAAGAAAATATACCCAATATTAATAATACCAAAATATATTTTACAATAATGTTTACTATGTACAAGGCTTAAGAGCCACTCGAGATAGAGTAAGAGTTACCCCACCAAGCAAGATGATAATGCCACCAAGGCACATGGGGACACCAAAAGTGAAAGAGAGGAAAAAGACTTTAGAGGGGACCGGAAACACACCCCTAAACAGAAACATGGGATAAACCTTATACTCCTGTTCAAAAGCAACTATTATGGATATGATCAGAACCGAAAGTGACCAAAATAACAATAATTCTGAAGCAGGCATATATAAAATAAAATGTAACTGCTGTTCTTTTTTTGTTAGAAATTGAAAAGACTTATTTATGAACATAAGAAAGATTTCCTACATATATATTATCCATTAGAGTTATGGAGAGAAATAATTTCAGTCTAAGAAATGCCTAAGGATGCGTCTTATCACTGAATTTACTTAATCTTTACATCGAGACGATGTATTATTATCGGAGGGCCAAATCTTAACAATATCAGAAATGTAGATGACGTGTTGGTAGTAGACACAGAAAGGAAACCTATTAGAAATCAGTTTTGTAGATTTTCAAAATGAAATCTAGGAATATTTATTAAAAATTAATCTGTGGAAGATTTGTGTAAAATTGATAACGTCTGCATTCTTTCAATATTTTTAGAAGAAAGAAAGATAGAGAAAAGAAAATAAACAAACGCTACATGCTTCCCCTCTTCATCCTCCTCATCTCACTTCTGCTGCATAGAGCCAAAAAAGAAAATTATGTTTGTTTATATTCGCTGTTGTCTTTTTGGAATTATTAGTAATTATATATTTCATCGCGCAAAAATTAAATTATTTTCTTCCTTAATCTCTTGAAGAATCCCTGATACCAAATTATGGCAAGAGTGTTTTGTACATGGGCTTTTCTGTTAGCCAGCCTAATTTATGAAGACAGACAATTAAAAGCAATAGTATCCCTTAGACAGAAAAGAAGACTGGGGAAAAACCCCAGAAGAATCCATCAAGAGAGACATTCTTTCTGGGTTTGTAAAGGTAAAATATTCACCCAGAAAAGATTATATATCCATCCGAGGCTTAATAACGGTTGAAAAGCTCATAGGCTAACCATGGAATGGGACCAAATGAGTTTTCTTTTTCAGCATACTCCCTTTTGCGATTCACACACTTCTTCTATCAGTGTTGCAGTGCTTTCATCTTCTTGGTTGAAAAAAAGTCATCAACAGCAGATGTGACGTCATCATCACTGCGATACTGATAACCATGTTTTTGATGTTGGGGAACAGATGATAATTAGATTGGGCCAAACCAGGAGAATAGAGTGGGTGATCAACCAGTTCAAAGCCACAGTCTCGCACAGCAGCCATTGAAACTATGGATTGGTGTTGGAGCATTGTCCTGATGAAAAATCCCCTCCCCCCACCCTTCGTCAGTTTTCCTGGGGATTTGGTTTTGATAGCCATTCGTAACTGCGTCAACATGTTGGCATATTATACTCCATTCTTGGTGTGCATGTTTTTATGATAGTTTCTCAAAAAAATGAGGGCATCACATTCCCTGTAGATGAAACAACCTTGGCCTTCTTTGGAACAAGTGAGGAGAGGTATTTCGACAGTATGTATTGTTTCTTTGTCCCTGGCTCAAAGTGATAAAGCCAAGACTCATTCCGAGTTAGGAAATGTTCCAGGCAATCAGCTGGATCTGCCTCAAACAATGTTAGATGTGATCAGACTTGTACAATTTTGATCAGGTGTCAGAAGACGTGGCACTCACCGAACAGAAACCTTCGTCATAGTGCAGAATATTCTTAATTCTCTCACGATATATGCTAATAGCATTGACTATTTAATTTATAGTCAGTCGCCTGTCATCCATCACCAAGTGGTGAACACAATTTTCCGTAATGTCATGAAAGTCATGTTTTTTTATTATTTACTTCAGAATTGTTTATGGCCTTAAAGTTTTTGTGATATGCGTTCTGCAAAATTAAGTTGTTAAAATTTAAGCTTTGCCTGAGCTGACACACCGACTTTTTGCTTTTTTGTAATGAATAGGCTTCAGTTGATTAAATGGGAAGATATATATCTTTGATATTTTACATGTAAGTGTTTTTTCTTTATTTCCAGGAGAGTATGAGGATCTACCCGTCGGTGCCATTGATTGGAAGGAAAACAACGGATGATCTTGAAATCGGTATGAAGAAATTAAAATTTAAGTTCTGTAATTTGAAAGAATAGAAGCCGTTTTATTCAATACAAACACTTTCTTTACAAGACCTAAGAGCCACTCGAGATAGTCATACAGATAAAGAGGCACACTTTATGGGGAGGGTATGTGGGGTAGGTTGATCCTAGACTTGAACAGGTTACGATTGTAGTGATCGGGAAAGCATCATATTGGGAGTCGATTATACAAAGCTGCGGCTCGTGGGAAGAATCTGATCGAGTGATTCCACTGTAGATATACGAATGGAATGAGGGTTGTTTGCTACAATGTTTGTGGCATGGCGAGTCTTAACGGTGAAGGTTAGAACTGATGCAGCTAAAGAATGTAATTCATCTCAACACTTTTCATGGAAACAGTGATAGATAAGAGAGAGATTTGACACGTTTCGTCTGTGACAAAGGCACTTTATACTATTAGGTTGGTGCAAAAATAATGACGCAATAATGTCGTTTTTTGACGTTAAAAATACGTCAAAAAACGACATTATTACGTCATTATTTTTGCCCCAACCTAATATTAGTATTAATATTATATTGAATACTCCAACCGACACTCAGCGGTCGTTAGAAAACAGATGGGATTAGTGAGTAGCAGTGATTAAAACAGGTAGAAAAAAATTATAATGATTGACAGTGATTCGTCTAATAAGAAAATTCAAGTCTAATCAGAAAATTCAAGTCTAATCAGAAAAATGCTGTTAATACTAAATTGACTCCTTTTCTCTCTAAACCCTACCATAAATACCTGGCTGCTTCTTTCTTTCCTTGCTTGTTGGAAATCCTTTTCTGTAGTTCCAGTCTTTAAGAACTCAGGTGAACCGTCTGATCTTTCTAAATATTGGTCTATTAATATTGTACCTCTTTTTGGCAAAGTACCTTATCAACTCTAAATTGGTTAAGTATCTCACGTCACATTATCTTCTTTCAGATAAGCAATATGACTTTCGCTTCTCTAAGTCCAACTGCTGATATATTAACGATTAGTGCTGAAAGAGTATTAAGCCTTAGACAATAATGGAGAAGCTTGGACTGTTGCTTTGGAGATCTCGAAAGCATTTGACAGGGTTTGCCATGTTGGACTTCGTCACAAGTTGAAAGCTTATGGTATTCTTCTAGATCCTTTCGCGTTAATGCAGGTGTACCCCAGGATTCTATCCTTGGACCTACGTTATCTATCTATATTTCTGAGATGAGATATTATGTACACTATTTACATTATTCGGACTATTGTGACAGGACCCAAAGAGTGGTTAAGGCGGTGGAGAACTTGGAGAGAGGAATTAACAGGAGATAACTGATAACTGACATACATTAGAGATGGTACGTGAAACTGTAACAGTCTACCCCAGTGAACGAAATAAAGGGTTCAGTTCGACATTCCAATCACCTGAAGAAGGCCAGAGCGTACAACGACCGAAACGTTGTAATATGGTGACAAAGATGAAGACAATAGTCCGAATAATGTAAATATTGGACCTACGTTATACCGAATTTTCATCAGTTACAGTCATGATGTCATCAGTTCTCAATTTGATATCTATGCTGATGACACAAGTATTTACTCCTGTCTTAATAGTAAATTTCATCCGTTTGATAAGTTTAAATTGACAGCTGATCTAAAATATGACAAAGATTGGCTTGTTAATTTTAAAACGAAACTGCACTCTGTTAACTATCTGAGAGACCTCCTCCCGCCTTCTACCCGCATGACTGATGCTAACCTCCGTTAGAAAATTTGTCGTCTGAATAATTTTGGTTATCTTTGTTTACCAATTATATCGTGTAAGATAAACATTTGGGCCTTGTCCCATTCGTAGGTGAGCATCATCTGTAATCACTGTCTGAGCCGACGTTAAAAATGGCTGATGTATATGGTGACACTGCTTTCGCTAAAAATCTTTCAGTATCTGTCTATTTCTGAGATGAGGTGTTATGTACATTATTTACATTTTTCGGACTATTGCCCTCACCTTTGTCGCCATATTTATTACAACGTTTCGGCCGTTGTACGCTACGGCCTTCTACAGGTGGTTGGAATGTCGAACTGAACCCTTTGTTTCGCTCACTGGGGTAGACTGTTCTTGTTCCATGTACGATGTTTAATGGATGTCAATTATCAGTTATCTCCTGTTAATTTTTCTCTCTAATGAGGGTAATAGTCTGAATAATGTAAATAGTGTCTAAAAATCTTTGTAGCTCACATTCTTCATTCCTACCTGTTTTACGAAAGCAAATCAAATTAGAGTAAGACTCTTATTTGCCGCCTTCTAATGTTTCGAATGAAAACACCAAATTCCAAATAGTTTTAATTTTCTCTACAATGCAACTAGTGAGTAGTATTTGCCCATTTTTCATAATGCGTTTTTCTCTTAAAGATGATTACAAAATCCCCCCAAACCAATGGGTTACTCTGTTCATTGGTAGTTTACACAGAGATCCACAATATTTTCCGGATCCATTGATTTACAACCCGGATCGATTTCTACCTGAAAATGTCAAAAAAAGACATGCCTATTCATTCATACCATTCTCAGCTGGTCGAAGGAATTGCATTGGTAAGTGAATACTATTTTTCTTTTATTTTTGCTCAAATGATCCGTAATGAAAGTAAACCTACTTTTGACATAATTATCCAGATTGATTATTCAAAATTGTTTATTTATTGAAGATGAGTGATAATATATAGGTTAATTTATCCTTTTGATAAATAAAATGACTCGCTGGTTTGACTATTGAGTCATAAACAACAGAAAGAATGATATCTTCTGATAACATTTCTCATGATATTATCCTGAACGAAGATAAATTTCATAGGTAAATATGAAATATTAAAATAATTTGTTAAGAGTCAGCAATCATAAATACTTTAATTTTATGAATTACAATTCCCCCGATTTTATAAAACTTATTTTATTGGTAAAAATTTTCAATTCTTTTATTTATGAATTCTCTAATAATTGTGAATTCTATAGGATAATTGTAACAAATATTATTTCAGGTCAGAAGTTTGCCATAGCCGAAGAGAAGATTATATTGTCTTGGATTTTCCGAAGATTTCGGGTGGAGACGACACAGGCAGAAACAGACATTCACCCAGAAATGGCTCTGGTGTTGAGACCAAAGTATGGCATCAAAGTTAAATTGACAAAGCGCGAATGACAAGGTTTCAACTATTTTCAAATTAAAAAGAAAATTTTCAAAATACAAAAAAGTTTTGTTCAAAAAAGGAAAAAAAGTAACTCTTCCTTATTTTATGAATATGAATTTTGTTTTGAAAATCTTAAAAAAAGGATATCTTTTTTTAAAGCAATTATCTTATGATTATTTCATATTTTTAAACATTTACGTAATAAATATAGAAACAATTTACATAATAAACATTCATAATTGTGGATGTGGTCAAAGGTTCCAACGCTAAATTTGTAAAAAGTAGAAACTGAATACACTGTAGAAATCCGTTTTTATTTTAATAAAATCTGAAAAACTAATACAAATTCTGATAGTGTGTTATAAAGTTCGTATAACGCTCGCAGTTGCTGGTTAGTAAAACTGTAAAAAAAAAAAGAACAAAAACAAAAACAAAAAAAACACTGGAAACGAAGGTTTGAGTGAAGAAGGGTTTCTGAGAACATGGATCGAATCTCGTGCGGCAAGCATAAAACTGAAAAGCGTTTCACCATTGTGACCTAATTTTTGCAACTGTTCCATGAACAGACATTCTACTCAAAACGGATGAACGAGTCCATGTTTCAATAATAGTGTAGTGAAGATTAGAGAGCCTTTCTACACAAAATAGTGTTTATTGATAAACCTGACTTTCCATAATTAATACATTTATATGTTAAACATCAAGGCAAAAAACAAAAAAGCTACTAGTTACTAAACAAAAATGAAGCGATAAAGGATAACATATAGACAAATACTTTATTACCTAAACATTAATTATATATATATATATATATATATATATATATATATATATATATATATATATATATATATGCGTGCGTGTATGTGTGTATATATATATATATATATATATATGGATGCGTGTTTGTAAGTGTTTATATTATATACTTTATGTGCATATATTCAAACAACAAAGAAAATACTCTATAAATCTAACCACCCTAATATATGAACTACCACAAAGCCAGATTTTAAAAAATGCTTTACCATTTAAGCCTTAATTAATTAATATATTAATATAAAAGCACAGATATACGTGTGCATGTGTTTGCATGCGTTTGTGTATGTATCTATTAAGTTGGTGCAAAAATAATGACGTAATAATGTCGTTTTTTGACGTATTTTTAACGTCAAAAAACGACATTAGTACGTCATTATTTTTGCACCAACCTAATATATAAACTTATTTATATATATATGTGTGTGTGTGTGTGTGTGTGTGTGTGTGTGTGTGTGTGTGTGTGTGTGTGTGTGTGTGTTTGTGCATGAATGTATGAATATAAGTATATGCATACAAATTTAAACAACAATAAATAAAACTTAATTATAAAATCCGAAGCTAATAACCTAACATTTAAGCATTGGCCTAGCTAGTGGGGTGGAGGCGACAGTCCGCTCCGGGCGGCACTTTTGTTCCGCGGTGAGTTCTCAGAAAAGAAAACAATTGCATAATTTCAATAACTTTTGCAAAAAACAGCGATAAGGAAGAAAGGATTCAAATGAAGCCAGTTTGTCTTGATGTGGCTGGCTCAAAGTTAGCCAGCAATAAAAATAAAAAAAAAAGCCAAAGATTTGAAAAAAAAAATTGAACATTTTTAAAAGGCTTGATGTGGGGTTGTATTCGTGTTGTTTTGTTTAGATATTTGAAGTTTTTAGACATAAGTTAAGCAATATGGCGTTTGAGGCTGTGAACATAGGCGCAGAATTGCGCAAGGAAGAGATCCGTTGGGATTCCGATCATTATATTCGTGAAGTCAAAAACCCGGATGACTCTTCGGGCCACTGACGACATGTACGAGGTGTTTCAGCGCCATTTCGAAAACCGGTTTACCAAGGAGCCTGGTCTCCGGGACGACGAGTTTCGTAGCTATTTAGCTGACTTTCCTCGGCTTTCGCCGACTGAAGCGGCTAGCTGTGTGAGAGAGATCACGGAGGGCGAAGTCTACGCGGCATTGAAAAAGGTCGGCAGAGGCAAGTCGTACATGAATTGTACTTGAGACTGTCGCACATCTTTGTCCCGATTTTGACTGTTGTACTCAACAACTGGTTCCGGCAGGGGTCCGTCCCCGACCGGTTCACTCTTTTTCACGCTTTTGAAAAATGGCAAGGGTGTTGGGCGGGATTTAGATGACTATAGGCTCATAGCTCTGTGTTTAACAGAGTTAAAAACTTTGGCCAAGATCCTGCAGGAGCATTTGCAGTTATTGTTGAGTCTCTGTTGGGTCCTGAGTAGACTTGCGCTGTGAAGAGCTGAACAATTCAGAGCAACCTGCGTCTTATCCGCACGATCATAGAGGGTGTAAAAGACGACGAGTAATATGCGTTGATCAATTTAGATCAGTCCAAGATAGTGTTGACCATTTCTACCTTGCGGCTGTACTGCAGGCCGCCTAATTTGAACCCGACTTCTGCCGCTGGATTAACCTGCTGTACCGCTCCCTCAGTGCTGTGGTACAGGTGAACGCGAAACTGCCGGACGCTTTTGCTGTTCTACTTTACCAAGTTTGTGCATTAATTTTTGTTTTATTTTCAAATTTACAATATAAAAAATGCTTTATTTTTATTATTTAATTTGTTCTTTTAATTTGTCATTGTTATTCGAAACGGAAAAAAAAGGTTCTACTGTATGATTTAATTTGTTTTTGTCATAAATAAAACTAAACTTACCAAAAAAAAAAAAAAGGAAAAATTACATTTCTTTACGGTAGTGCGTAGTGTTTTTCTGCAAGGAAAGTCTGTAAAAGAAGTACATAGGCCCACATTTTATGACTCCGCCAAAAATCTTTTGGCAGTGAATGAGGATTCATGATGGCAGTAATGGGGGACGAATGACCAACAAGAAGTCCAATTTTTTTCTTGTCGATAATTCCAAAACGGTAAGGTTTCTTCATAATTTAATTATTAATTCGAGTTCAGCATGTATATTTGCACGGAATTATGACAATTTGGGAAAAAGTTGAAGGGATATTAGCGCTCGGGAAGCAAAATAGGAATTTACCATAATCATATGAAGCTAAATCAGGAGAATAGAATCACTACACTCACCCACGGCATCCGTTGAAACCAAGGACTTGTGTGCTGGAGTTTTGTCCTAATGAAACAAGACCCCTTTCGTCAGTTTTCCTGGGCATTTGCTTTTGATAGCCTTTTATAACTTTATCAGAGCTCATATACATCGGCATTGGTCATGTCTTTAGAAATTTCTCCATTTCGTGCAAATATAGCTAAAAATACTGACATTCTTTGTAAAATGGTAAAGGCAATTGTAGAATTTACGATCATCTCCGAAAGGGTAGAAAAGTAAATTCGGCCAGAGGCATGGGGATTTTTCGTGTTGCACTATGATACACAGAAAAACTGCAATAGAAAATTGTGAAATTGATTCCTGGCAAAATTTCTGTTCACAATCAGTTGGAAAATATGTTAATCAGAGAAAAGGAATTGCCGATAAGAATTAGAACTGTATTTTTTCAGTTCCCGCTTCTTTCTAAGTAATGTTTTCTCTTTATTAATTCCTGCTCCCATAAAATTAAATTCTTATTTATTTTAAGTATTACATGAAAAAAATAATTCTGTCTATATTTCTGAAATGAGGCATTGTAAGCATTTACAATATTTATACTGTTTGGACTGTTGTCGTCATTTTTATTGTCATATTCATAACGTTTTGGCCGTTGTACGCTCCGGTCTTCTTCAGGATCGGTTTATATTTCGGAGATGAGGTATTGTAACTATTTACGCTATTTATATTGTTCAGACTGTTGTCCTCATCTTTATTGGCATATTGACATTTCGCTCTTCTTTAAGTGATATACGTTGAAATTTAGTTTCAAACCCTTTATTTAGTCCACCGGGGTAGATTTTTAGTTCGACGGCCATTGCCTTTTCTGGGTATTTCAGTTTCAGATATTTCCCTTTCGTAACTCAACTCTCCAAGTTTTTTTTTTTTTTTGTTTTTTTTTTGCCTCTACTGTGGCCAGGTTTTAAAATCACAAGTCTTTGGCTGTTATCCACTGCCCTACTGGATAAAATCGTTGACCCAATAGTTCAATCCTATTCGACTTCCTTTTTTATTATATAGTGTGGCTAGTGCATATTCGACTACCTACCGTGGGAGTAAAATACCATATTTCATATTATCAGAAAAAATAAATAATAGTGACAACGGTTTGTCTAATAATAACTAATTTTTCACCGAATATTTATGTGTATTTGTAAATAAAACATATATGTATAGCGCTGAGTGCTTGGTCGAAAATGAAAAATAAAACTAAGTGGTTCGATTTGAGCTTTTGAATTTTTTGGCTTCCGTAGAGCGAGTGGTATGTGAAGACAGACATCAGCAGGGACGCGAGTTTGTCTCGCTAAAAGTGGGTTATTTATTTCCAATCGGCACAGGATATTATGCCTGCTACTTAAAATTTAATGGTTTGAGATCATATTAATTGCGGATTGTGTCTGGAAAGAAGTTGACTTATCACATTGTTAACAGACATGCAAGACAGCAAATACAGTAATTTCCCTATGTTCAGACAGACACACACAGTCTTCTTTTAGAGAATCTTTAAGTCAACTGCTAACGTGTTAACGGTTATTGTTGAAAGATTCTGTCAACCTACAAATAAAATAGTGAAGCTCATGTTGTTATTTTAGATATCTTGAAGGTGTTTGACAGGGTTTGGCATGCTGGTCTTCTTCACAAATTGAAACAGTATTTCTGGGAAAAATGTATTTTATTCTATTTTTCTTAACTAATCGCGAAATGAAAGTAATTTTGAACGACCACATTTCGAGACCTTTTTACATTAATGCGGGTGTCACACTATCCTTGGACCTACTTTGTTGCTAAACTTCATCAACGACCTTCCCGGTGTCATCAGTTTTCGAGTCAGTATCTATGCTGATGACACAACTATTTACTCCTGTTTTAATGCTAAGTCTGACATTTTCATGGCAGGTGATCTCAAAAATGACCTTCAATCTGTTGTTAACTAGGGCAAGAAAGGGTTCGCCAATTTTAATGCATTCAAATGCATTACATTTTTTCTTGTGCAGTGATCCACCAGTAAGAGATTGTCTAACTTTCACTGCCATATACATAAATGTTCTGTACTCTTTTCTTTATTTATAACGAAATTTTCTAGTTTCTTAATGTTTTGCTTAACATTTGGAAGTAATCTGTTAAAACACTTCCCACATATTTACATTTTTGAATTTTCTTGATTTTTATATCACCAATTTTTAGTTTGCATTTTCGGTTATTTCTTTGCTGACAGCCATGCATTCTTGCAATTGATGTTTCGTCCTTTCTCCTAGCTTTCCTTCATTACCTTTTGTATGTGGTCTTGTGGTTTCCTCTTTGTGACTGCTATTAACATTCCTTATTCCATTGTCTTTAACGAAATGGCTCCGTTCTCGTCCTATTTCCAGTTTAATACCTCAGAATTTGGATGATATCTTTTGTCATATGGCTCATTAGGTTGATTGGCCGATGGAGTTCACATTCGTTTGCACGTGGTTTCTTAGGCAACGCTATGAAAATAGATCTACTTATGTCTTCCGGTATATTTCTACTGTTGTATATTTCATTTATTATGCCTGTAATCTTAATTCCGAAATCATCTAAAGTTACCAGCATCTCTATTACAATTCTTTCCTAATTGTTTTGGTGAGCTTTTCTTCTTTGGTACCTCGACTTTATGAATGTAAGCGCGGTACTAGATTGGTAGCTAGGTCTCATCATTTTACAGTTGAAAATGTAACTATAAGAACGAAACAAATTTCTTCTTTCGCACTTCTCTCCTGAAAAACTGTTTTGCGAAAAAGATTTTATAAATTTCTACCAACAGCAAATGTTCGCTTAATGAATGGCGAATATTTCCTGCATGAAAAAAGTTAATCTCATCATTGCTATTACCATTCCACAGCGCAAATGGATTTTAAGTTATCTTGGTAACCATTTATTCTCACATACATATATATAATCTCACCATGGGCTATTACTATTTCACAGCACAAAAAGACTTTGAGTTATCTTGGTAGCCATTCATCTTCTGGGGATTCAACTAACTCCCCTAGTGTCACCCAGCTTCCAAATACTTTCATGCTTGCTTGTTTTTCAACTCCTCATTTTCCTTAACTTATATTTTACAGTTGTGAGGCTTACTCTGGTTTCTTTTTCTTTCTTTCTTCTTTTTGCCAAGAGGTATCTTCTGGTTCTCATAAATATTTACATTTGTACTTATTGCTGGTTCCTCCTCCTCCTCCTCCACCATCACCATATTAATAGTGATTAATAAATCATAAACACACACACACACACACAGTTCACTTCGGATGTAAATGTGTTAGCTCCAGAGTGACCTCCCTTGCAACATGGATTAATATTTTGTTGATAAAAAGTATCAATTTTATAACCGAATTCTGTTCATTTTGTTTAACATTAGAGCGAATGGATCGCGATTCAGATTAGCTAGGTCTAGGATGAGACCACTCTTTCCCCACCTACCCTGTGACCTTGTGCCGCTAAATGTAATTTTACATTTAAATAAACACTTAAACCGAAACGTTCACCATTCAATAAAGAAATTAATGGCGAGGATCTAAAGCAGATAAGAATTCAGTTTCTATCGTTTTCCATTCATGATTTTTAATTATATGATTTCATTTCTGACGGTTAAAACTAAATATTTCACGAAGAATTAAGAAAAAACATAATAATATTGAGAGTGTTTATTAATTGGTTAATGATCGAGCATTCTAGAAATTTTAATCATAGCTTCGTAATATTTATTTTATTCTGGGGTAGTTATTTATAGTTTTTTAAGTAATTTACACCAGCCTCAAATGTAAGAGAAATTATTTTACTATTTAAAGACTGTTTCTTTTACTTTTCACATTTTCTTTTCTGACAACGAGGCCGGGAAAGAAAAAATTAAAATAAAATTTTACTAAAAACTAGTTGTCAAATCATTTAGAAGATCAGGGACTGCAATGTCTTTTATTTCATGGAATAGGTTTTTTTGCTATAAAATTAAAACTGCTAATCTGCCACAAATTAAACAATTCAGTCAATTTCCCATTGCAAAACGGCATAGAATATAATTTTCTTATGAACCACACGATAGAAGTGTCATATAAAAATTTTGTGTTTCTTTCTTTTTTTTCTCATTCTCCTACCAACTCCTTGTGCCAGACACAAAATTTAGTTGGCAGAAGAAACGATAGCTGCTGTTAGTAAGCGCGAGTTAAAGATACAAGACAAAGCACTGCGTAAAATTTTAAAAACAGGAAAAAACATTTATTACACAATGATTTTACAATAAGCACAAAGGTACGAACAAGAACAAGAAAGGTTGCACAAAAATTTCCTTCTGTGCGCCTAACACGGCAGGATAACAATATTTTCCTGGGGTTTCTAAAAAGGAAATACCCACAGAAACAAGCTATGAAATTGATAGTACAACTCCGGTTTTTTAAAAATTTAAGACCCTTTAAAAATACAAAAGGATAAAGTTTTAGACCCTTTACAAAAAAAAGGGATAAAGTTTTTAGACCCTTTACAAAAATACAAAAAAGGGATAAAGTTTTTAGAGAGACCAACACTTAGCAGAACGCACAAAGACACCCACCTCTTTTCTTTGAAGAATTTCCGTTGACAGCAGGCCGGATTGGTTTTGGAAAAGGTTGGTTTTGGTAGTTGGTTTTGGTATTTGAAGAAAGGCTGATTTATGGCCCACTTGCCGGTCAATGTAGAGAGAGGGTGTTAAGTGGTCTGCGAACAGCGTGTCGTCTCAGATCTCTGCCTCGGTTCTCTTTCGTTATTTTTTCGTTTCTACTGATTTCGTTTCTTAATGCCTCTATTCTTTTATTTGAAAAAGTCGGCTCGACTTGGGGCCATCCGGAATTTCTACGGGTCTCGAAAACTCAAGTTTCATTGGCCAGTATATGAAAAAGGCCCTTCAAAAATTTCACTTTTGGCGGCTATTCCTGATCCGAAAGGGTCATAAATTTTACACAATTTCACACAAGAAAATCAGTTTGGCAAAGAATTTTGGCAGCAAATTCCTGATCCTAAAGAGTCATAAAAATCGCACAGCTTTTTTCTTTTTACACACACCGTCCGGATTACAAAAAATACACCCTTCTCAAAAGACGTGTAAATAAACAAAAAAAAAACAAACACCTAGACGGTTTTACATTTAATTTGACATTTTGTTTTTAATTCTTTTTTTTAAATAGAAATAAAAATTTTATAGTCAATCGGTTAGAAAAATTACTGTTAGTTCCGTGTTAACAACAAATAAAATTTATTCTTTTTCTTAATCGTCTTTTACTTTTCATCTTAGTCGGAAATCTTTTGAAATAATTGAAGTTTTAGACTAGAGCTAATTTTTAAAATGGTATACAAAAACTGTTTATTATATTTTAAAATAAAATCTTTAAAAATCTCAAAAAATTCTTCAAAGAATACATTTTTGTTACATCTTTAAAACTTTAAATTTTAACATTGAATTCATTTTGAGTTCGTTAATGGTAACATCAGTTAACAGTTAACTGAAGTAACAAAAATAAAAATAAACCCAGAAAGCCGGACTAGAAAAGCTCTGCTCAAGTTAAATAAATAATCTGTAATGGTGTGCTGTATGTTTAATGTGCTTGGTACGTGTATTTAGCGTAGGGGACTTGTGATAGTTGTCACGATTCGGACAGACAAAAAATAGGGAATGAATGAATGACTGCGACAAACAAAATGTTTGTTATCACTGCTCGACGCCGCTTATACAAAAAAAAAAAAAAAAAAAAAAAAAAAAAAAGATAAACAGAGAAGGTGACACACACACACAAACAAACAGATTCATACACTAATTTAAATACAGCCAAATATTCACTAAAAATTAATATACCTGATGAAAAAATGTCCAAAACTTAATAAACAAGGTTTTATCGTAAAAAAATATTTGCTATTATTAAGCGGAAAGTCATAACGATTTTTATATAACAATAATTTTGTTTTTCATTTGTCAGTAGGTGACCATAAATTAGTATAGGAAATTTTAGAAAAAAACCGATTTGGAAATTCTTGCAAAATCAAATAATTGTCGGATTTTAATGAAACTTTCTAGACTTATTCACAAATTAATTAAATTATTTTAGAAATGTTTCTTTTTAAGAAAATCTTGGTAATTTTTTTTACATCTGTTAACTCGGACTTATTTAATTATATAAAATATCGAGAAATTCTTTTTTGTAGTGCTTAATGTTTATGTCAGCTATAAAGACAAGTCGTCGAAGAATTTAAATCATAATTATTATTTGGTGGGGGTGTCAAACCGGTTACAGAAAATTTACTCTGAATCGTAAAATAAAAATGTAATAAAACTAAGACATTATTTGATTAGAAAAACTTAATTATTTATCAATAAATATATATACTGTGTAAATTGTTTTTATAGGAAAAAGCATTTTTCCAATTAATAATGAAAATTGATAAGAACTGTTGTCATTTTTAAATTGTTAATTAGAATAATTTATAAGCTTCTAAATCTTTTAAAATTCTGTATTAATTTGTGGTAGTAAAGTGATATTGTTATTAAATGAAAACTGTATTTACTAATCATAAATGGAAAAGCTTGCATCAACCCCAATATTTTAAAAAGAATTTTGAATGTTTTTCGATTTGTATAAACGTAACGATTTTTATAACTGCGTATATGGACGTATAAGGACACACGACATAACAATGAACATGGTCGTGTATGGACAAACGACATTATCAGAAAATAATATCTGTAACTATAATAAATTTAAAATTTAAATATTACGTATATTAATTTAAAAAAATTGTAACGAGCCAGAACAAGCCTAGGGTGTTTTGAGTGGGAGTTAGGGTAGAGAGTTTCGTGTAGTAGGAATTAGCTCACACTAAAATATTCACATCATTTTCGCAATGCGCGTTGTTTGTCAACTGCACAGTAAGATCAGTTGGGCACTGTCTGTGAGAAAAAGACCACCATGACTCAATTCACTCCGCCAGAAATTTGGAAACGGCTACCGGAAACTCTAATACAAAGTATTTAGGTGTCAATCTGAAGACAGTGCAGAGAAACATTGAATGAGCCTAATGGTGATTACGAAGGTACGGCAACTTGGAGAATTCACTCTGATCGTTCTGATAAGAAAAGATCTCCCGAATTTGTTGGTAAGGGCCTCAGACTCAACACGGAGGCCTACATCAAATGCCTTGATCTGGGTGCTGATCTGGGTCAAGAGGGTGGCTTCGAGAAGACCCTATGTCTGGCAACAAGACTCTGCACCATGCCACATAAGCAGAATGGCTGTCAGACAATTTCTGCGGACACATCCCCCCTTACAGATGGCCACCTAACTTCCCAAATTGCAACCTCCTTGATTATTATGTGTGGGGTGCAATGGAGCGAGAAACCAACAAAACCCCTTGTAATACCAAAGATGAACAGAGGGCAAGCATTATAGCGGCATTCTCCAACTTAAACAAGGAGAACGCCCAGAACAGTTGCAGGAGATTCCGAAGTCGTTTTGAGGGCGTGCTGAAGCCAATGGCGATTTTATTGAATAAATTTAATCTGTTAGATTTATGACAATTTATTCATCGCACCCTGTATATATAATCTTATATATATCGCGACGCAACAGCAATCAAAGTTTTTGAATTTACAGAGCCTGAATTTATTTCAAATCTCTTAAGTGGAAAACCAGGTCAAATGCTGTGTTATCGAACAAAACAAGCATGCAACTCTCTTGGCTCTTCCCTCATCCACACTGGTAGGATGTGAGACAGTTTCTGTTTAATGGGGATTGTCCATACACATGGGTCAAGAACAGAAACTGTCCAGTACTTGTGACCACTGTCATGCTAGCGTCGGTATCCACTCACCTTCCTTCAACAATCATCTTTTCAGGGTGATGCTGCCTAATGTCCACATTGAATTTTATTTATCTTACTTTTTTCGTAACGTCTCATTTACAAATAGGTCGTACGGGCTGGTCACTGTTTTTCTTGTTTTTTTCTTGTTTTTTTGGTGGGGGTTCTGAGAAAATCATACAAACTAACAATGTTTGTTCCATTCGTCGCTTTTCTTCCAGGAGTCGCTTTGTGTCTATGTCCGCTAGAAAAGAAACATACATAATGTAAAAATGCCCAAATCATAATAAGAATCTTTGTATCATTATTATAGATACCCCACGAACTGTCTAAAAAAACAAAACAAAAAAACAAAAACCCAAAAATGAAAAACCATATTTGAAAGATAATAGTAAAAAGCTAATCAGAATTAAAAGAAAAATGAATTTACGTATTTAGGCATTAGTACTTTTTCGTCACTCATTGAGTCGCCATTGTATACGAAAATGTAAGCAACAAATTAAAAATTCTCTTTAAAATATGAGATGTGCTTCGAAGTCTGTTAGTACATTTAACGATGAATTAATTGCTAACCTTTTACTTAAAACTGAATGGACATAACGTTGTTGGGTTACAAATGTTTTATTTTCGCACGCTAGCTTGTGAAATCAAAAGACAGATTAGAAATACCGCAATTCTATCCCTGTCCGAAAAAGCGCGGGAAATAAGTAAAAATAAAACCTTACAAAGACCAGTAGTGCAATAATCAAGAATTTGTTATTCATGTTTAAATCTAAATTTTCATTAACCTTATATAACCAATAGTGTAAAAATATATCTTTTTATTCTATACACTTTTATTAAATTTAGTATAATTAATAATTTTATTTGTTATACTAACTGAGCGAGAGATATGAAATTAGATTAATATCATAATACTCATCTGATACTGATAGTAGTCAGCCAACGCGAGATATCAGAATTAGTTCCTTTTTGTACATCCATACCAAAAATAATCTAACAGGTGCTAAAAGGAAAAAAGATTCACACTCGAAAACGATATTAAATTTAAATCTTCAGACATGTCTTTTTTTTAATAAAATAAACACTTGTGACGAAGAGTAGTGGGATTCAAAATTGCACTAAATAATTACAAGTATTTTTTTTTAATTTGTTTATATTCTTTTCTGATGAATCTGAAAGAAAATATTGTGTTTTATTAAATTATGCAAGTACCAATTTTCAAAAGAAATATTTTTTGATTTTTATTGTATTGCTTTTGTCAAGATGTGGGCCGAATTTCCTGTATGTTTTACAATCAATATTGCATAATTTTTACTGAAATATCTTCAGGGATTTCTTTTTACTTGAACGAAAACATCCCCAAATTAAAAAGTATACACGCGATATCGAAAGGATGGTGAATAAATTTAATGAATTAGTTTAGAATTATAACTAAAAGCTACGCGTTCTAGGTATGACGATAAACTACATCCGGTAGCAAGGCCTCTGGTCGAGGGGGTGTAGTGAGGAGCATAGAACCCACTTTTAATTACTAGTGTTCTCAGCCCCACCCTGACCCGGGGTGTTAGCACCTGTTAGGGTCAAATATGGGCAAATAGTTAACCCCAAAACTTGGGGAAAAACACAATGAAAGTTTAAAAAAAAGGTTTTAATACCAGCAAAAAATTATTGAAAAAATTATTACTATCAATACATTATTACCAGCAATACATTTTTGAAAACAAATTATCAGCAATATATTTTTAAGAAAAATATTATCAGCAATACACTTTTGAAAAAAAAAATATTGCTATCAAAAGATTTTTGAAAAAAAATTACCAACAATACAATACTTTTTGAAAAAATATTACCAGCAATAAAAATCTTGCCAGTATTAAATAACCCATTCAGGTTGACATGTCGTAAAACAAAACAAAATCAACGAAACGAAACGAAACTGAAAACGGATCTACAAACTGTTTCCTTACAAAGAATATACAGGATGTTCTAGAAGTCCTCATATCTACTGAACTATGAATGGTAGTAAGATGAAACTGGTACCATTTTAAAACTAAATTCATTAAGTGTTTTGTAATATTAATGATATTTTCATATTTTTTCAGATCCAGTAATGTCGTTCACCCAATCAGAAAAGGCGTTTTGTGTTTTTGAATTTGCAAAAACTGAATCATGGGCACTTGTTCAAAGTGCATTTCGTACAAAATTCCAAAAAGAGGCACCAGAAAGAAAGGTCCATATTGAGATGGAATGGTAAATTCATGAAGGGTGGGTGTTTGTGCCCAGCTAAGAGAGCAGGACGCCCCTCAACTTCTGATGATACAGTTGAGCGAGTTCGAACTGCCTTCGAGCAGAGCCCCCGTAAATCAATCAGTAGAGTCAGTAAGGAACTTCAGCTTCCTACAACAACTGTTTGGTATGTCTAAAAAAGACAACTGCACATGACAAATTACAAGCTACAGTTAACCCAACAGTTGCAGGACATTGATAAACCAGCTCATCGTGACTTTTGCATTGCAATGCAAGAGAAGTTGGAAGATGACGGATTTGATGACCGGCTTGTTGGTTTTTTTTTTCTTTTTTTTTTTTTAACAAGCATAGCACTGGCGTATGGAGTACTGAGAACCCACATGAAATTCTTGAGTAACAGCGAGATTCCCGAAAGGTGACTATGTTTTGTGCTATGTCCAAGAAAGCTGTCTACGGACCATTCTTCTTTGAAGGAGCAACAGTCAATGGCGATATGTACCTCGACATGCTGGAAAACTGGTTAATAGATAAGTTAAGTGAGGAAGAGTCTGACGACTTCATTTTCCAACAGGGTGGGCAACCACCGCACTGGAGCAGCAGAGTTAGATAGTTTCTAAACACAACACTGCCAGACAGATAGATTGGACGGTCTGGGCGGGATGATTGCTTTCTCATGCCCTGGCCTCCTAGTTCTCCAGATTTCCCACCCTGCGATTTCTTTTTGTGGGGGTTTGTGAAAGTACTGGTCTATGTGCCCCCCTCCCCTTCCAAAAGACGTGGATGAACTGAAAGCTCGAATAACGGAAGCTGTTGCAACCATCGACAACGCAATGCTGGAATGCGTTTGGCATGAATTGGACTATCGGCTTGATGTGCTCACAACGGTGCTCACATTGAACATCTTTGAACATTCCATATAAAACTTGAGATTAAATTCCTTCAGAATATCTCAGGCTCGTTTAATATTTTTCGAGATATTCAATGTCAAAATGTGCCCAAGACTTTGGGAACACCCTATATTATTCTATTCATATGAATCTGTTGTAAAAAGTTTTGGCATTAAATAACCCATCGAAGTTGATATGCCATAAAACAAAACAAACTAAAACTAAAAGCTTCAAGAAAGATTTTTTAAAGCATTTTAAACATTAGGTGTCGTTTTTTTTTTTTTTTTTTTAAGGCAAGTGCACTAATTTCTAGCCAAAAACATTAAAAATGCTAGCAGTTTTGACACTACTAATCCTTTTTGTCGAATAATTAATTGTTCATAATTTAATGTGTGTTGCGTTGCATTTAAAACCAGACACCCGGCTAATCGACAGGGTGCAGCCTTTTATCACTCAAACACTGGTGTCTTAAAAATAACTCTTCTGTCATGACGGAAGGGTTATTTTTAAGCCACCATGTAAATGGCAAAGTTAACAAGCATAATTTTAAAAAATGTCTTCAAGATCATATATAGCAATATCAGTCAGCTGAGGTCTTGTTAAATTGAAAACAGCTGGCTGTCGCAAAAATGGATTTGGGACATATATTTTTGACCGATGGTTATCAGTATCCTTCAACGAGTGGCCCAGACAAAGAAAAGTCGCTGAATGAAGATAAATTGCTTTTTTAGACGAAGATGATAGGACAAACAACAACGCTAGCTATAAAACTGACCTGTACCCCAAAAAGACACACAGAAGAAGCGGACCACGGAGAACGACTGACAGGGAAGACACCCGTTAGACGGTTCACCCCACCCCCTCATCTCAACTTCGATCGCTTATAGCATTGGGTTACAACCCAGGAATAAAATCAAGTTTACGGCTCGAAATTGTTTTGTTTTTCACTCGTCATCGAAAATTATTTGATAAATCTGACTTGACAAATATTTCTGCAAATGCATTTGAAACTTAGCTTTATTTTTGGAGGTACTTCGATTTATGACCTCAGATGTATTCAGTTTTATGATGGGTAAAAATTACCATCAAATCATGATGGTAATTTTTACCCATCATTAGCTATAGCAAACATTTTTGAAGACTGATTTAAATATATTAAATTTTGAAAAGTTCAAAATTTAGTAAGTTTGTTGTCTGGGGCTCGTATTCAATTGTCGTACCTCTTACATTTTCTATGCAAACCGGATGTTGACCACTCTACGACCGAAATCAGACTGCGTAAATACGTTTTCTGCGCATCATATTCATGCATACATCCGTTTTAATCAAGACAAAATGAACAATATATATTATGACCAGTCAGAGCCACTCCGGCTCAAAAACCAAAACCTTAATTTCGAGTCGATTGATGGCTAGTCAAAGTCAAACAGACCCGAAACAGACCCGTGTTTGATGTTAACATCGACACGCTGAGAGAAAAACGCCACCGACGACAGCCATCACAATGTTCATTTCATTTCATTTCTAATTTCACCACTCTCTGTCCTTGTTGCCTTATCAATAGCAGCAAATAGAAGTTACTAGTTTTTGTATATATGTAAGTAAATTATACATTTATTTACCATTACTCAGTGTCTTCGCTTGTTTAAAACTTGGATCTACGTTTAACGAGGCGCAGAAGTAATTAACCTCTGCAATACTAACAACAACAACAGCAACAATAAGGTTCTTTCTGTCTTCCAAGTTACCCATTGCTGCCACCACAACACAATGTAAATATAATGCTAAAGTGAACTTTTATTCGGTTGAACTTAACGCTATCTTTTTGTTTAATCGCATGAAGTAGACATCTAGCTGAAAACTTTCTCACTAGAATTTTTTTTTTCTTCTTTTGACTTTTATTTTCTTGTTACCGAAAAAGCAAACTTTAAAAAATCGTTTTGTGTTGACAATTCTAGTTCGAGAAATTGTCTCAAGAATGCCATAAACTTTATATTCTCTGCGCAGTTTATTAATAACATAAAATAAAAAATAGGTTCGTGTTATGTATAATTTTATTGCTGCAATAAAAACTATCCAGAATCTAGACCGTTGCAGTTGTGGATCTTGGGTTTTGAGATTTTACAAATTTGTTAAGTTGGTTATCTTTAGAGAATCGTTAAAAAATGAGCATATTGCAGCATAATGAAAAATACCCCAAACTTAATAAAACAATGTTTTATCGTTAAAATCTTTGTTAAGAAAAAAGACAAAATAATTTTTTTAATAAATTATATTTTTTATCGTTTTTAGTACGTTCGAAATTTTGATTAAAAATCTTATTTTGGCGGTTTTTTTGTTTTTTTTGTTTTTTTTTTCCTTTGTTTTTTTTTTTGTTTTTTTTTTTTTTCGGTGGAAATCACATTGATTTGGAAATTCTTGTAAAAATCAAATAATTGTCGGATTTTAATGAAACTTTCAGGACTTATTCACAAATGAATTAACATATCAGAAAACATTTGTTACTTCTGTTACTTCTTATTTATTTAAGTTCATGAAATTTAGAGAAATTAATTTTTGTACCGTTTAATGTCTATATTGGTTTTACACGGAACTCCTTCGTGAATTTATTTTAAATCATCAATTATTTTTTTTAAACTGAACCCCCTGTTACCAAAATCTGCCTTGAATCGTAAAATAAAAGAAATGCAATAAAACTAAAACATTATTTAATTAACCAATATTTATTGCTTACCTGCATATAATCATCTTTAAAAATCATTAACAAAAATACAATTCTCAGGTGAAATACGAACATTCCATGATTCTTGTACGTCTCAGCAATTCTGCATACAATTCTCAAATAAAAGACAAACATTCCTTAAAATGATCAATAGATTGCGTTACACAAAAATAAATAATCAGTACAATATGTGAAGATTTATGAATTTAGTTTGAGTTAAATATTAAAAAATGTCACCTTTATCTATTGACGAATTTATCAATTTCCCCGTAAATAAAATTAGGCTTAAATTTACATAATGAATTTTTAAAAATTACAAATCTTTCTTGAAGTTTTATTTCAAGCAAATTATTATAATTTATTATTTCCAATAAGCAAACTATTTTGCTGTATTTCAGAACTAATTTAAATTGACTGGAAGCCGTTTCGTTTTGATATCGCTAAAAATCGCATATTTTTAGCTCCATTTTTAGCCATCACAATGTAATTTTATTTATTTTAATATCTTTCAAAAATAAAATAAACTTTTTTGAAACTTTACTTGATGAATATTAGCTGATTTAAAGTTTAATTAATCTTATTTGAAACAAATATTACTTACTTTAAGTTTGAAATATTATGGAAATGCATTTTTAACACGGTCGTAGCTGTTCATTTAAGGTATTATTTTTTTTTCTATGTGAACATATTTGAAATAGTATGTTCAGTTTATTCAGTAAGAATAATCTTTTTTTTTAAACTTCTGCCATGTTAAACACCTTCATAATTTTTTATTTTAACACTTTTATATTTTTAAATATATTTGTGTACATTTTTTAAGAGAATTGTGTAAAATCAGAGTAAACGATAAACTAACGTAGAAATTTCATGAATGACTGAAAAAATTTGAGATTCTTGCAGCAATACATCCAGCTTGACTAAAAATAGTGGCAACAATATTTTGCACATGTAAATGACTAGTGTAAGGAAATAGAAGGCGATATTTTATATTCTTGGTTTTATATGACTGAGTAAAAGAAAGGAGACAAACTCATCTGCATGCTAATGAAAGAAGATATTGAAAGTTAGGAATTATTTAAGTTATACACACGTAGGTGTGTGTATGTGTGTGTGTGTAATTGTGTCGTTCAGGTGTTTTCATATTAAATATTCGAACATTGCTCCATCAAGATAATAATAAGCGAAAACTTTATATAAGAGAATTCCGATCAAAAATAAAGTCATGTACGAGTATAACGACAAATGTCGTAAATGTTTTTAGCAGCAAAGATAATAAATTAAATTTTTAAAAAATCTTTTAAAAGTTACCTCCCTAAGGGGGTAAGGAAGATATTTTGAATTTACGGTGTTAACGCATATATATATATATGCAACCCCTGAAGATGATCTTAGATGCTTGAATATATATATATATATATATATATATATATATATATATATGTATGTAACAGCAACAAATTTTATATGTTTAATTTATAACAACGCTGTACAATAAACTCAAGTACGTCCTTATCGAATCACAGAATAGACACGATTTAAATGCTTTATTCATCAATCAGACGTATGGGCAGGTTTGTGTATTTTTGTTGAGGTCACGTAATGGCATTTTTTGCTTTCTTCATTCCATTTGTTTTTGTAGTCGCTTTGTCTTTTTTCAACTGGATACGACAAAACAGATCTATTGTCACCAAATACGATAGTTACAAAAAGATTTTGCACTTAAATGACTACCCTGTTATCGGCGCATCGTTAAGACTTATAGGCGACGGGGAAGGTACGTTTATTTCTCTGTTCTTTCTCTTTCTGATTTTCCACAATAATATGCTATCATTATAACTTTTAATAATCAATTAAATCGATAAATTTTAAGTATGCAACAATTTGGTTCTAGATCCTATAATCATCTGTTCACCTAACGATGGCTGGAAATGTCTATATTGTTAATAATAAATTTTAATTTGTTAACACCTTTTATAAAATAGATTCATATCGAAAATATTTTTACTCAAATTTCACAATTTCCTCCAAATATCATAATTACATATATTTGATAGGGTAAATCTACCAATAATTAAGATTTTATAAACTTGTAATAAATACACAGACACATTTCTTTTGAATTTGGCCAAACAGGAAACAGAAATAAAATTCTACTAAGATTTCATTGAATAATAATTACTTATTATTCTTTGCTGAAATGATATCGAAAATATCATTATATTATATTATATTAGAGAATATATTTTCCGGCAAATATAACAATTAAATATATTTGATGGCGTATTAGAACAACTATTCCCCCCCAATGATGATGATTTCACTAATTAAATATGCAAAAAGAACCTCGTTCTGAAAAGGTGCCAGACAGAAATCATTGATAAAATTCGAGTAGCATTTGATGTTAACAGCCATTTATTTTTCTCACCTTATTGCTTTTGGATTTTGTAGTCATTCATATATGGATTTTACGTTTCGCTTCAAAAACTGCTGCTTTATTTTTTAATTAATAAGATATATGAATGCAAAAGTTCCATTTTTAAACACAGTGTGATATATTCAATTTTACGCATTTTAAGGCAAATTTTACGCATGATTATGGACATAGTTTTAGTAGTATATTACTTTTTGAAAATTTCATGTTTTTGAAGCTTTGCAGGTCAAGTCAAACGAATTTTACTTAACCGTTAGTAGTGTATTTTTAGCTATAATTTTGCTCGCCAGAAATAAAAGTTATAAGATTTTTCCATATTTTTACCTGTGATTTCTTTCTAGTTGTGTTTATATTTTTAATTCAAGAAATAGCCACCATAATGCTATAAACGTTAAACTTTCGACACCGCTTATTAAATCTTCTAAATCCTAACAACATACACAAATGCGGGATTGTTTGCATTTATGGAAATAGATTTTTAAAAAATGTGGAAAAACTTGAAATCTTTTGTTTACATATGCTAGGCTATGAGGACCTCCTTAGTAGACCTACCATAGAAAAATATACAATATGGGAGCCGCTGATGAATGAAAAATGACAGCAAGTCTTCAACTGCAGCAAAAATAAACAAAACATGAACAGCAGCAGTCAAAACATGACAGCCGGCAGCAGCAGCATCAGTAGTGGTAGTAGCACTGGCAGTAGCAGCCTAATCAGCAATGAAGGTTCGGTTTAAAGCTCTAAGTTTACTCCAACGCGATAATGGATAAAAGCGTTTTAGATTTCTTTATTTTCCATAATTTTAACATGAGTTTACATGGAAGGTGGTCTCCCCCACAGACGGCACTTGATTAAATGTTAGTATGTAGAACTGCATTCTAGTCTTTTACGTCCAGGGTAAGACGATAAACTACATCCGGCAGCAATGCCTCTAATCGCAGGTTTTAAGAAGCGTGGAACCACCTCTTAATTGCTGATGTTCCCAGGTCCATTCTGACCTGGAGTGGTAGCACCAGTTAGGATCCCAGCTATGGGAAAATAATGTCTCCCAAACTGGAGTCAAAACACTATCAAAATGTGGAGAAATACATTTTTATAGTATGCCGTTAAACGAACAAAACAAACGAGCATCTTTTACTAACAACAAATAATGATTCCATTGCAGACAAATTCTCAGCATTAGCAAGCATTTGGACAAAAATATGGGTTACGAATTTTTACATCCATGGTTGCGATTTGGTCTTCTTACAAGGTAAACATTACAAATAACATATTTATATAATGCATGTAAGAAAGTAGGTTTTATGATGGTTTAACTAAATGAATTTGGTATATAATTAAATGTGATTTTATTATATGAGGAAAAATGTTTTCTCGCGATATATATATATATGCATCAATATATATATATATATATATATATATATATATATATATATATTGATGCATGTTTCATTAAATAATATAGACGAGTTTTGTCTATTTATTATATGTAAATTGTTTTCATATCGTCTGATAAGCTTAAAGATTTCCAATATATATATATATCGTGTATATGAGACGCTGGAAACGAAAATCGCACCGCAGCTCATAACCTACACATGAGTTTGTCGTTCCTTGGAAATCTTCCATGTAAACAAAAACAGACTATTATTATTGTTTTGTCCGTGTATTGTTTAAAATATTGTAATGTAATTGTCATCTTTGATAATGGCTTATGTAAGCCGAAAGCTTAGATAGGATTAAAAAATATGTATCAATATTGTGATTTTCTTTCTTCTTTTAATGATAATGCTATTAAGCTTATCAGACGATATGAAAAGAATTTACATAAAATAAATAGACAAAACTCGTCTATATTATTTAATGAAACATGCATCAATATATATATATATATATATATATATATATATATATATATATATATATATATTCTTAGTACTATCCACTTTTTATTACTGGCCACGTGTGTTTAAGTAGACATCCCTGATTATTTTTTAAATAGTGAATGTAATATCTAATGGCCTTTGAAAGATTTATTTAAAATGTGTCTTCCGACCAAAATCGAACATGCATTCATTTTATAACTTAGGAAACAACATTCAAAACAGGCGAGGATAGTAAAGTAACGCTCAATTATCCTATTTAACAAATGCACATCTCACGTTGTAATAATCTTAAAATTCATTAATTTCTTATAAATAATAATAATATAATTTTATCTTTTAAAATAAAGTTAGTAGATAGATATTTTGAAATGTTATAACGAGAAATACGTATAGGGTTTTCGACATTTTTCTTTTTTTAAATTCATATTATATAACTTAATTTGAACATATTAAAAAGGGACATTTTTAGTTGTTTGGTTTGTAATTGTCTGATGTTTTTGTTTTTAGTACTGGGGAAAAATGGGCAAAACGGAGAAAGATGTTGACACCTTCCTTTCATTATAACATTCTGAATGATTTTATCGTCATCTTTAATGAACAAGCATTAATCATGTGTGAAAAACTAGAAGAACGTATTGGACAAGGAGAGTTTAATATCTCTCCGTATATCACGCATTGTGCTTTGGATATCATTTGTGGTAAGATATTCTTTTCATTCTTATGAAAAAACTACAGATTTGTATTTTACATTGTGACTGAATCACAGTAATTTAAAATTTTAAAGCTTTTAATATTCGTTCCTTGTTTTCTTTACAGAAACAGCCATGGGGAAACATCTAAATACACAGAATGACAACAGTTCTCAATATGTAAAAGCTTTACATCAGTAAGTTCCAGCCATATCATCACGAAAATCGCAAAGAGAGAAAGAATACTGTTAACATTCAGAATGCTAAATATTACCTTACAAATATAGAGTTTTTTTTATGTCATAACTAATTAGTAAATAATTATGGGATCTTTTTACGAAAAGATATACATTTAAAGTTTAAATCATGTGCAAATTTCACAATCCGAAGTATCAACAACCCAAAAAAATATTTCCCATAAAGTTAGAGTATTGTGACAAAAACCGTATAATTCATAATTATGACTTCAAATCTATGCATCAAGAATAAACGCGCCGAAGAATAACAATAAATTCCAATACATGCTCTTTGAAGATACACAATAATATCATTACATTACATTTCAGAAAACTGATTCTGATTCTGTTAATAGTTAAGTTGTACTCATTGTACTTATGTAAGTTGACAGGAGGCACGGTGGAGTAATGGATAGCGGCTCGGATTGAGGAATTGGAGAGCCAAGTTCGAATTCCAGTCGTATCCATTACATTCACTTACGTGCTAATAACCCTGGGAAAGATATGAATCTTGTTTTTCTCTCCCCCAGCTATGGATAAATAGCAGGGCAGACCGGGTTGGATGACAGAAAGAAATAGCAACCTCCTGGGGGGGGTGGAAATCTGCCTCTTTAGTCATGCATCGAAAAATACATGATCGCCTACGCGTGTGTCACGCATGGCACATAACTTACTGAATCATTGGGTTCGTTAAAGATGCTAGAACAAGAAGGCATATTAGGAAAAGCAATACAGATGCAGAAGGATGTGTACATGTGTTTTATAGATTATACAAAAGCATTTGATAAAGTACGTCACAGAGAACTGTTACAACTGCTAGATAACTTTGATATATTTGGGAAGGATATTAGAATAACCCAGAACTTATAATAGCAGTAAACCGCTTGCATACAGATAGAAAATATGTTTAGTAAATATACAAAAATAGAAAGGGGTGTAAGACATCGATGTTTCTTACGATCGGACTTATTCAACCTCATAGGCGATTGAGAGAGAATTAGAAGTCCTAACGGGATTCATTATTTGCGGCCACAATCTTACCAACATAAGATATGCAGATGGCTCAATATTGATAGCAGATATAGAAAGTAAACTACAAAACTTCTACAGAAAGTAGTGAAAGAAAGGACTAAACATCAATTGCAAGAAGACAAAATGCATGCTTTTTTTAGCAAAGGAACAGTCCAACATACAAATTTTCTATTGGAGGTACTGAAATCAAGCAAGTACAACAATTTAAATATCTGTGAAATGTTTTAACAGATGACGAAAGAAGGCGCATTGGGATAGCGAAAGATGCTTTCCAAAAGCTAAGCAAAGTCTTAAAACATAAAAATATCGTTAGAAATAAAGAAAGGAGTACTGGACTAATAATAGCAGTCCTCCTATATGGTAGTGAATGGTGGACAATGTCCTCACAGATGAAGAAGAGACTTGAAGCAACAGAAATGTAGTTCTAAAGAAGGATGCTGAAAATACCATTGATCGAATATGTGAGCAACGAGAAAGTTTTAGAGAAAATGGAAACAAAAAAGTACACTTATATTTAACATCAGGAAGAGACAGACGAAATTTTTAGGGCACAATGAGAAAAGAGGACTTGGAAAACTTGATACTTATAAGACAGATTGAAGGCAAGTGGGGAGCAGAGGGAAACAATGAGCTTGAGTAAATTGATGTTTAAGAGTGATAACAAAAAGACAAAAGGCAGGAAGTCGTAGAGTCATGATCTCTAACATCCTGAAAGGACATGGCACATAGAAGGAGAATCTTTAAAGAAGTTTTGTCTCATTTTTTTGTGGACCGATTCGTTAGGAACGTTTGATTATTCTGTCAAGGAAATGAATAAAATGTTTTAGTTTTTAGAATTGTCTTAATTATGTCTAAACGATTGTTGCCTTTAAATTATTCGTTAGATTTGACATCTAGATTTGAAATTGTCTTATTGAAATAATAACCAGTAGATAACGTGCTTCTAAAATCCAGTTTCAAAAGGCTTCCCAAAAGGTTCTGTCATTATTTCTACCCAATGTTTATAAAGCTATGGGAGAATAGTTAGTTGGATAACCTCTGGGATTAACGTTAATTTACCCTTTAAGCATTCAAAGATTATAAGCCACTATTTTGTGACAAAGGTGACTTCGCCATGTTGCCATTTTTATTCATGTGTAAAACTTGTGTATTTTTTTTTCATTTATTCCAGTCGGGTTCATTACATTCACTTACCTGCAAATACCCTTGGGAAAGGTATGAATCCATCTCTGGGTGAAATAGCAGAACAGACTGGATCCTATAGCCTTGGGTGGCAACGAGTCTAAAAGAAAGAAACTCTGAATTCAAAGCTGGATGGCACTATCCTAAAAGTGTGTATTGGATTCACAAGTTGCGGACTGTTTGTGAATGTAAATTCCCACTGAAACTCCTACTATTAGCAAGTCCTTCGATATGGCGTTAAAGGGAGCCTAATGTTCTATAATGAACAAGAGAAACTAACTAACTAATTATTCGTTTAGTAAAAGTTCATAGTATCTACAGTAGGAATTTTCTGAATTAATAAAGATGAAGCTTTCACGGAAAGAAGCGGGCTTTTAAAAATGCCAGTCTTAATTCTTATTGGCAATTATTTCTTTTGTTTTATGAACAAGTTTCTAGCCTCTTTGTCAGCAGACTTATTGTCAAAGATTATATTTTCTGTTTCAGTGTTTGTGAGATCATAGTGCAGCGACAAAAATCCCCATGGGTGTGGCCGAATTTTCTTTTCTATCTTTTTGGAGATGGTCGTAAATTCAAAGAATACCTCAAAATCCTTCAAGATTTTACAAAAAGTGTAAATATTGGAAAAGATACAAAGATCATGCTAAAGATTATTGCTTCTTTTTTTTTTTTTTTTTGAAAATGGAAAAATTTCTGAAGATGTGATCCATATCGATTCATATGAGCTCTGATTCTAATCACTCATTATTCACAATACCTTCATTTAATTTTCAGTTGAACAAATCTGATAAATATAAATATAATTATTCAAATATTTTTTAATGTAGTCGATTTACGAAGTTTTGATTTCTTTGACCGATCCAAATACCATTTGTTAATATCAAAATAATTTTTGCAATAAACGTCAGGTTTTTCAAAATATTATTCTTTCTTTTCTTCGTAATTTATTCTAATTGTTTCCGTATGATTAACTAACTTTAATTAGTTATTACTTTTGTTTGACAAACACAACTGGCGTGAAAGATGTTCCCAAATTTTTAGAAGTTGATATGAGATTTATATTAATTTCGCTCGTTATTTATAAAATTTATTTCATTAGATTATAGAAAACCGCCAAATGGAATATCATGAAAACGAAGCAAAAATAATAAAATGCCGACGAATCAAATGTTTATATGAAGAAAAAAAAAGACGCGCATTTTTGAACACGTTACTTTACAACTGGCACCGAGGTGAATTGACGACAGAAGATATCCAGGAGGAAGTTGATACATTCATGTTTGATGTAAAAATTATGGAGCATGATTACAAAATTACTCGATGAGAAAAAGCATAACAAAAGATTTTCTATAGAACATAATTATGTGATGTAAGTTTTACATGTTTTAATTAAATTTAAAATAACATAATTTTATTTCTTGAGAGGTATGTCAGTATAAATCTTGAAAGTAATAATTCGTACGATATTTAAATTAATTAGATTTCATTAATACAGAAGATTTATTAAAATTGCCTATACCTTTTACTTTGACAGAATTACAAAAAAAATATTTTCTTAACTCTAAATAAAATTTTTATAATCTTATTAAAATATATTAAACAATGAAAAAGTGTTCATTGTCTTTCGAAGCCCATAATGAAATACTGCTTGACGTTTTATGCTATAATGAAGAAATCGAATTTATATTTTGAACAATTTTCTAATTTGAAAGAAAGTCCGTCTTTTGTCTTTTATTTAAACACAGTGATATGACACAACATCAGTTGCTATGATGTGGGCGTTGTACATGATTGTTTCTCATCCTGAAGTTTACAAAAAAGTTAACAAGGAAATCGATGATGTTTTTGGTAAACAATTTTCTTTTGTTTTTTGAAACATTTCCTTTGTTTCCTATTTAGGATTGGGCTTCCGGTTCTCTTTAAAGCCTTTTTCTTCTCCTTCACTACCAATAGCCCCTTGCATCTTAGTGGCATTATCGCCTTGCTTGGGTGAATTGACTAAGAAATAATTGTGAAATTGTTAAATAATTCTATCAAATAAATGAAACCAATTTCAACAAAAATTTTTTTTTCAAGGTGATTCCAACAGACCAGCCACACCGGAAGATCTGAAGAAATTGGATTACTTAGACATGACTTTGAAAGTAAGAGTTTTTTCTATTTTAGTTTTTCAGTTTGAAAACAGTAAAACCAAAGTTAAATCAGATGTTTACAGCATAACCATTCAGAATTTAAATTTACTCTGCTCTTTGGTTTTTGATTAATGAAATGCCTTGTCTGAAATTACATAAATATTTATAAGCTACGTGAATAAACTTGACAGAGATGCGTGCCGATTCGAGTTTAAATACGTGGCTTTCTCTTCTTTTCAAACGTTCGCTTCATTGCTGACAGGCTCTTGGTCAGACTAAGAAAATTGTTAAGTGAAATTACTGAATCCATTCAAAAGAGAAAGAATATGTATTTCATCAATGTTCTTCGTGCACGTACTTGTCTACTTTTTAAAGGAAAGCATGAGAATTTACCCAGCGGTGCCAGAGAAGAAAAACAACCGAGGATATTGAAATTGGTAAGAAAAACTAAAGTTTTTGATTCCATATTTTGAAATGATCCAATCTAGTTTGTTCAATACACACCTATTTCTTCTTTCATTCAAAAATTGACTCATTAGTAGAATTTGATAATAAAAAAAACACTTTTTAATATTAGTTATAATATTAGCGTGAATATGTAAACCCTCACTCAACGTTCATTAGTAAGGAGCTGGAATTGGTTTGAAGTTGTATGAAAAACAATTGGGATTAAGAAAAAGTAGTAGATAAAAACGAGTTAATGAATAATGATCCGTCTAATAATAAAATTCAATTTAATATTAGCCACTATTACTACTTTAGCATTCTGCTACCACTTTTCTATCAATGTCAATTTTTGTGCAATTTTGTGAAAAAAGTGGATCACAGAGCTTTGATATTTTTCTCACTTTTCATTGGTTAGTTAAATATTAAAATTATGTTCTAAACTACGTCATCGACCTAGTTTCTGACCTGACGAAAAAACAATTCCGCCCAAAACCTGCCTATACCTTTCAGATCCTATCACGTGATTACGTTGATTATAAATACCAGATACAAGTTCGTTCTTCCTCTCTTTTTGATTTCTCTCGCTTACTAAAATGTAGCTGTTTAAGATATCGCGTTCCGACCTTTTTCGGACGAACGCTATGAAAACATTCACACACGAACGCATACATGCACGTACGGAAACTTAATTATAAACATTACGAAAATTAGAGAACATTACAAGCTTCAACATATTACGAATATTCAACTACAAGCAACAGAAACTAATTAAACATTACGGAACATTCACTCTTCTGAAGCTAAAGGTTTATCAACATATTCACTGTTTTCCAGAATTATTCCAGCTCTCACACTGAACATTTTGAGCGGCAAGTTCATTCAACTTTCTATGGGCTCAGATAAAAAATATTTCCTTGGTAAAGACTTTAATTCCAGTCAAAGGAAAGTAACTTCTATTAATTATTAATTATGCTTGCATACCATTACATACATGAATATAAATGTTTTTGTTATAAAAACCGTTTTGTATTGTTTCATATTTTGTGGTATTTTGCGTAAATATAAATTCTAGAGGTCACAGCAACTAACAAACCCTCTACATCACTACCAATATTTTACTACGAGAAAATATAAACATGACAGCGCTAAGAAACAGGAACATTTCGTTAGAAGAAGAGTGTCGAATTGTTATGTAATATCGGTCATCCTATATGGTAATGAATGCTGAATAATCTCCACACAGATGAAGAAACTTCTGTGAGAATACTATGGACTGGACACTTGAGTAATGACGAGGTTTTAGGGAAAATGAAAACAAAAAAAAAAAAAAATTAGATACTCATAATTAGATGTTATGTTTCATTACCATTTGTGCATAATGATGTGAACATTGTTTCCGAATTTCATAGGTGACATCATCCTGTCTACTTCCTGTTTGAATGAGACTATGCGTTATAGGACGTTGTTCCTCTTTAAACCTAGGGGAGCACATCATGACCCCTCGAATCTGTACTAAACTTCTTTTAAATATGCCCCGTGCTATGCTTATAAAATCCTTAAAATATACAACTACCCAATGGTCACTGCAACGTGTGATTTTGAAGCTATTCTTAATGCACAAAATATGAGCAAAAAGAAGTACAGTATTTTTCTCGAGGAACTAAGCATAATATGAAATTATGAAAAACACGTTGAATAAAACCTTAATCCCAAATATCCCATATTAGCAGTAGAATATTAAAGTGATTGAAAAAAAAAACATTTTAATTCAATTATTTTTATTCGTTGTATTTTTTCAGACAACTTCATAATTCCCAAAAACCAT
>OZ010612.1:41464972-41467472 GCA_963932145.1 Acanthosepion lycidas
TAGTTAAAAGCAACATCAACCTTTCAAAGTGTCCAGATGAGATCGTCATTGTCTAGCGCTTTGAAAATTGTATCGTCTGAACCAATCAGATTAGCCATGGTAATTAGAAAATGTAATTTTTATGCTTATAATCGGGCAGTAATTATAAAGTATGGAAGACCAACCAGAATACAATTTAGTTGCATTATTTGAGTTCAGCATTGTTCTCCGCTGTTAAGGCCTTTACTTTTGCGAAACACATATGGAGTAATTAATTTGATTTTTCAGTTTCAACTGAGAAGGGTACCTATAAGTATCAGTATCATCTTATGAAATTTAACTACTGCTAAACTTTAATTTATATGATCTTATTTTTATATTAATCTCAGTTATGACATTTTTCCATAAATGAAATATCAAAATTAATAATAAAATGAATGGAAATACAAATAACACAGTAAAATGTAATAAATGTACATAAAATTATAGTATTTTATGTACACTTCTGATAAAATTTCATAAGAAAGGTACCTATAAATTAATTAGATACCTTTTTCTTATGAAATTTAATCTCACTCTTAACAGTCTTATTTTTTAATTTCTTTATATTTTCCAGAAAGAATCGTAAACGTAAAGATGAAAGCTAAGTACAAAAAAAAAAAAAATGAAAAATTAGAGCGCTGAAAGTTTTCCTTAAAAGTAACGAGGTAAATAATTTGTTCATTTAAATCTAAATAATTTCACTTCCTTCCATCCGTAGAAAGAATTATCCTCCCGTAAGTTATCTAAACGTCATGAATCACATCTGTCAACACTCAACACTTGTCAAAGACGCGAAAGGTTATGACCGGCTTTGTTTTATTTTCAAATTACATTTTTTCGGCGCAGAAGCTAAGTTAAGCTTGGTTCAAAATATTTTAAATAAACATTATAATTTCTGATTTTATTAAAATCAGTTTTGAAAAAATGATAATTGATTTTTAAAAGAATATCAAAGTCAGATTTTCTTCTTTTTTATCAAATGATTGAAAATGATTGATTATCTGTCTTTTTTTTTTCTATTAATTATAATAAATAAATCATTTTTGCCTTTCATCAGAATGGCTTAGGCTTATCTCAAATCGAATCATTTGATAAGAGTGTTCTAGAAGGAATCTTTTCATCTGAATCTATTTTGCGCCTTTATAAATCTACTAGTCTCCTTTCATTGAATACTGCTGCTACACCTGGCCTGGTGCTCCATCTATATATAAAGAGATTCTGAATAAAATAAAAATAATCTGAAAAGTTTGTAGTAATAACCTGGCATCTCGACTTCAGTTACTTTCCCATTATTTTCCTGTGCTTCCTTGTACCTTATCTATAAATATTTTCGCGTTAATTGTTCTAATGGGCTTACCTGTTTGGTATCTTAACATTTTACTTTTCAGAAATCCCACTGCATGTTCGTTTGGCCTGTTCACAAATCCGTTCACTCAGATTTCACTTAACTAAATGCAAGGGCAATTAGACTTCAATGTATCGTGACAATTGCTCACTTTTCTAGGACTTCATTTCACTCCTTTATCGTATTTTGAACTTACCTTTCAAATACAATTCTGTCAATCCGGTTCTCAGCTCCGTTTTCTTCCCCTACTGAACTGTTTCGTGATATCTGTTCTCCTGTATGATAGATGTACAATCTCGTCACTTTTTAAATATAAGAACCAAGGATTATTTTTCCGTTTTGTTTTACTAAAAAATGAACGTAAAAAAATGGTTCACTACCTAATGTGACATGGTCAACACTGTCGACATATCAATATACTGAACATTGTTAACTCGCGAGTGACTTCCCCTTACAACATAGATTTTGATGTCTCGTATTGTGAAACTTCAAAAAGAAATAAAAATTGTTTTTTAACAATCTAATTTCGTTAATTTTTTATCATGATTCAATGAAGAAGTCAATGATGAAAATCTAAGGCATAAAAGTGAGGGCGTTTACTGATTAATGAAAACATTCAAGAAATTCTAATTTACGATTTAAGAAATATACATAGAAAATACTTTCAAAATATCCTCATTATTTCATCCACAATGCTAAGAGAAAGGCATACAAAATATACAACTACAAAAAAAAGATAACATTATTACTGATAATAAACTAGATAAAAATAGACATATAATACTGTTGTAGCATACCTACGGACGATAACGGGTATTTCCCAATTCACATAAATACAGTAGCATATACTGTATGTTGGTCTGCAGTTGGAGATTCGTCTCCTGCTGTGCTGGTCAAAAAACTCTGCCTCTGGGCAGAGAGGATTCCCAGACGAGGTGATGTCGAAGAGCAGAGTCTCGTCTCGGGAAACAGCTACCCGACTCCGTTTTATTCGGAATCTACAGGGAATTTTGGGCTGAACCTAGGGGCTCGGATACCCCACATTAAATTCGGCCTTGTGCCACATCGGGCGGTTGGTAGATATCCTGCAGTTGGAGATTCATTGCGGAATTCTAGCAGTTGATTTTTTCAATT
>OZ010612.1:41472472-41505652 GCA_963932145.1 Acanthosepion lycidas
TCATTATCGATCTCTCTCGAGGCTAGACAGTAAGTATTGGGTAGCGTTAGCCAAGCTATTTTTGGTGTGACCTGACTCTTGTGAGTATAGCAACAGAAGTTAGGTATTTTTTGGAGCGATACAAGGAACCTATCATTCTTACAGCAATTTTAACGATGGCAGGAATATACAAGTTCTATTTTAGGTGTGGAGTTAGCTTTAGACCCAATAGACGTTGGAGGCAAGGAGCATCAAGATTGGAGCAAATTTAGGATCTGCGCAGTGATGATGAAATTAGCTTGCTATTTAGGGTATTGAATGGCATATGCCTGCCTGTCTGTCATTGACCTGTGAGTGTTAGGTCAGAGATGAGATAAGCAACCAGACACTGGTCATCCAGATATTTGGAGATGCACCTATACACCGTAGTATCATATGCATATATATTTACTAAAAATCAAAGAATACTCATTAATAATAAGCAGAAAGAGGATGAAACCAAGGAGAGAGACCCGTGGGATGTCAATATGATCTCATGTACCTCAGAATATAAAACAACGACCTTCATAGACCTAACTGATAGAAAGGACTTAATAACTAAGATGATTCTTCCAGAGATTCAATAACTGCTGAGTTTTTAGCGTAATCCCCTATGCCACATCTTGTCGAAGGCCTTCGAGATATCTAAGACGATCCCGCTCGAGGTATGTTTAGTATCGTGCACTTCATTGATTCTGTGCGTTATGACATCAGTGGATTAAGAGGAGTGCGCATACTGTTTGTCGCACAGGAGCTTACATAATGGACTTTCGCTTGATTTAATTACAGGCAAAATTTATAGTTTTCGGACAAGTAATTTATGAAGTATAGCTTTTTGGTGGAAGAAGATATACTTATACTATAAGCCAAAAGTGTTGATCTCACATATTCAACAAATATATGAAAGAAACTTTCTTTTACCGCTAAGTCTCTGTTTTGATCAAATAGAACTGTTTAAGTCAACAAAAAACGGACTAGAATTGCGAACCTTCGTAAAGCCTAATGACATGCGATGCAAAATATTGAACCGCTGTTCTTTGTAAATGTAATAAGTCGAAAAAAATAGAATCTATTTTATTTGTATGCTGCTTATGAGATTTAAATTTTCAACATGTCATGGATTTAATCAATTCCAAGACAAAACATTTCTTTTTTACCGAAGATTAAAATAAAATTATTTTATTTTCTTATTGCATTTTATTCTTTATCACACAGTAAAAACAAAAATATCTATGATTTTGTTAGTTCATTTTATAATACTACAAACATACTATAAACATTTTATAATAAAAAGAAATATAAAATAATTAAAAAATTAATACAATAAATTAAGTTTATTTCTCTTTCTCTTGATAGGAGAATATTAAAAAAATATAAAAAATGTAAATTCAATAAATGATGAGTAAAAAGGTGAAGATAAAAATAATATAGACTAGGTTTGCTTAGTGCACTTACTTTTAAGAGAAGTGTTTAAAATAGGAACCTCTAAAATTTTCTAAAAGAGCTTACCATGATGATAAAGGCTCTCAAACTTGATAAAAACAAAGTTTTATCGTCAAAATGTTTATGCTGTTATTGAAAGGAAAGATCAAAGGATTCTTTATTATTTTGTGAATTTTTTTAATCCATTCTAGCATATTTGAAATTTTGGTTAAAAATCTTGTTTTTCTTTGTCAGCAGTAGGCCAAAGATTAGTATAGAAAATCTAGCGTCTTTTTTGCGGTAAAAAAAAAAAAATTAAATATTTCTTTTTAGAAAATCTTGGAATTTTTTTTTTTTTTTACATCTGTTACTTACTTAAAATGGTCTTCGTAATTATATTACTTAAAAGCAGGACTCATTGGAAAATTTAAATCATCAGATAGTTTTTGTCAAACAGAAACTATTAGGTTGGTGCAAAAATAATAACGTAATAATGTCGTTTTTTGATGTATTTTTTAACGTCAAAAAACGACATTATTACGTCATTATTTTTGAACCAACCTAATATTTACCCCAAATCTGTTCTGAATCGTAAAATAAAAAATACAGTAAAACTATGATATTATTTAATAAGAAAAATATTTAATTGCTTTTATAAATAAGATGCATTAAGGACACTAATTATAAATGTGAAAGCTTAGTGCAAATAACAAAACATCAATATTTTAAAAGTAATTTTGAATTTTTTTATTAGTGTATAAATGAACCGGTTTTGTAAGTATGGGAAACCATATACGGCATTACCAGATAACACTTATAGCCAAAGTACCTAAAATTCAATGAAACATCGGATTACAGGGAATATTTTCCTAAATTTTTAAGATTACTGAGTACTTAAAAAATAAATAAGAAAGGGGCTCCAGTCAATTTCCTCAATTATGTATTACAGACAAATCCTCCGTAGAATAACATTATATCTGTCATCACGTTGTCAAACAGAACAACAAACCTACTGTCAGTTAAAAACACGGTCAATGTCGAGTTAAAAATTGTTTTTTTGCGATATTATAAACTTAAAGAAAACAATATTTTTTCAATTCAGATTATTTATACTTTAAATCAGCTAATATTCCTCAAATAAAGTTTCAGAAAAGTATATTTTATTTTTGGAAGAATTTTAATAAATAGAATTACATTGTGATGAAAGACAACTAAAAAAACTGGTGCTAATCAGCAATTTTAGCAAAATACACCTTCTTTCAGTCAATTTAAATTACTTTTAAATTGGTTTTTGAAATACAACAATTTTGCTTACTTAAAATATTAAATTTAATCTATTAGCTTGAAATTAAAACTAAAATAAAAGCTTCAAGAAAGATTTTTCATTTTTTAAAATTCATTTTAAACCTTAGGTATAAAAAAAAATCTAATAAATATGACGAGAAAATTTGTTTTTAAATTTTCTATAAAAAATGGCTCGACCTAATCTGAGGTTGTAAAAAATAAAACTGACTTCTTGTTAATGTGAAAGGTTTTATTTCAGATTTGAAAACGGATACATTTTGGGATTTATTAGCCAATGAAGAAGGTGACTATCTCCCACGCAAATTAAAAAGCCCGGTCAAGCCCATTTAAGGAACAGTGTTGGTCTTAGGAGACAGAAGGATTTTCGCTGTCAGCAGCGGATGACCAATGGTTGCTTCTGTTAACGCCGCCGATAATGAGAAAGAAAGAAAGAAATAAAGAAAGAGATGAAGTGAAAGCAAAAGCAGAAAAGAAAACTGAAAAATTCCCTAAATTCGACGCGTCAACCCTAATTTTTGAATTGTTGTTTAAAAAAAGAATTAAACGAGATTTCTCTCGATATTGTGGTTCCATAAATTTGTTTAGTGAACTTGTCAACCTTCTCAAGATTTCGATTATTAAATAAGTGTACCTGTCTTGTTTGAGCCCAACAAAATTTGTACTTTTTTTTAAATATTATCTGACCTAAAGTGAACACTGTAGGCGCACAATAAGTAATTTTTGTGCAATCTTATATTTATATATATATATTTTCTCTTTTTAATAAATCTAAATTTTCGTTCAAATTTCACCTTCGGATTTTTTAATCTTTTTTATACTTTGCACCTTAGCATTAATTGGGAAAACAGAGGCGACGTCCTCTCTTCCCTACACTCTCCCCGAAATTTTTTTTTAATACAGCTCTCCTCCTTTAAACTCAGGAAACAATGATGGACGATTCAACATTTCTGCCATTGACTACCGTTTCGGACGCACCAGAATTTCGAAGTTTGCTGGTTGAGAAACCATCCGTGGCAATAATCTATCTGATTCTACTATTTCTGGTGTCCTTCTGGGGTGGAACGACGAACTTTCTGATCCTGTTTGTCCATGCCTTGAACAAGAAATTAAATAAAGCTGGAAGAATCTTTTTAGTGAATTTATGCGTCGCCGATCTTTGCGTTAGCCTCGTGGCCATTCCGTTTTGCATAATAGGTAAGTATCGTATTTGATTTTAGTTACCGACTCTGTTGATATGAATGCTTTTAGGGGCTTTTAGTAAAATGACTTTAAATGATTTCTCCAATTTCTTAAAACTGAAACAACAATTTACAATAACAAGTTTAACAAAATCTATTATTTTGTTAATCATTTCGCCCCAAGTAAGGCGATAAAGCTACTAAGACACAAGGAGTTGCTGATAATGAAGGAAACTGAGAAAACATTATGGATTTTCCCAAAGCTCACTAGATACATATCAGAAGCATCAGAATAGATGCAAAGACTAATGGTATTTGACGTTAAAAATAGGTCAAAAAACGACATTATTACGTCATTATTTTTGCACCAACCTAATAAATCTTAGAGATGTGCAAAACAGATTCCAATGAAAAAACTGTCTAACACAACATCGTGAGCCAAATTTCTTAGTAGCAAACTTAGAAACTGACTCTGTATAATCATCTCTGTTCATATCAGTAGAAGCCAGAGAACCTCGACGTGGTGTAATGGTTAGCACGTTTGTCTTGCTAGAAATATTACGAATGAAATATGAGTTCGATCCTCACTGGTTGCACCATACCTTGTGACACACCTAAGCTGCACTTATAAAATCGCCAAATCAGTGGAAGTCGTTACACCGAGATGGAAATCATCATCAGCCAAGCTGAAGGGAGGCGGAAACTGTTCACGAAGACGTCTAAAATGTATTAAAGTGATCAGCTTAGTTTTGGAGGCGTTAAAATTTCAGACTTATATTCTGGGATTGATTCTAATTATCTAAATCTCAATCAAATGATTTTATAAAACTAACAGTAGAGAAAATATCCAGTGATATCAACCAGGCATCAAATGTGTAAATGCAGATACATCATAATATTAAAATCACAAGGATACTGAGGAAGATGCTGGAGTTTTGAGGAGACTTTCTCTCATTCAATTTCCAACAATAATTGCCAGGTGTAAATAAGCAAATCCATAAAATAATAACTGCTAGTTGGACGCGCAGAGATTCCACGACTGTTGACACCTAACATATCACCATTATTCCTATCTATCTATCTATCTATCTATCTCCCCAGCTATGGGCAAATAGCAAGACGAAACAGTCTAGGAGAAGGAAACTCTGAATACAGACCAGATTGCACTATTCTAAAAGTATGTATGCATACGGCTGGAGACCTCTTCTGAAATCAATTTCACACTGAAGTGCCTACTATTAGTGTAGCGTTGAAGCTCAGACCAGACACCAGGATGTCGCCTCCTTCCAATCAAACGCTTATGCCTTAAAAATTATTATTTAGCCAGATCATTAGCCACGAAATAAAACCATGAGCCGATTATAATAATAGGCAAATCATATACTGGTTATAACCTTCTGCAGTAGAGGATCGAGACGAAGGTGAGGGGGAGGTGAGAAGGAGGTAAGGGGGCGAACAGTCTAACGAGCGTGTCTTCCTTTTCGCGTCGCTGTGAGCGGTCTTTCGTCCGATTCTCTGTGGGTTCATCTGTTTTCGGCTGCTAGTGACCACTGTCATAGATAACAACGTTCTTTGTTTTGTCATCTTTCTAAATAAAAGTAGTTTATCAAGAACCCAGAGTTTTGTCCCAATCAGTGACCTTCCTTGCCAGGGTCATTTGATATAGTTGCGTGAGATATACTTCACTTAGTTGATAATCATCAGCTCAATAACTGTCGAAACAATTTCTGTAACATCTTTTAGATGTTTTCATTTAATAAGATATCAGCTGACACTGATTTCGCTACATAAGCAAGTCCTCGGATGAGGCATTAAAAGGAACTCAGTGTCTCATTCTCTGCCTCTGTCTGTCTGTTTCTCTCTCTCTCTCTCTCTCTATATATATATATATATATATATATATATATTACAATGAATCATTCATGCAAAAAGTAAATTAGTAAAGTTAATGATATAAAATGGCGACATCTCTTCGTTAACAAAATTTTAAAGATGCATTAACCTACCAATCACTCGATGAATGTTATGATCCTTGTTTTTTAAAATTATAAGCTTTATAAGGTCTTTCTTAAATACGCAAGTACTTTCGACTGTACCTTCAGTCATCTTCAAGCATGGAAATTATTTTGTTTTTTGTAAAATTCAGGTATCATTCGAGACGAAAAAATATAAATATAAAATAATCGAAATATGTTTTTTTGAAATGTGTTATTGATAATGGATACAAACTTTTGGAGCGTGCAGTCAAAACTCTAAGGTTGTTGTTTTTTGTTTTTTTTTTTTTGAAAATTTAAAAGTGTGCGTTTTTTACTAATATGGCAATTTGAGATTTTTTTTTCTTGTAGGAGTTTATCAGTCAATGTGGCATGAACTCGCAATGTTTCGCCTGTGAGAAAGGGGTAGGATGGAAAATAATTCATCCCACACAAGGCCGTGTTGGCACTTTTTAACTCTATCAAGACAAGCAAGTGGAGAGTGGACAGTTCCAGATATGGCAACAATAATTCATTTTGGTCTGATTTGGCTCTTGCAATGATAGATTATAACAGGGGGAGTTGTATAATGAACCAATCATTTATCCAGCATCTTTAGCAATAGATCAGATATATGAGTTCCACTCGTGATCTCCGGAAAGTTCCCAATAGACGTTCAAAACAAGGAACATCCTCGAGAGAACATCTGTTCATCTTTATAGGTAAAAATTCAAGGTCTGCTCGATGATGATGGAACGTTACTAGTTTGGCTTTGGCTATTGAATTTTATAAGACCCATTGAGCCAACTGGGTTGGGTGTATATACATATATGTATATACATACATACATATATTCATATATGTATGTGTGTGTGCAGAAATAGTCATAAGCTAACTATGAAAGAGCTGTGAAATCTTGTATGCATTAATTTCAACTGCATTGTTTCTTTCCGAGTAAACTGACATCTGACAGATGTAACATATACCGACTTCTCTTGAAATTGAACAAAACTTGGCATTGTGGTATTACCATGTACCTACAGAAAAAGGGTTTATTCCGAAAGGACATTCATGCTGACATGACTGCTAATTTATGGGATGGCGATCCAGTTTTATCAACAGTGCAAAAGTGGGGAGCTAAATTTATGTGTTTTAAACATGACCCAAGTTGATAATACTCTGCACAATGAAAGTGGCATGACGAAGGTTTCTGACCCTTGATCAATGGCGCACTAGTCTGATTATATCAATGGAGAATCTAACATCGTTTGAGGCTGATCCAGCTGATTTCCTTGAAAGTTTCATCATTTTGAGCCAGAGAAAAAGAGACACACTATGGAGTGGAAACACTCCTCATCACTTGCTCTAAAGAAGGCCATTGTTGTTTCATCTGAATTTGACTTACAAAAGAATTGTATTTATTGACTAGGGCCACACGTTCAATGGAAAGTACTATGTCAACTTGCTGATGAATTTACGAAAGGGTATCAAGACTAAACAGCAAGGATAACTGACGAAAGGAGTCTTATTTCATCAGAACAATGCTCCAGTATACAGGTCCTTGGTTTTAATGGCTGCTTTGATTGACTGTCAATTTGAACTGGTTGATCAAGTTACCTATTCTCTTGATTTGTACACTTGGCTGGGAACCAGTATCGAAGTGATGATAACATCATATCTGCTGTTTCATATCTGACGTTTTTGATCATAAGATGAAAGCTTCTTTACCAATGGAATACAATCCATTGGAAGCGGTGTAAGAATTGTGTCGACCACAAAGGAGACTATGTTAAAAAATAATCCTCATTTGGCTACATTCCATGAGAGTATCTTCATCAGCCTATGAAGTTTTCAGCTGACATTTCCGTGTTGTCAGTTAAGCAACAGTAATTGAGTCCAGTATTTTGCTAAGTTTAATTTCCGGGAGGGCGAGAGAACAGGAGTAGAAAGCGAGGATAATTAAAGAAAGAAAGAAAACGAATATAGTGGGAGAGAGAGTGAAAGCAACTAGAACGCCATAAAACACGATGTAACTCAAATATCACTTGAATATACTCTCAAAATAATGTAAACATCTGTTTTCATGGTAATACAAACATTCATCGAAAATATTGTTTACTTCTTTGAAATGAAAAAGGGATTGAGTCGTATGTACTTATTGTAAGCAGCATAATATACTATATCTAAAAATATAGCACTTGAAATCAGACGGGAATACATTACCAGAATAGTATAGATGAATGATAGGTACCATACTAATAGCCTCGATTGCTACTATCTAAATATAGATTATGACATTTGTTCTCGTCACAAAAATCAGTTTTATATTGACTGCAACTACTACCAATTCAACTATACTACAGTTTCTACCTTTTCTTGTAAGTACATAATCATCACTTAGCACGATGATAATTCTGTTAATATAAATTAATTATATGGCTTTATAGGGTGGCTAGATAATCTCTGTTGCAGAAGCTTGCTCGAGCACATTTGTATTTCTTCAGAACGCACAGAGCTAACCTGTTTCTATTGCAACTGTGCTGAGTGCATCTTAGTTACAGTTTCTGAGAGAGAGAGAGAGAGAGAGCATAATTTGGCGTGATCAGTAATTTTGAACAAGATCAGTACGTTCAAACTCTCGGTCTCGGTCGTCATCATCATCATCGGCTGTTCGTCATATACGATGAAGATAAGAGAAGAAGATTCATCTAAGTCTGGCGGTTTGAATCGTGTGATGGTCAGCCTCGATTGTTGCCACTCCGATATGAAGCAGTCAGCTGTTCCTTGTTCTTTATATCGATCTGCAACACAAATATGAACGAGTTCCGTCTACCCAATTTTGCATATAAACTGTGAAATGGTTTTCGATCACCACCCAACAGTTATGCACGCCGAGAATGTCTCCCCAGATCAATACTATTAAGTCACTTCCCTGAGTAATCGATCATCTTGTTTCATGGTCATAATGGTCTAACCATTCGATCAGACGCTCAGTGTTCATATAATTTACGCGATCATTTCATAATTCATTTCATAATTCTAGATCGTATACTGAGAGATTGTGATCTTTGAATTTTCTGTTTGTTTGTTTTTTATCCGCAAGACTTTTTTCTTTATAATTAATTATTGTAACTAATTAAATTATTAACCAGGTCTTTTCTGATTTGATTTTATTTTATTTACGCAGGTATCACTCACGGAGAAGAATATTTCCAAGAACACTTTTATTTATGCCAGTTTATTGGTTCCTTCTGTTTCTCTGTTTGCATATGCGCCGTCTTGAATTTGTTAATGGCTACCATCAACCGCTATACGTATGTCTGCCACAATCATATTTATATGAGATTTTTCAACAGCCGTACTTCTCTAGGAACTGCCATCTTCATCTGGGTGCTTGCTTTGCTCATCGACAGCTGTAATACATTCGGCTGGGGCGGTTACACTTTCGATAAAAAAAGCCACATTTGTGTCTGGGATCGTTTGGCCAATTTTACCTTCACATTATTTGTCTCCATCATTCTGATTGCTATCCCTTTAATCTTTATTGCTGTACTGAATATTTTATTGCTGAGGCGAATTCACGCAACAAAGTTTAATATTTGTATGATGCATGATGTAGCGAGCATACACAGAAAGCGTAACGCCTGGATAGAAACGCTGAGAGCCTCTCGAACTTTATTTGCAATGTGTATTATGTTTATTATCTGTTGGTTTCCTTACGCATCTGTTGTGGCTTTTGATATAAATGACATATATTCAGAAGAGGTACACATGTTTATCACTCTCCTTGCTCATTCTCATTCAGCCTCTAATTTCATTATTTTTTGGTTGTGTAACAAAGAATTTCCCCAAACTGTTTACCAGATTTTTGGATTTCTGTTTTCCTGCCAAAAGTTATCGTCAAAATCTTTAACATCCTCTTCTTCGACTTCCTCATTTGGGGTGGGAAACACTTTACAGAAACGAAAATGTTATTTTTGCTGTCAGTGCAGAGGAACATCACAGGGCAGTAGGAAGGTTATAAGCACAAGTGTTGAATTCATTCGCTCAGATTCGGCTTCGATAATAAGAAAACAAGTTGGCGGCTCATTCAAGGAAGATAGCAGTGTTTCTGAATCGATCTATGTTATACGTCATAATGACAGTAGTAAACCACATGCCATAGGCAGTGAGAAGGAAAGAATCAATTGTGGCGAAAAGGTCAAAGAAAGAAACCCAGTTAAAAATAAGCTTGCTTTAATTCGTGTAAGAAGTGATAGCAGGGAAGCACAATCCCCAAACCCGGAGACTGATTCTGGATTATTTTAGTAATTTACCTTAATAGAAAATATATTGAATCTCGAAATGAGATTTCTAAAACAATGACTATAATAACCTATAAGGAAAGGCAAGCTTATAATAGAATCTCATCATTTCCTCGTCAGTCCTTGCTCAAAGAATTCATCACAGAAATTATCCACTAAAACGTTTGATGATTTTATTGTCTCATTGATGAAACTGTTTTCATATTTTATATTTTAAGCTTTGAATATAGTAATGCTTGATTTCAATTAAATATATTTTTACAGTTTAATTTACATAAAGTGATAGAAAATAGGATTAAAAAAGTAAATACATTCTTTGTCTACTGAATAAAACTTATTTAAAATTGGGAATAAAGAATGCCACATGCATCAGCTTCAAAATATACAATTCTGATGGAGAATGTGGAGCATCACAAAAGAATGAAAATTATTTAATAGCCTACCTTGGCACTGGAATATTTATAGCCTTGGTTGCAACTGGAAAAGAAAGGGAAATAATCTCTATAATAAATAAAGAAATCTTGAAGACTTCATATAATACTGACTTGAATTTGAATTCACTTAATTACAATCTTACTTCGGATTATAGATGATAGCACAAACAACAGTTCAGCCAATATTTTTGCAATTTGTAAAATGGAAATGTCCAATACTTTATGGGTAACATATTGCACAATTCTGACAAACGAAAAATAACACAAAGCCAAATATTAAATCTAGGATGAAAAATACGCTAATTAATTCTACTAACAACTATATATGAAGCTATATTCAAATACTTAGATATTCCATCGATTAAATATCCTTGCTATTGCCGCTGTTGTTTATTTTTCCAAGTTTCCAAACTATTTAATAATGTCGCCTTGGGTTTTAGATCTTCTTTTATGGGGAAATCAATTTGAAAAATGAGCTCAAAAGATTTGCTCTAAACTTTTCAAAGATAACAATTCTCACAAATCTTCAATTGTTAATGACAGTACCGTAAGTTTATGTCCGTAATGCTCTTAATAATACTATAGAAAGTCTTCGTGAGTAATGTATGAAAACTTTAAAGAATGGGATCTTGTTTTGGAAAGCCAGATATTCAATCAAAGGGAAAAAGCAGAGAGTAACGTATATTTAAGAAACAGCAAGTGAAATCTCATCTAAGATCATTTTCAGTTCCGTTAAAAGACAACTGACAAGGTACTGGGATTAACCTTTTTATTTACTTTTTCTTGTGTTCGTACAACTGCTTATATGAACTGTTTTAATACTCATGAAATAAATGTTTTTGTGTGTTTACCATTAACTTTTACACGACTCAAATCCAATTCAATAAAAACCCATGTAATTTCCTGGGGGTTAAGAATTTAATTATTTTATAAGTTGTACCCAGCCAAATCGATCGAGATAAGAAAGTAACATGCGTGTGTTTAACTGTTCGCGATTGTCGAGCAACCGAAACATCTATGGGCCAGGAATTTCCAAGATTTAATTAACCCAAAGAGAAGCCGAAAAAAAAACAAAAAACAGACGAATGGTTCTCTCCATATGGTTATTTTATTTTTCTTATAATATTCCGAAATATAATTACGTTTTATTCGTGTACCCGCTTTCAAGTGAGGCTGAACTATCTTCAAAAGTAAGTTTTAAAACTTAAAATTCAATTTAAAAAAGAACTTATAATATCTGAACATTTCGACAAGATATGACATAAAGTAAGAAAATCTTTTGGCTTTTAATCTTGTATACATGAAATGGTTGTTGTGCTAAATGTGGCACCTTCATTTTCAGAGAATCAATAGAAGAGCTGAATATAGTGGAATACAACGTTAGCCAATCCTTTCGTAAAACGGAAGGAATTAAGTAGAGGCGTACGAATAAACTTATGGAGGAGAAAAAAGTCATATTTTCATTGTTATATCTCGTATTATGTATTAGGAAAGAGGTGCGAAAGATGTTTCATGTTGTAATAAAATTAAAATTTAACCGAAATCGTTTTCTTTTTCTTTTTATGTTATGAGGAAAATATTAACTGTATTGCAATCGAAATAGTATACATACATACAGCCACATATGGGGCACTTTTACGTGGAGTATTGGCTAGCAAGCTTTTCTCGCTAGAACCATTAAACTGATTAGTGCGGCCAATCCACACTAATTGCCCCATACTTGTGTTACATCTAAGCTGTGCGTAGAAAAGCATACAGCTACGTATGTATATAAATAATGTACGTATGTATGTTTGTTATAGCATGCTAATGGAAAGCAACCAGCTTATAAGCCAAAGAAGCGTTATAAGGATGACGTAAAATAGTTCCTGAATCTTGCAAACATCGATAAATATGATTGAGAATTCCCTGCAAGTGATTGTACTGCTTGGCGGAAGAAGATTCAGGGTGGAAATGTTGCTTGTGAGAGTTCTCGGATTACAAATGAAAAGCTGAAAATATATGTCCAAAAGATCTGTGTGTAGAAACTCTAAGACCGTATAATAATGACCTCATTTGCGATGTTTGTGTTACGCTTTGCTTGAGTAAAGCAGGAAAATTACGTCATATGAGAAATTATCGTAACAGAGCACCGACCAACTACAAAATGACAAAAGAATTCATGTCACTTTTCCGGAAAAGTCTGTAAGCTAGCTGTTGGCCTTAAAATACTTGTAAGCATGTTACAAAATAGACCGAATAACAACAAAATGTATGTTTCATGTTTACCAACTTTGTGGCATCGATTTTAAAAGTTTGTTCGATATAAAGAATCATATCCGTTCAAAGCACAGGGTCTTACAAGACATCATGTACGTATGTGTTTGATTTACAAATCTGTATTTAACCCTTTTCTTTTCTTCTTTTTTTTTTGCATTTCATTTTCATATTATTTTCTAATTTGGTAAGACAAATTTTGATCGGCAAATAATGTAAATCATCTGAAAGGTGAACAACTCAACGTTGATTCTGATTCCGCAGAACTGGGTTGGGTGTGAAAAAGTATTTGTTATTAACATTCTTTTTTCATTCGGTTTTTCCAGTTACGAGTCCTTTTTAAAGTTGATCGTTTTGTGTTCATTTTGTTTAGTTCTTTTTTCGTAACAGATTTAATGTTTAGTATAGAGCTTAGAAAAAAATTCGGAGTGTAAGATAGGCAGGAAGTAAGGCATGTAGCAACATCAGCACGGCAAAGGGCACTCCTTTAAAGGCAAGGAAGGGCAAAAATATTTTAAGTCAAGTGATAGCGATTGCTGTATGAGTCGTACGATTTTTGAATCAAGCACGGGCACGTGGATATCGGAAATGCTTGATAGCTGGGTATCAAGTAGATATGTGCCGATCAGATTCGTTGGAAAAAAGGGGAATTGGAGTTTCTTGTCGCCACTTACATCATCACTGCCCATTGCAGATGTATTTGTGTCAATTGTTATATACTCGAGTATAGTGTGAGTTTTTATTGTCAGTTTTTTTATGCAAAAAGTGGTGAGGATATACTATACACAGTTAATTTTTTGAAGAGGTTAAAGAATCATGCAACTAATGAACGAAAAGGAAAATACAGTATCTAAATTTTCGTATATATTTTACGGTAAGTGTTTTACTCATCATTTTCATGTAGCTTTGTACAAAAAAGAATGAATACCATTCATTTGTTGTAGAATATATCCCGGGTGACTCACAGTGTTGCAATAGTTAACTACGGTAGACCTAATAATATTGCTCAGAAACAAGGCCCCATTATACATGAGTTATATGAAGTTATGTGAGAAAACGACATTATTTTTGCACCAACCTAATCCATGAAGTAGGCTTATATACGAGTATATAAGGTAAATGCCGAGGTAAGGTAACTTGTTATAAATAACTAATGTTATTGATGCTGTGCTAAATGCTTTCAGAGTCTATCTGATTAATGATAATGGTCGTTTCTTTTTAGCTGCTGGCATAGGCACAAAATGGTCACCAGATGGACCAGTCAGATTTCAATATTTGACTCTGATACTGAAGTCTGATTGGCTCAAAAATCAACTATTGAATCTTTTGAATTACGTCCGCAAAGTACTGTAGACTAGGTGGGTTTTTTTTTTTTAAGAAAAATGTATTTTGTTTGAAGTTTTTGTTTAGTTTACTCAAATAACGATTTTTAAGATTTTATGTTGTGATGTACGGATTTATGTATATGAAAGGCTTACAAAAATATTTTTGAAAATAAATGGGCGTAAAAAACATGAACACAACAAGTTTTCTTAATAAGTCTTTTTAAGTGTAATAATCTCTTCAACCATTTCTATATGTGCAGCGTTTAATTCTGTAAAACCCACCCAAAATACGGCTGCAGATAGACATACACATAAACATGCACAATACTCTTCTATTATATATATATATATATGTGTGTGTGTGTGTGTCAAACAGAAGAGGATTTTGTTTAAGAGCTTTCATTTTGGATAAGAGCTTTCAGGAAAGCTACTACAATCAATGACAGGAATGATGAAAAAAACAACCCTAGAAAACATTGTTATCTTTGTTTACACACTACTTGCTGTTATCGACAAAGGCCCCAAACACAAATGCAATTAAAAATATACACGAGACTCACCTGGAAACAATGGATTGTCTGTTTGGAAAGAGAAATGATTTAGCATGCACTCAACCGAACAATTTCCAAAGGAGTGTTAACGATTAAAATTCATTTCGTTTTAGCACGTATATCTCTCATTTTCTGTATAAGTCATTTTTTTTCGGAAGTATGAATTTGAAAATAACATTTGAATGTCAGTCAAAATTTTTTTTTTATGTCTATAGTTCTTGAGATTTTTTATGTCTATAATTCTTGTGATATCCTAAGTTAATGATAGCCAGTAACGAATATGATACATACAAGAATACGTAGATTTATCAAGTAGTCCGTAGATTAATGATGAAAAAAGATATTTATTTTGCGCAACAAATATTTTTATCAGTATAATTTCTTATAGCGAAGAAAACGGCGACTTACCTCGTCAAACCAAGCGACAGCGTGTCGCGTGTATTCTACGACGGAAAAAGTGTCGAAAAAGAAAACTACTTACCAAATAGAGGGGCACGTATTCCGCATAACATGATGAAAATGGAATAATTGAATTAAAGAAAAAAACAAGTCAGTCGCAGAAGTCGCTATAAAAGTATTTTGATATGAAAATTACGGAAAATCCTATCCCAGCTGTCGACGAATGGAAGAAATAGGTTCTGCCGATAAAAGCAGTTGGTGTTCTCAATTCGGGAGGGGAAAATTCGGGGTTTTTTGGTTTCGGCGTTTGTCAGAGAGTGAGTTATTTTTCTGACTGGTTACACGCATTGTGATTTAAAATAGTACCGGAGAATCGAGTTTTCAGATTTTCTTTCTGCCCACGATATTCGAGTCTGGACTAACAGTGATTCTTCTTTGTCTTGTGGAAGTAATCTGCGACAAATACTTCCTTTGCTTTCAGAACGCTTATGACGGATAAGACATTTGACGTCAAGTTAATACCAGGGTTTGATGGATCAGTGGCCGGACAAGCAGTTACTGAATGGATTGAGAAGGCAGAACTGTGTGGGATTAAAAAGGTTGAACGTGTTCTTCCTCTGAGGTTGACGGGCGGAGCATTTTCTGTTTACCAACAGTTAAACTCGGAGCAAAAATCTGATGTCGAGCAGATAAAACGAGCCTTGCGGATTGCCTTTGCGCCGGATCGTTTCTTCGCTTAGGAACAGTTCGTGGAACGCTGACTGCGCCCGGACGAATCCGTCGACGTGTTCCTAGCCGACTTAAAGAAGCTAGCAGGTCTTTTTGGCGGGATATCCGAGCAAGGACTAGCATGTGCGTTCATAGCAGGGTTACCAACTCACGTCAAGCAACTACTGCGCGCGTCTTCCAGGATGGAAGACCTGAATACAAACCAACTGTTGAACCGAGCTCGAGCCATAATGAAAAATCAAAATGCAACTGAGAAAATGGTTGCAGCTACCATTTTACCAGGCGGAGCTGATAAACCACCATATGTTAAACGTCGGGAGGGTATGCGATGTTATCGATGCTCTGGGTGGAATCACTTTTCCAGGGACTGCCCGGTTCGACGGGAAGACACCCGCCAGCCACGCAGGTTACGTGCAACAATGCGTTGCTTCCGATGTCGAGAGATAGGCCACATTGCTTCATCGTGTCCGGGAAAAGACGTCAGCGCTGGTCTCTTCCCTAAGCGAGTTATGAATGAGGCGCTACCTGTATTGGGTATTTACGTGGACGGAATTAAGAGAATGGCACTGGTGGACACTGGCTGCTCACAGACACTCGTGATTAAAACAGCCTGTCAATCCTGGCGGGAGACGGAGGTTGACGTACTCACCGTAAACGGAAATACTCTCAAATTGTTGCGGAGTTGGAAGTATCAAGCTTGACGTGGATAACGCAAACTCCCTTAAGATCGAAGCCTTGGTAGTGGATGGAGGGCTATTGGGTTTCGACTTGTTGCTCGGGTTTGACGCCATTAAAAATTTGGGCGGAATCCAAATAACAGAGAGTGGCGATATACGGTTTCCCAAGCGTGGAATAGTCTGTTGTGCCGCCAGTAAAATAGAAGAACCTGATTTCTGTGCCGAATTCGACCCAAGCCAAAAGATATGGGTCGCATCATGGAAGTGGTCTAATGGTCGATCACCGGAGAGTTTGCGAAATCGGATGCCCGAGTACCCAATACCAAAGGGAGTCAAGGAGGAATACGACCAAAAGCTGCAGACCTGGCTTGATAACGGTTGGTTGCAGCCTTATGATGAAAAGGAACTCGGTCCTCCAAAAGGTTTAATTCCGTTGATGGCGGTGGTGCAGAAAAACAAAAATAAAGTGCGGCCAGTATTAGACTATCGAGAGCTGAATGAGTGTCTCGACGCACACACAGCCAATGCTGACGTGTGCGCACATAAACTGAGGGAGTGGCGTAAAAAAGGACCGGAAGTCGCTATCCTTGACCTACGGCAGGCTTATTTGCAAGTACATATCCATAAGTCACTGTGGCCCTTTCAAACTGTAATCTTCAAGGGACAAAGATATTGTTTGACCCGAATGGGTTTCGGGTTGAAACCAGCCATAATGAAGGCCATTGTGGACGCCGCGTTAGCGAAAGACGAGTCAGTTCGACGGGCAACCTCATCATATATTGATGATATTTATGTTGACGAGAGCATGATTTCAGCAGATCGCGTGAAAGAGCACTTGGCTACGTTTGGTTTGACCTGTAAGGATCCGGAGCGGTTACGGAACGGCACACGTGTGTTGGGTTTGCACGTCGCAGAAGATAACAACACGCTTAAGTGGACACGTGAAAATGGCATTCCATCAGTTCCTGAGGTCCTGACACGACGTAACATCTTCTCGTGTTGTGGAAAACTGGTGGGTCACGTTCCTGCATGTGGGTGGCTTCGAGTTGCGGCATAATTTGTAAAACGCAGGACAGTATCGATCACGTCTGGGTGGGACGACGAAGTGACAGATGCTCCCCTTAAGAACATGATTGAGGACATAGCGGAAAGAATACGCCAGAATGACCCTGCACACGGTAAGTGGTGCACAAGCGGACATGCTTATGAGGTATGGGTCGATGCAAGTTCTCCCGCCACAGGGGTTTCGTTGGAGGTTAACGGAAGTGTTGTAGAAGACGCATGTTGGCTGCGACCTGTGAAGGACGCCCAACATATCAATTTATCAGAATTGGATGCTATTCTGAAGGGCGTCAATTTAGCGTTACAGTGGAGCGCAACGGAGCTACACCTCTTCACGGACTCCGCGTGTGTGCACCGGTGGGTATCAAACATGCTCACTGGCAAAGCCAGAATACGAACTAAGGCGGCTAGTGAGATGCTGATCCGGAGGCGTTTGAGTACTATTGAAAAGCTGATTCAAGAGTATAACTTATTGATCACGATACGATTAGTAACGTCGAGTGAGAATCGGGCGGATAAGCTCACCAGAGTACCGCAACGATGGTATGATATGATAAAGAAGGAAACCGAACCAATACGCCCGATATGCGCTTCCATGGTGAACGAAACCTCTCCTGATCAGATACGTGCCATACATTGCCAGAGTGGACACCCTGGCGTCAGGCGGACGCTATATTTTGTAAGACGAGTCTACCCTACGACATCCAAGGCGGCTGTCAAGGCAGTGGTCAGAAAATGTAAAGAATGCCAGTCAATTGACCCAGCCTCAAGTCGTTGGCCTCGTAGCAACCTAAGTGTGACTGAAATCTGGACCCGCTTAGGAATGGACATTACACATTGCGGTGGGCAACACTACCTTACGTTAATAGATTGTGGCCCTAGTAGATTTGCGATATGGCGACGCCTGCTTCAACAAGACTCGAGAAGCGTCATTCGGCAGTTAGAAAGTATTTTTTTTGAACGAGGCCCACCATCAGAAATCCTGACCGACAATGATACTGCATTTCGCAGTAAATCCTTTAAAGATTTCCTGGATGACTGGGGAGTCCAACTTCGTATTCGCTGCGCCTATGTTCCTGCAGGAAACGGTATAGTGGAAAGATCTCATCGGAGTATAAAGCGAATTGCAGCAAGAAAGCAATGTTCGATAACGGAGGCAGTATACTGGCATAATATCACGCCAAAGGATGATATATCGTTGACTAGTGCGCCTGCCAATATGATTCACCGTTACCAACTGAAAGTGAAGGGAATTACTACAACATTACCACCTGATCATTGTAAGCATCACAATATATACAAAGTTGGGAACAGAGTATGGGTGAAAGCTCCCCATGGCCGGTGTACCTCCAGGTATCAAGTGGGCCGCGTGACGGACATTATAAGTCCACAAGCCGTACTAGTTGACGGGATGCCACGGCATGTAAAAGATCTTCGCCTTTTCGTTGATTCTGATACATCGCCGAGCGAATCCGATGATGATTCATCGTCTGACAGTGAGCAGATAATTGAGATCTGTGAATCCGATGCTTCCACAGACACAGAACTTCTGGAAACTCGAGATACGTCTGATGACTCCTCAGGAGACGACTCTCCGACACGCTTAAGGGAAATAGTGCCATTACGTCGAAGCACCAGGATAAAGAGACCTGCTCCAGGTTGTTCGATTTGTGATAGTGAGATCAAGGGGGAGTATAGCAAAGAAAACGGCGACTTACCTCGTCAAACCAAGCGACAGCGTGTCGCGTGTATTCTACGACGGAAAAAGTGTCGAAAAAGAAAACTACTTACCAAATAGAGGGGCACGTATTCCGCATAACATGATGAAAATGGAATAATTGAATTAAAGAAAAAAACAAGTCAGTCGCAGAAGTCGCTATAAAAGTATTTTGATATGAAAATTACGGAAAATCCTATTCCAGCTGTCGACGAATGGAAGAAATAGGTTCTGCCGATAAAAGCAGTTGGTGTTCACAATTCGGGAGGTGAAAATTCGGGGATTTTTGGTTTCGGCGTTTGTCAGAGAGTGAGTTATTTTTCTGACTGGTTACACGCATTGTGATTTAAAATAGTATCGGCGAATCGACTTTTCAGATTTTCTTTCTGCTCACGATATTCGAGTCTGGACTTACAGTGATTCTTCTTTGTCTTGTGGAAGTAATCTGCGACAAATACTTCCTTTGCTTTCAGAACGCTTATATTTATTTCCTTGTTAATGCACTTAATCCGACATATCTCCTTTAATTGCTTACACTATGTCAGATTTTAATATTCTAGTCAATGTTTTCATAATAAAATTGCTATGAAACAACCCATTTTCATAAAATATTACAAGACAGACTTATATTTGTTTGGTGAATTTCAACTTATAATATCTATCATTATTTTGTTTTTAATTGTTCATAAATTGTTTTGGGGTTATCAGATTTTATTATGCAAAATACAGCATAGATTTCATATACCTAAATAAATAATTATTTTATTACTTTATATATTAATATGGATTCCTTGAATTCTATACATTTCATCAGTCTTTTGTTCGTCGATTTTTAACTTTTCTATTATTTCAACTTTATTTACAGCAGATTTTATTAAGTTTGATATCTTTTTTTTGCTTGAACGTTGTATCCCATTTTCATATATGTCTCCTTTAATGGTGAGTCACATATTTTCTATTGGATCAATATCAAGAAAGACCGTTCCACTAATTTAGTGTCTGTGAAACTCGTTTAAGGTTAACAATTGTTGTCAGGAAGGGAAGGAATCTTGGTTGTGCCTTGCTGAAAAATGTATTATCCAAGAGCATACAATAATTCTCTGAAAATATTTTAACTTTGAAAAGACCTATAATTTTGTTTATTTCTCTGACATGAGGTATTGTCATTATTTACATTACTCGGACTGTTATCCTCATCTTCATTGCCACATTCATAACGCTCCGGGCTTCTTCAGATAATTGAAATTTCGTATCGAACCCTTTATTTTGTCCACCGGAGTAGATTTTTCTGGTTCCATGTGCCATGCCTCTTCCGGATGTCTCAGTTATTTCCCTTTACCTCAACTCTCCAAGTTTTTTGGTTCACCACTGCTGTAACCTGGTACTGAACTCAGAACTCTTTTGAGTCTAATCACTGAATCGAACCAACGTCTTTTTCCACTGGACCATTTGTCCTTGAGGATATCTGTACATGAATTTTTGGGACTTATAAACTTAATGTCTCAGCAACAGTTTTTACAAGTGCTCGTATTGCAATTTTTCCGATATTATTATTGCATATTTTTTACCATAGCTTATATTGCTATTTTTTTTGTGTTGTCGTTCATTGCTTTTCTCTAGCACTCCTTATTACCCGGTTACCATATTTTATTAATTTCTGTGCTTGATCGGCTCAGGAGATATTTGTGGCATAGCATATATGCTGATTCCTTAAGTTTTCGTATTTCCCAATTATGTTCTCTATCTATTAATTCAACCTCATCAAACAGTGGGTAGTGGTCTCCCTTTTCCTTCCATATGTGGTCATCTACGCCTGGTTTTTCTATTTCCCTCGTGTTACGGCTTTACAATGTCTTAGCTTAAGGGGACGGCCTGTTTCTCCTTTATATTTCTTACCACAGTTACACGAAAGGAATATCCAGGCGGACGGGATGAAAATAAGTGAAGAAAGAAGGGAGTTTGCTCACCAAGAAGAGAACCTCGTCTACACAAGAGAGAAAAGAAAAAAGATAAAAACTTTTGAACCTTGAAAGGACTGAAAGTGTAACTGAAGAGCTAAGGCTCTTCCCCCTTTTTTATTGTTATCATTGACACAGCAGGGGGGCGCTATTCCTTTTTTTGGTTTTTGGTGCATTGTAATTTTTAAGTTTGTTTTCTGATATGCTTTTTTACGTTGTGTTACTTAGACAATAGGTTATCTTATTCACAGCAAAAAGGGACAAATTTTTGCAAGAACCATTATTTAGCTGGTTAGAAATAAATATTTTTACTTTGTAATTGAATCTGATTTGCATTTTTTCTTTCTTTTTCGTTATTAATTCGGCCAATAGTAAAAATACTGTTGCAGCAGGTTTTATTTTCTTTCAGAAAATAAAATTTCCGAAAACTGATTTATCTACTAAAATCGTATATACTCTGCTCAAGAGTAGATTTTATTTTCATTTTGTGTGTTTTTATAATTAATATATTCTCCAATTTTGTTTCGGATACTATTATACATCGTACAAACACATTTAAACGTTATTTTTGATGGATGCCCATACTTGACTAGATGCTCCGTTTATTTATTAAAGAGTATATTTATATACTTTCGTCTACCGGTCATGAATATTCAAAAAATCTTATTAAAGGAAAATATATTTTCTTTAATATGTTATGTCGCAACTTGATAGCTGGAAGGTCCGTAGGAACAATGGCAACGCAGTTTCGGCTTTGTGCCTTCTGTCGTCCGAAGCGATACTGATTCTCTTTTATTCACACATAAGCAATATGGCCGACACGTTACTTCCGTGTCTCAACAATAGCTGAAACGGTACTTCCTTTTCCTTAGTTCCCAGTTACAACACGTTAGATTTAGATTTTATAAATAATCCACATTTATTGTCAGGTTAATACTTGCACCTTTGTGAATGACACATTTTATGACTAAAAGTGACTGCACTTATGATATAACCAATCACTGCAATCCACAAATGTGGATCAATAAATTCATAACCTGTTGTTAATTGGAAATTTGAGAATGTTCTTTTAAGAGTTACTAAATGCTAAACAACCTCGATATTTCTTTCAAATAAATTCTATTAAGAATATTTTAGATTCAGATTTGGTCTCCTCCGTTTCAGCCCACTGCTCTACCATTAATGAGTAAATTTATACTTCCCTCTAGATTTCTCTCGACTTAGTATTCTTTTTAATAATTTCAATTCCAAGCAAATACTGCAAAGCCACTAAGACGCAAGAGATTACTGGGTGTGAAATATTATAAGAGGAAAGCATTATTAAGGAAAAAGAACAATGAAAGAACAGAAGACAGGAGATAACGATTGACATTGCATTTAAATGTGTGAAAATCAAACTTGACTGGGAAGCAAGAAAGAAGGAAGAGTGTCCCAGAAATGCAAAAGAAGAAACTGCATAGAATTTACGGCTGTATCAACTGTAAATTGATTCGACCAGTCTGATACTACGCTTAAATTTATAAAGTCTAGGTACCATAGAATAAAATTCATCGAAACAATTACCATGATAGTATTTTTACAGAATAGGCACAGGGAAAGTGACTGAAGCCGAGATGTCAGGCCACCAGGGGCGGACTGAGAGTATTACGGGCCCTCGGACCGAAAATGCAATGGGCCCCCTTTCCCAATTTTTTACAGTTAAATGCCACATATAGAGGCTGTGCAGCAGGTGATCTGTGCATATTGGCTTAAAAAAGAAAAAACTTTAGTTTAAGATTCGTGTTGGGACGATTCCTAATTTTTTTCTGATTCCAATACCGATACCGATTCCAGGAAAATGTTGAGTCACGATTCCGATACCGATTCCTTGCCTACTTAGGTTCTACCTGTATGTGTAGGGAACCCCAATTTTCAGCGATCACGGGAATCGATCAGGGGAATCACGGAATTGTTTTGAAACGGAAGCCAGTTTTTTGGGGGGTTTTTTTATGCAATCGTTTTCACTGTTAAATTAATCTTTTTTTCTTTTCTTTTCTTTTTCTTTTCTTTTCTTTTCTTTTTAATATAATGCTTTAAAAAAACTGTCTTTTGTATTTTTGTAAATATTTTAAAGCAGGACCTTGTTATTTCTTTTAATCTTATTCTTCGTAAATATTTCTAATTATTTTCCTTTTAACACCTAAAGAAGAATTTTAAAATTCAATGTCTGCATTCATTAAAAAAAAAATCCTGAAAAATATTCATTATCTAGATTTATTAAAAACAAAATAGTTAAGAAACTGTTTGTAGGAAGGAGATCAAAGTCAGTTAGTCCCCCTCCCAATCCAAATATACTGTGTCTGTTTCACTGATTAAGTTAAGTTTAAGTGGGATTTATAGATAATAAGTTTGACCTAAAAAAATGAAAGAAAGAAAAAAAGAGCAAATCAAATACATTAAATAACGTATTTCTTTGGTTTCATTTTATAACTTGTTAATTTTTATGAAATGGTACATTTCTCTCTTGCCGGTTAGAAATATGGGAAAAAAAAGTTTTCTTTTTTCAAGGTCAGACTAAATTTAAGAGAAACGTAATGAAAGAATCGGAAATTAAATTTAACGATGCGATTCCGATTCCCCCCCAAAATACACGATTCTTACGATTAACGATTCCGATTAAACGTCCCATCACTATTTAAGATATGTATGCGTTTATATGCATCAAAAGATTTGAAAACTTGAAGCTCATAAAGATGTTCATGGACACATAATGACAAAGCGTAATGACATGTCAAAGAAAATTTCCATTTTATTACTGCGAATCAACACGTAAACAATGTACTAAATTATAAAATTTATAATAGATATTAAAAACAAATGATAAAATGTGTTAGCATACACTTTTAAAAATATTACTTACATTTTAATACGTCTTAACTCTTAATATAAGATATACTATGCTTTACAATAATACTGAGCCAAAAATTTCAAATATCAACTTTCAAGGATTACAGTAACAACATTGTACTCATTTCAGTAGAGGAATCTGCAATTTTATCAATAATTTTGTCTTTGTTTGATTTGATTTTCATTGCTATGTCTTTTTCAATAGCAATAGCATAAGTGACTCCAAGTTATTTTGTGTGAGCGAAGATCTCAGCCTTGTTTTCAACAGTCTTAGTTTAGAAAAACATCTTTCACATGTGCACTGTGTGATGCTTAGAGTTACAATAAATTTATATGCAGCATATAAATTTTCAAATGCAGCTGCACACAGCCTGTACTCAGATAATAGCTTGAAAGCACATGACAAACAATTCTTACATGTTGTCTTGGCAGATGATTGAGTAACATTTGTATCTTCCAAGCTGTCTGAATCATTTTCATTGTCATTTATATTTTCTAGCAGCCCTTTTTTCAAGTCTTTGTAGCTTGATGCAAATGAAATCAGTTCATCCTGTAGTGCCACTATGTCAATTTCTGGTATTGCATTAGCAATCAAACCTAGCTCAATGTTTTGTGGGGATGCCAAAATTTCAGAAAACCTGTTTGGATCAAAGCAGGAAATTTGCTTATAGAGCTTCTCATGAGACGAGAATCTAGCTCGCATGCTGGAGAGCACAGCATCAATAACCGCATTATGGTATAAAACCTCAAAACTTTTCTTCTCGTCTGTGATACCTTCTGGTGCTGAGCGACTAGATCTCATGGTTGAAATTGAGAAGCTATTAGGGACAAAAATCTTCACTTCTTCTAATTTATAATTTGCACGAACAACAAAATCAGACGCAGTTTCATAAATGCCCTTAAAATCTCTTGAGATTTTTTTCAATATTTTCAGTGGCTTTGTTAATCATGCGCCAAGCCTGCATGATATCCAGGCCTGGTGTCTGCAGATAATCTGACACAGGTGTTGTAATTTCAAAAATTCGTATGAATGTAAACGCCATTAAGATGGTTTCAAATTTGCGCAAGTTTTCACTCAATTTCTGTGCTTCATAGCGAACTGATCCTTTGAAATCAATTGCTTCACTTACTTCCTGAAGGATGATCAGAAGGTCCGAAAAGAATTCTGATGACTGATCTGCGTAATTGCCAAACAATTTTCGAAGTGCTCTGCTTCTACTTGACCATCTAGTTTCACCAATACGCTCTAGTCTTAGGCGTTTCTTATTTCCTGTTTTGGTCTGCATATGCTCTTCCCACACCTTCATCCTTTTGTAGGAATCATTGAAAAATGAGCATAGTTCATTTAGCAAACCAAAAAGACTAACTGATGCAACACATCCACTGCTTGCATCACTGATCACCAGATTCAGAACATGTGCATAACACCAAGTATGGATGTGACTTGGGCGAGCTGCCTTCATAAGTGCCTGAAGACCAGAGTAAACACCACTCATATTTGCTGCTCCATCAAACGAATCTCCAATACACTGCCTCAGTGTCAGACCTATATCTGCAAGTGAATTTCGTAACAGGCTGTGCAAGCATTTTCCACTTGAATTATTCACATTTACCAGGCGAACAAGTATTTCTTTAGCTCTGTCTCCAACTACATATCTAAGGACAATGGCACACTGATCATAGGCAGAAATGTCTTGGGTAGAGTCAATTTGCACTGAAAACATCCCTGCATTTTTCACCTCCTTCACAATTTCGTTTTTAACCATGTCTGAAGTAATATTTATTATCTTATTGACAGTTGTTTTACTTAAAATGTAACAAATTTGCCACGCCCTTTCTTAGATGGATCTATTTGTTTGCCTTGCAAAACCACCTTCTGTAAATGTTCCTGCAGGTGTGGATTGTACTCTGCAAGAAGCTTTATAGCCTCTAAAAAATTCCAAGCATTGTCCTGATTATTTTCATCAAATGCAGTTGCAACAGCTTCTCCATATTTGCCGCGGTAAGACAAAACTTGAAACCCAATGTAAAATATTGCATCAATTATACACTTTAAAACAGAGCGATGCTGAAGAACTTGTTGTGTTCTTAAGGAGAGTTGTTCCTTTAACAAATTGTGCTTGGCGGATCTTTCACAAGCATTCAGAAAATATGCATCAGTAGAATGCTTATGACACTGGCTCTTTTCATGTTCCAAAAGTCTCGTTGCGACGTGTCTCCAATCAGAACAGCCATGGATCATCTGTATATTTCGACTTTTTTCGGGAGCATACATCAGACAAAATGAGCAATGTAAACTCTTATTTTCTTCATTGTATGTTACCCACTTTCTGTTAATATTCATGCCCTGAATGTCTTGTCTGTCATATACAACAGCACTATTAAATGGTATATTGCATACAGGCTGGTTTGGATGAAATTTCCAGAACATCTCCTGTGAAATTGACGCATTATGGCTGGTATCCGGTTTTAAAAAATACTTACTTTTTGCATGTGTAACCTGCGTACTGGTTGTCATGGAATCAGGCCTTAAAATCTTAGATGGTGGCTCATCGAATTCGCTTTCATCAGGTGTGATTTCAAATTCAGATGGTGATTCTGCACATGATGTTTTATCTTGTAAGCCAAAGCTAGTTGTAACTTTGTCTTGTTCAGAGGATGTAGATTTCTTAGCAAAAAATGTATCAATTTTATTTGTTGTCTTCTTTATCATGGATATTTTCTCTTTTTTCTCTTTTCTCTTTTGAGCACCACTTTTATGCTTGTAGTCAGACATCATTTAAATAGGGTTTTTAGCTACCTGCACACCAGACAAATAGTTTCTTCTCGGTAAAATCTGTTTGGGGACAATTTTATAAAGAGCAAGTAAGTACACTGTAACAAAGAAAATACAATCGATAGCAAGTATTTATGTAGAATATCAGGTTTTAAAATTATAAAATGAAAATAAAATAATACGTAATTTCAATATTTCAGAACCTAAGCGAAAACTAAAGTTTCCATTAATGTAAACATAGAATTCAACTCTATTCATTCACCCTGAAATCCATGAATAAGATTGCAAAATTAGGAATGTCAAAAATCCCTGAAATATATGAATAATTTCTGTTTCTTTATTAAAAAAAATAGTATCTTTTACTTAGAATAATATCTATCGGTAAGTAAAAAAATCGAACTTTTATTAACGTGATCACTTACCGTCACTTCTCTACATTTATCTAAAATATGAACGCGGGTTAGTTTTATATTCGATGTATATTTGCATATTGATAGGGGGGGATAGATTTTATGGATGCTCCTTCATTGTGAAATTGTTGTTAGTTAAACTTACATTTCAAATATTTGAATTTTTTTACTAATTAAGATCATACAAAGGTAATTTTTTAATTACACATTACATTTTTGTTCATTAATGGTTATTAACTAACAAAAGGATGACATTTTATCGCATTTGGTTTTTTTTTTTAATTTAATTTATTTGCCTTCTTTTCACGAATCAATAAATAACAATTATCGGCTAAATTCGAAAGTTGAGTTTTTCGTAAATTTCCTTTTTTGATTTATTATTTCGAGTACGTATTTACAAATAATATATAGTTCTATTTATTTATTTGGAAGTTTGTTCTCTATGAGTTAAGTAATAATTTTCTCTTTAATTTTTTTTTTAAGGAGTTATAAAACAGACTTCCAAAACATAGCGACTATACTTAAATATATAAAATAATGTCTGAAGAGCAAACAAGATAAGAGACACGACTGCAATTGCACATTGCACAGTCACAGTGAGTGCACATATACGTATAAATATCTTATCAACTGAAATGATTTAGAAGAATGTGATAAGATCTAATGCACTCACTGGCATAAATTGACTGTTAACCCCTTCGTCAATTTAAAAACAATATTGATTAAATTTTTTTTTTAATATTTTGCTTGAATTCGCATTAAACCCTCTTATTGATATTTTAAAAACTTTGACTTAAGAAATTACATTATGCGAATTTAAATTTACTCAATATTTGTAACAAATTAGCATAATTACAGATGTAAACAAAATAATTAGTCAATATTTTAACTTACTGAAATGCTTGGCAATGGCAACAGACAGGAATTTATAAGGTGTCCTTTTGTTTGGAAATTCTAAATATCATATGAAAATTTTAGTGTCTTTTGGGAGTGACGGGGATGGGAGAGAGAGTTCGCTAAGACTTGACCGGTACCACAGACTACAGGCGCCAGATTTATGGTCACCAGAATATTTTTACAATATTAAAATAATTTATTGCGTGTTTTCGGCCAGGCAAGGGGTGCGGGTGCGGCAAATCAAAAAGGATCTGATAAAGCTATGCCTTGCAGTCTAGCTGGGAACCAGGTTTGAACTTACCAGTCCCAAAAAACAGAGACATTTTTTCACTGCGTTCATTCGTAAGGTTTCTTCGTTTTCTTTTACTTTCTTTGTTTTTCTTTCTTTCTTCACAAATTTAATTTGATTGCTAACGAAGATACTTTTTCTTCTCCAAATTTTCATTTTTGCACGGTCACGGATCTGCCCGTACTTGTGTCCGGCAGTCCGCACGGCCATGAGAAACACACACAAGGGGGCCCGAGTCAGGCGGGCCCCCTTGCAGTGCCGGGCCCTCGGACCAGGTCCGATTGGACCGATGGCTCAGTCCGCCCCTGCAGGCCACGACTAATGACATTGCATTACGTTTTCATAGAATACTATGGACAGAACGTGTGTGTAACGAGGAATTTAAAAAAAAAAATGAAAAGGACACTTGTACTTAAAATAAAAAAAAATCTGTTGCTGGGACATATCATGAAGAAGGGGTGTTTGGAGAATCTAACACCCACTAGGCATATTGAATACATGCCGGTCAGAGGGAAGTAGAAAATAATCTACAAAACGATTTTTTAAATAGATGGCGGAACAACGACTACGGAGTGGTAATAGGACAGAGTTGCTGTGGATAGCCTTGATCACCCACATCCTGAGAAAATATTTTAAAATAGACAAAATGGTGAAATATTCTAAACTATACAAAATGTTTATTCTTTTTTTCCTTTTATGGACAGGGACATTTTAAAAGAAAGAGTAGATAATATGTTTCTTGTCTGTTGGAAAGTATTACCCTTTAACTTTTACGGTAGCTTATATAAGTGTAAACATGACATCACATGATATGGCATGTGATTAGCTGCTGAAATTTTTACGGTTGCTCGATTTGGATAACAAACCGTCGCGCATTCATGGTGTCGCTTGAATTTATTGCTAAAACCAATAATGAAAAACAAAAATTCATAAATTCTCTAAATAGGCTCGTAGGAAAACGTTTATTCCTCCCAAAGTTTCTTCTACTGTGTTATGATGCTAAAAGCACACGAACTGCAAATTATACAGGAACAGTTTCCAATTATACATGACTTTTAAAAAATTAGTCGACCGTTATTGGAACATCGAGTTAATGCAAGCGGTCCTTTCCTTAGATGCATATGTACTTCGCCAGGGCTACATACAGTTTTAAATTCAGAGTTTTTCTTCTTTTAGGCCGATTGGCACCCAGGGCTATAGAACTCAGATGGCGGGGGGGGGGGATTCATACCTTTTCCAAAGGGTAATAGCAGGTGTCATGAACTCAAGTGGAATTCAAACTCTTCTTTCTGATTCATCAATTAGAGCCGCAATCCATTACACTACTGTGCCCCCATCTTAACAGGCTACATTTTCTCAACATTTTATGATGGACCCTTACGCGACAAAAATATTTATAATATTTATTGTAGATTTGAGGGAGAAATTGTACAAATTTTTACTCCCAACACTACGACTTTTTTGAATGATTCAATTTATCTAAAAAATTTTCATAAGTTTTGTTTTTTCTCTTTCCCTTTATGCCAGTATGTATAATATAACATCGATTAAGATCTCTCTAATCGGTGTAAGCATTATAGAGATTAATTTTAAAATCTCCATGTCTAAAAACAAAGTTATGATTTAAAACAAACCGTTTATTTCCTATCACGAGGAAATTTGTATCACATCATTCAAACAAGTTACGTTCATCAAATGGGTCAATCAAATAAGTACCAATGATACTGCTGTTTTACCTCGCTTAAATTTAATAGCTATACGATAGCACACACTCCACACCCGTGTACAAAGAATAAATAAAGTGACGTTCGCTATGTTTGCTGTCGCCCGTCCGCAACTCTCGCAAACACACAGAGAATAACTCCACCCAGTTTCACAATGAGCAATAATAATGTGACCTTCAGCTGAGGTCTTATGATCTAAAATATATAAAAACGAAAATAAACTTTTTTACTTATATTAAAAAGAAAGATTGAGAGAAGAGCATAGCTTAGTGATTAAGAATACAACGGAGAGTCAAATGACATGGCACTTATTTTCTCCGACTGCCACATGAGTTTCATTTCTAAAAATAGTCGTTAGAATTTTCGATTTAAGACAATTCAAATGGAGAAGAAAAGTTATTATATGAATATGCGTGATTCTCACTATAATTCTAAATTCCTAGCCCTGCTTTTAAAAATTCAAATTCGCTTTCTCTTTAAACAGCAGTAAAAACAGCACATCATATTATAATTTCTGTTAGAGCAATGCGATAAAACTATTAATACTACTAAGATAATTAAACGATTTCCGGTTAAATCGGAGAATTAATTTCTGATTAATTTTTGCTTGAGTATAACTTATCAAAAATAAATAATCAAGAGAAATAACTCCAGGTCTGTTAAAAACTAATTACAAATCCGTTTCTTTGAGATGTCTTCATAAGAAAATAAAACGAATAAGTAGCGAAGAATCCTTGATCTGACTGCAATCTCCTCTGTTGGCCATTATGACATACTAGTGACTATACTTTAATAATAATTATTAATCTGCCATCATCACACTATAATTTGTGTGTTATTAAAATTGTACCCGCTGATAATGAAATCCTGGTAGGATTTCTAGCTGACCTTATTGCTATGTAGGTTGAATAAATCTGGAGAAGTTGCGTCCCTATCTTACGCCTCTTTCTGTGTTTGTATTACTTGTTCGAATCGCTTTCTATCTGCATGCGCACTGCTTGTTCCTAGTAAATATCACAGATTATTCTATTAAATAAAGTTTTCTAATAAATAAAATTTTCCTAGCAGTTCAAATAACTCCTTTTGTCGTACCTTATCAAGTACTATGGTGTAATCTATGTGACATTTGTGTTCCTCGCACTGATAGCATTCTGATTATAAAACGAACGAAGTCACAGTTCTTGCCCTACTCCAGGTTACGACTAATGACATTGCAGATTCTTCGTTTGATTTTATCAATGATCTCTGAATATATAGCAGGAACACCAGAGCATATGTGGCAGCAATATTCAAAGCAAGGTGAATTGTAGACTTATGTAAATTAGTTATAATATTTATATCTTTAATGGACCATTACGTTCTCAGTTAGAGAATACCATACAAAGAACATGTAAGTAATGGGGAAGTTTGAAGAAAAATGAAAGGGACACTTGTACTTAAAATCAGAGCGAAACAGTTGAAATCTCTGGGACATATCATGAGAAAGGGGAGTTTGGAGAATTTAACACTCACTAGGCATACTGAAGACAAGACGTGCAGAGGGAAGTCAAAAATAACATACAAAACGATTTTTTAAATTGATGGCAGATCAGCGACTGGGGGGTGTGGTAATAGGAAATACTTTGCTTAGAGCTACAAAGGCTGTAGATAGCCTTGATCACCCACATCCTGAGGAAATATTCTAAACCAGACAAAATGTTTTTTTTCCCCTTTGGGAACCTGGACATTTTAAAAGAAAAAGCAGACAGTATTTTTTTCCGTTGGAAAATATTACCCTTTAGCTTTTTATGATTGGTTATAAACAGCGTAAACATGATGTCATTTGATATTGCATGTGATTAGCTGCTGAAACTGTAGTCGTTTAGTTAGGATACCAAACTCTTCCCTATTCTAGATCTAATTCCGTTTCGAGTTGATGATTATAACTCGAAGCCGAATTAGATCTAGGATAGAGCAAGAACTGTGGCGTCGAGAAGATTACGGAAATATTAAATGAATTATAAGGACAATAGTAAATTGCCAGAAGATCTTAATAGATCCATCTTCCTAGCGATGCTTAAGAAGCCAGTTATAAATGAATGCGGATTACATTAGACAATCAGCTTATCATCATTAGTAATGTGGCGCATTAAGTTGATTGTCCAATGGAAATATGCATTTATTTACGCCTGGCATCTTAGGCATCGCTAGGAAGATGGATCTACAAAATGTTCGGCATTTCACTACTGTCATATATTTCATTTTATATTTCTGTAATTTTATCGATCCCGAATTGTCTAAAACTGTTATTATTTAAATTCCATTCCTATCTAGTCTTACTGCTTTGTTTCTCTTTCATCTTGGTCAGTACTGATCTTTCTTCATAATTTAGTGTTACGAGTTCATCTATGGTTTTATGTATTGTCGATTTCTGTAATTTTCCAATCTCTGCTTTAGATTTTATGCATTCTGTCGATAAGCATGGCTTTTTGTTTTGTTCGTTTAGAATTTTATATATGCTTGTTGCGCTCATGTTTCTCAGTCTTTCTATCTCTGTACACTTTTCATTGAACCATTCATCTTTTGCTTGCTTGTATCTAACGTTTTTGTTTAATATTCTATATATTCATAAGCATTGTTTGTTCTCTATTTTATATCAGCTGGAAAATTTGATCTGTCATTCATTACTCTCTTTCTTCCTCCCTATCTCTCACTCTCTCTAGGATGAACTTATTCACTGTAGACACTAGAGCGTCTCTGAAGTCATTCCACTTTGAATGCCTCCTATAAGCTCTTATATTTGCTCTTGATGCATCAGCATACATCTGTTTGCAAACTGAGCCGTTCCGAAATCAGTTGCATTGTAGTTTAGGCATTGCTTTGGATAACACACTTTTAAAAATACCAGCAA
>OZ010612.1:41505852-41555852 GCA_963932145.1 Acanthosepion lycidas
CATAAAGGAAGGCAGTGGATCAAAAAAATGAAAGAAAAAGAGTGAAATAGCAAATAAAAAGAAGGGAAGGTAAAATGGTTTCGGTAATAAAGCAACATGAATAAAACAAAATGAAGAAGTTGAAAATGACAGAGTTGAAGAGGAAGATGTTTTTTAAGAAAATATATAATAAATTGTGGGTGAGTGGAACGTTAAGATTTCGACCATGAGATCCGGATCCGAATTTCACCATTGTTGATTTATTTTCTTGGTTTCTTGATAATATTAACATGTGAGGACGATCCCCGAGTACAACACCCTTGGGAAGTGTTTGAAAAACCAAGCCACTAGTTGAGCCAAGCCTTGTGAGTGAAACTAGGTAGACGAAACTGTTTGGAGAAGATTGTTGTTTCTAGCACAAAGTAACAAGTCATCGTGACCGAAGAAGCATTGAGATTACTGGTCTTGTTTAAACTGTTGATCATACCAGATTATGCGTTCTCGCCTAGTAACTGCAACTAATTGTATACTTACAATGTAAACCACAGGTTGGCTCTGTGGATATTGAAAAAGCGGGCAGCTGCAGTATGTAATTAATTAGATATTAAATGTGTGAAGAAGACTTACATTGTGACGGACAACATATAGAAAAATGCATAAATGAATAAAATTATCACAGGAAGTAAGAAAGCTGGTGAGAATTATGTGTGTGTGTGTGTGTGTGTTATTTAATAATAATCTACACTTCCCATTCTCAGCTCATAGTCGCATCTTTCGGTTATTTTAAGTCCGTACTGTAAATAGAATCAAACCAAATAAATTCTTGATATCCCATCTCCGCTGAAGTCCAACTGCTTCAATTTTTTTCGTTTTTTTAGTATTTCAAATGCTTTTAATCAGACTGATTTACTTTCAGTACTGTATTCTTTCTGCACTTAAAATTTGTTTGACAATGAAAGTAGTTTTCGATGCTATTCAGAGCTTGAAAAAGATAATCTGATTACGTTATTTGTAAAAATTAATGACATACTTACTGTAAAGAAACTTATTTCTTATTGCGACAAAAAATAGGTGGTTGGAGTTCGACCATTCACCAATCGTAGTGATTTTAGTCAAGTGTTTCACACTTTGCTTTCACGGCAATCAGTCCATTACTGTCTCTGTAAAATTTATGCTGCATAGAATAAATATATCCACATTTATCCACAGTTTAATTATTGAAGTTATTAGTGACTCATGTTTAGAATATTATTACTTTGAACAGTCCAACCGGATCGTGCGGTTTCAAATGAATATTGGGCTCGAGCCTCAGTGGAGGTGTCCCTCCCAGATATTACCTCTGCTTCATGAGGGCGCTGTGATCATTACCCGGCACGTTAGGTATCTTCAAATTTAGAAGTGCCTAGAGAGCTTGAGCAATTTTTATACAGCTACCAATTCCCATTTTAAACCTCGACTTTGTGTCACATTTGTGCGCAAATGAATACCTACACCAAACAGAAAAATAAGAAGTAAATAATATTTAAAAAAAAAAAGCTTATGATAAGTTAACATGAAGCAACGATCGGAACTACATTTAGAAATCAAGCCCCAGGCAAAACAGTCAAACGATGTAGTTTCAAAAAGTCTCCTAACTTTATGTACTGTGATTAACCCGTTCAATGGTAATGCGCGCACATTTAACGTTCATTAGTACCGAGCCTCCTGAGTCAGTCTGCCAATAGCTTCTCTAATATCTACATGTATTCTGTTATTAAAATAAGTTTTATATCGATTCTGCAGTTTTTATGTTGGCTGACACATTCGAGCAAAGTGCCTGTATCATATCTTGTGTAAATTTCGGCAAACCTGTTACCGAGAACTTCAAAATGCTTCTTGAACTTTTAGCAAATATTCTCTACATTGAACACAGGTGGCTAAGTGGCTTGCACATTTCAAGGCCGGTCGAATGTCAATTAAAAATAATGAGTTTTTATGGCAATAAATCATCAGCAAAAAGCCCGAAAAATGTGAAAAAAAAAAAAAAAAACTGATTGCATTTATGAACAATCAATCATTTCTCTTACACGATTGGAAGAGATACTGTAGATAAAAACGGAAACAAAATGGATAAGTTTTAAGTGCGGAAGAGGCGTATGAATAGCTATGTACATTCCCAAAGAGACTATTTCGAAGGAAACGATGGATAAATTTAAATAATATATGAAGCATATTATTCATTGGAGTAATGGCGTATAATTTTAATGTCTAGTCCTGAAATTTTCGGATACAGCTTGAACGAAAGGGCGCTGAAAATTTGTCGGCCCGGACAATTTCCTTAAATGTGAATTATTTTTTTAGAAGAGCTCGTTTATCCACCTTTAGAACATAATATAGATTTGATTAAGATAACGTGTAGCACAAATAAATGAAATTACTTCACGCACATTTCTTCCTTTTACGCGCATGAACATATTTTTATAACGTGTTTTTAAAAAGAAGATTTTTAAAAAGAAGATTGGATACTAGGTGAAAAAATACTGAATTTTTCAATCTATTTACTTTTGTCGATACTGAAATGTTTTTATAACTATAGTAACATATTAAGATGTTCAGAAAGTAATTACGTTTTTGCAGAAATTATATAAAAATAATGTAAGATAAATTTATCAAATATTATTTATCAACATTTTTATACATTTAATTTTCAAAGACATCAGTTAAACGAGAAGGCAAATGTTCAATTCCACGTTTGAAAAATCTATATTCCCCTAAAAACGTTTAAAGGTTTATTTTCAAATTTTCTCTAAATTTTCTACCACTTATGAAACGTTTTAGTGACCGAAGCAAATGGAAATGTTTATTTTTCAGAATGTCATGCTAGAGAATAATACACTTTTTGTTTACAAAAGCAGAAGACTTTCTACATAATATTTTGTTTACCGACCCAAATTACTGGCAATAAACATTTGCGGTGATCGTCATTCCATGCGCCATAGTTCGTAATGGACCACAGCTTTTATATTCCATCAGGAATAAAACAAGGACTTGCTTTTACTGTTGTCACTGGGTTCTCATTTTGTGATAATCATCGTCTTTTTCGTTTTCTGCTGACATGCTAAACACATTTTTCATCACCTGTAACACTGTGATGCAAAAAGAAGTGTTTGAAAGATTGTTACAGACAGTGGTAAAGTAAAAGCTCATAAGAATCGAAATGCCTTCTTTGCAAGTTTTCCCAATTAAACTAAAATGTAATATAAACGATATACTGTTGGATAGAAATTAATTAAATTAGATTAATTCTAAACACATTTTCCACCATTCAGTCCTGGTTTTGGATTTATTGGTTGATTCATATTTCGTTGTAGGGGAACACGTAATTACTTTCCGAGCACTTTAATATTAAACTAAAGCGCATCGAAACTTGTGGTCATCAATTTTTACTTTTACCCTTGAGCTATCTCCGATAGTGATCAGTGCGCCATAAAATATCAAAAGCGTTTTCATCATGTGATTGTTTTTATGTATTTAAATGCATAATACCAAATATCAAGTGCATATGTCATAGAAGCATTTCAACAAATCAATCATGCCCATATTATATGAGAAGCAATTTAATAAAAATATAGACTATAAGTTGATGACATGATAGACTCATCCTATAGCCATTGGTCAATCCGGACAAATAGATGAGAAAGTTTAATGCGCCCATTAGTCATATGCGTTTGACCTTCAGTATGAAACTGTAAAGTCTCAAATAAACTATCCTGACTATGCTCTTCCCCAAAATAAAGTTTTCAACCGGAAGTCGCCCTTTCTTTAACAGGGTAAATGTTAAAGGGGTAGAAGTAACCAGATAACAAATACTGGAATCATTCCCAATTCTTCATTGAATATTTATTATTTTAAAACAAAATTTTTCAGATTTTTTTTTTACTAATTTTGCACTGGGAAATTTCATGGTTTTCCTATTTTAAGTTTCTGATATATCATAATATTTAATGAATAAATAAGCTCACGACTACAAAATACACGTGGAAATTTGGCATTTGCATCGTTAAATATTTTAACTTAACAACTTTAACTAAATATTAAAATAGCAATCATAAATATGGATACAAGTCATTATTTAAAGAAGTAAGACGGTAAATGAAAAGATTTAAAATTGACAAGCTTTTTCCATTTCACCGAAGCAGACGGTAAACACGTGAGCGTGTTATCGCCTTCTCTCTTGTCTTTCTTTATTTTCTCACTGAAACCAAACAGCGTCTCTGATATGTCTTTTCCCACTATCAAAACGGAATAGTCCATTGTTTATGAGGCATTAGCAGGACATAACTTAGGTACTACTAATAAAGGAACTAGCAGAATCAAATAATGTCTCAAAAATTAATGATATACAAATCTTTTAAAGGATCATCTTGTATACGAACAATGTTTTTATACCTTGTACACATTAATATTTTCGTAATTTCCTGATTGTTATAAAATGAATAAAAATTAGATTATGTAAAAACAATTTGGACTTTAAATTCATAAAACTGACATACGAATGTAATAATTAACTTTTTTTTAAAAGAAAATTACAATATGTGAAGCAAGTAAAGAATTACCGAAAGAAAGTCAGAATTTCCATTGCTTAATTCCATAAGTTTCTAATTCTCATCAAATAAATCTTGAAATTTTATTAATGGTAAATATGTAACGTGCTATTATAATTTGAGGCGTGTTACTGTGTCAATATGTAATGTGTGAATATATCATTCAAAAAATTACTAAATTTTTCTTAAAGCAAACACATGATTATTTTCCGTCTCACAGTGTTATTTTACATATTTTTTCAAGGAAAATTATTAGGGAGAGAAAAATAGATAAGTATGTAAATAAGTAAGTGCTTGGATCCTTTGGATCTTACCAATAACAAAATAACAAGTAGAAGCAGAAATAAGCTTCCTGACTGGAGACCAACACCTTTCCACTTTTTCTAGATTTTATGACATTATATTTACTTGGTTAAGCCAAAATACGCGACAGAATAATTTTAGGATGTTACTGAGCATTCGGGCTGCTTCTCACTAAACTTCGTTTTCTAAACATTCCTTATAGAACACCGAAAGCTAATCACGTGGGAAAACCTGTTGTTTTTTGGACCCTACGCTCTCTCCCTCTCTCTGTCGTCTTCTCTCTCTCTCTCTCGTTCTGTCTGTCTTTTGTAAGTAATCATGGGCCTCCGCAGCTTCCTTTCTTTTGTGTATCTCAGCAATACTTATTTCTTTATGACCCCTCTTTGTAGTAATTGTTACTCTACCCGTTTGCACAAGCTTATTAGGTAGATTATGCACTAATTTCCTCTGCTTTTCTTGTCCTGTGGGTTTTAATTTCTTCAAGCATTCTTTCCTCATTTTGCTTGGATCCTTCGGATCTTACCAATAACAAAATAACAAGTAGATTTTTTTGTCTCATCCGGAAGCAGAAATACAATGAATAAAATAATCTGTTACTTAATTAAAATAACTTGTACACAAGTAACAGGAAGACAGATTGGCGATCACCAGGATATGCGTTTATAAGCATTTAATCTGTGAGTCGGTCAGTATTAATAACGAAACTGAACAATACTAAGTACATAGCAACCAATGACAACATGATTGTAATTATAAAAACATTCTTATAAATTATAGTTTGAAACGTTGGAAATATTATGAAATTATATCAAGGTTACACAGCACTGGGTCGAATTAGCTTCAGTAACTTTAGATGCAATATTTTATTTAGTCGTATTCTCATGAAATAAGAAGATTTGATTAATAAAATATAAAAAGAAAAACCTGTTTGAATGAAGCTGTTATCGACTCCAAATAGTACAGGCCAAGTATTAGGCTGGGGCAAAAATAATGACGTAATAATGTCGTTTTTTGACGTATTTTTAACGTCAAAAAACGACATTATTACGTCATTATTTTTGCACCAACCTAATAGTATAGACTTTTAAAACAGAAAGCAAACAAAATCTAATGAGAACAAACTAAAAAGAAAACAAAACGAGACAGACGGTAGATTGAGAACAATCAACCCCTGTAGATTAAATGAAAGGGTTTAATTTGAAATTCACTGAAGGTTACCTGTAGTTGCAGAAATTAGAAGTAGGCCGGAGGGCACAACGCCTGAAATGTTATGGTTATTTTTTTTTTTTTTTTTTTTAAAGATTAAGCCTAAAATTATTTTAAGTTATCAGCAAAAATTTAATAAAAATAACTGGAAATTTTTACAGGTTTCTTGTGAATACGTAGATAGAAAAATACAAAATAACATTAATATAGTTTTTTAAAACTATATTAATATTTTCTATTAATATGATACAATTGAATGTTGTTATAAAAGAACAAGAGGCTATTTTTAATACCGAGTTATCCCCAATACCAAAAAAGAAGAAAATGTTTGTTTTTCTTTCATTAAAGTTAAAAGGAATAAAAGTTGCTGTTAAACAAGAAAATCTCGTCTAATTTAATTACTTTTATCTCTTCTTACAGATAATTGTTACTGCCTTGTATAATCCGTATGTAATAGATAAAAAGTCTAAGAGAATCTATCTATCTATCTATCTTTCTCTCTCTCTCTCTATCTATCTATCTATCTATCTATATATATATATATATATATATATATATATCAGTCAATTCATATCTATCTACTTGTGTATCTTGTAGAGACATTAAATAAATAAATAAATAAATAAATAAAAATAAAATAAGAATATAAAATAATAATAAATATAAAATTAATAAATAAAATAATAATAATCATAATTGAAATAAAACAACATTTAAACGTTGTTTAAAATAAAATAAATAAAGTCAAAATAATAAAAGTTCTCCCAGCATGCAACTGAAACTTTTTCTACCTGAAAACGGACATCACCGAACTCACTCTCTTCGCTACGGATCCTAGGACGGTCAAGATGTCAATCTCCTCGGCTCTATGATTATCATAAGACGAAGTGAAACACATATAACTAAAATACACACACACACACACCAGTACACAATAAATAAATATGATTTTAATTTACAATTAAACATGCTTTTTAGTGTTATTTTCATGTATGTTTTTATTCTTGTGAACACGAGGCTACCCTGCTGGTATGATGTGAGTAACCCCACAATCTTTCATAGTCTATTCATATCTATGTATTTATCTATCACAGTTTATTCATATCTATTTATCACAGTCTATGAAGAAACCAGCAAGGATCGAACCTGCTACATATAGCAGTAAGGCTACCTTGTCAACTATTGCTGTATCTTCTATTTTAAAAATCATTAATTAATTATGTTTATTATGTATTGAGAATTATTACCTGACTTGATTTAATCATTTAGCGTGGGAGGTTTCATTATGGATTATACAGAAGTGCCCAACTGGCACACCTTCAACCTGTCCTAAGATAAATAAAAATAAAATATTTTTTTGTTTGCTAGAGTTTGGACTTCGTTCTTTTCGCTTTACTGTTTGCCAACTATTCATAAATATGCTAACTAGAAACGACTTAAACGACGACGCCACGACAGATGAAACCAGTTTGACTGCTGTCGTAAATAACTGGCCTTGTGCACACACCGAGTCGTTGTCTCTTTGTCATGTTGTTGACTTTGTCACCAACAAAAATGTCCTTATATTTTCGTTTGACATTTATGTCATTATAAGGCTTCAGCTAACTAAACTGCTCTTCGAATCAGATATGAGACTTTTGAAATGGGTACAAATGTATTTTCTATCTCACTATCTATCTATCTCACTATCTATCTATCTATCTATCTATCTATCTATATATATATATATATATATATATATATATCACAATCTATTCATATCTATCAGTCTATTCATATTTATCGGTCTATTCATATCTATCTATCTATCTATCTATCACAGTCTATTCATATCTATTTCTCTATCACATTCTATTCATATTTATCAGTCTATTCATATTTATTTATCAGAGTCTATTCATATCTATCTATCTATCTATCTATCTGTCTATCTATCTATCTATCACAGTCTATTCATATCTATTTCTCTATCACATTCTATTCATATTTATCAGTCTATTCATATTTATTTATCAGAGTCTATTCATATCTATCTATCTATCTATCTGTCTATCTATCTATCTATCACAGTCTATTCATATCTATCTCTCTATCACATTCTATTAATATTTATCAGTCTATTCATATTTATTTATCAGAGTCTATTCATATCCATCTCTCTCTCTCTCTTTCTCTCTCTCTCTCTCTATCTATCTATCTAACTAAATAACTAACTAACTAACTAACTATGTTAATAACACTATAATTACAAAACTATGCTCGAAAATCATCTGAATGCTTGTCTTAACCGATATACATACCTGTATTCGTATTACAAGATATAATAATAAATTTACACACTGGTAACAGAAATTGTTGCACTGGTATTATTACTTCCTTTAGTTTATGGAGCCTAAAAGGTTTTAATATTATTTTGATTTATTTATTTTTATAGGGGGTGGAATTTGTGATTGTTAAGCCAATGTATACACAAGAATAATTTTTCTACAATATGCAATTTTATCTATTTACAACAAAATAAAAAAATGCTGTGGTTAACATTAATAACAAGAGAAAAATATAATCAAGAAAATTCATAATTCTTTCGTGTATAATGATGACTATTAAGTAGGAAACATTAATTTATTAATACTTATTTTCAGATGAATTTGTTTGTGATTTCGGTCGCGCTGTAATTATTCGTACCAGTTTTGGCAAAAGAATTTCTTCTTTATCAACGGTATAATGTAATTTAATCTACAGAAACAGATTTCAAAACGATAGATTTTATGGTATTCAAATCCTTGAAAGCCAAATGCATATTCTTGCAATAAATTATAAACTAATATTTACTTTCTTTATACGCTTTTATTTCGGATAATATATTTCTCAAAAGGAAATCCAAAACTGAATTTAGAAATGAACTCATTGAATGCGAGTTTTGCATTTTTTTATGATTTAGAATATGTAACAGAAATAAAAGAATAATTTTTAGGGTGTGCCATTGAACTCAGGATAAGGTACCACGCGTAAAACACTTAAAAACAGATTTTTGCAGTAATGCGAGATATTTCGTTTTCTTCTACTTTACAAATTCTATGAGCTGCTACGGTCGGTTTTAGATTTTTAAACCTTTTCTTCTTTACAAATTTTGTTGAAATATTATGGTCTGTCATTTCATTAAAATATACATGCACACATACAAAAGTACATACATAATTTGAATTTAATTGAAATTCTTGAGAATACTAATCTCTGGCTAACAAGGAAAGTTAATTTGTAGTCATCTATATATTAATATACTTGACAGGCTTGTAGGTGGGACAAATAGAGAAGGGCATAGAGAGTAAAACCGAATGAGATGGGGGTATAGAAAGTGCAACACTGGAAGGGGAATTAGAGCGGGGATCATCTTAGATAAAGGCAATTATTTATAGTGAGGGGTTAAATCATATTTCATGAAAAATTTGTCCGTGAACTGCAAGTGACCTTTTGAAATTAAAATCACAGAGAAGGATTGAGGTGGGGCGTCATCTTAGATAAAAGCTGTTGTGATGAGACAAATTGTTTCTTTATATAATGATGATCTCTTTTGTTTTGCTTTTTTTGTCTTTTCTTAATCATTTCCCTCTAAGCAAAGCGATAATGCCAATAGGATGCAGGAAGTCATATGGAGTGAAAGAGAATGAGAAAACAATAAGATAAGAAGTGACAAAAGAGCAATAAAGGGCCGGGGTTTAGAAAAAAAAAAAGAAAGTGGCGATTAACGTTACTTCTAAATCTTTGAAGATTGTAGTTGGCAGGGAAACAAAAAATCAGAAGGGAGTTCCACAGGAAAGAAGCGCAAGAAAAGAAACTGTTAGAATAAAAATGGTGGAAATAGAAATCTACCTAATTCAACGTAAAAAAAGGACAGAAAGAAAATGCGACACAGAGAGGAATTGGAAGAAGATATATTTTTTTTAGATAAAGGCAGTTATTGAGAGGTTAAATCATGTGTTCTGATCTAACAATCTGTTGAGGACATTTCAGTATTTTTAAGAGAGGCTATGCCACCTTTCTTTTAACTATCTAGGAAGGGTTATGAATTGAAAAATACAGTGCAGTATTAAAAAAAATATTAGTAAATCCGTGTCGTTTACAGGGTCCTGCTAGTTTTTATAATTCCTTCTGTAAACTGAATATATTTTCTAACAACTCCAGTATCTAAATAGAAAAACAATTTACATTTGAATGTTGATCATTTTCCATCAGCGAAGAAGCGACTGTTATTGAAATAGTAATCTTTAAAACAGGAACCATATTTATTTTTGATAACTCTCATTTACAAAGTAATTCTTGTAAGATTCTTGGAAAATTCTAAGCTTTAAATTGCTATTATTCACTAAGATTAGCTTGGCACAAGGTCATATGTACGAGTCAGCAAGTGAGAGTTAAACTCACTAGTCAATAGTAATGTTCAACTAGCTCGTTAAATTGTAAACATACAACGGGACCTTCACCTAAGCTTTCCGCCGACTGACCAATGATCACCCCATGTTGTATTCCGATCGTCGATCTTGTCGGTGTTCACTGGAAAAGAGTGCCACGCATGTTCACAAGATAAGACGATAAAAGACAAACGCCACATCGAGAAATAAGAACGCGAACCATGTTTCCCATATTATATGTAGGTGTTTTTATTCAGGGTTTCGACTGCTCGCCCAGGTAGGTAGGTGATACCTAAAAAAAATCATCCAACCCTTTACTTCCGCGTCACCTTTCTGTCAAATGTTAAGATCGAGATAAAATCACCTCTTCCCCTTCTACGAGTGTTTCCATAGTATCACAAAATATTACTCTATTATAAGGTGCTTTAATTTTTGAAATATTGCTACCTTTTGAAGTACCCCAGAGAGAAAGAGAGATAACTATTAAAATATAAAAAGATTCGTGGATTACAACCTTACCTCTGAGTGGATATATCGATGTGATTTGCGTCACTTCGCTCAGACTGGACTGGGATTAGGTATTCCTATTTTTCTGTTGTCAGGCTTAACCTGGCCTTCCACTGATCAGACGCTACGACGAGATGACAGTCTCCAGCATTATTATTTCATCCGACGGTTTATGTTTCAACAATTATCATTTTCTCCCTTAGTGAACTATTTTATAGTCAACTTTAATCTTTATAGCCAACTATTAAACACTACCTTAGTGAATTGAATATTACTGCCATATATGGTCTGGTGTTTCTGCTATATAGCTCGAGATTCTCGACTAAATCAAAAGAAGAATCTATAATATTATCGATCTTGACTTAGTCACTTTCCCATTACAATGTGTCTTTTCTATAAATATTTTCATAGCAATAAGCTTTTCTCCTTGGTACATCGACACCATGAATTTAAGCGAACTACTCATTTGGCAACTAGTTAACATCGTTTTATGTTGAAATAGATAAATGTAACCGTAAGTTCTATCCTAACATTTTATTCTCTCGTACTTCTTGCCCCTAGAAATTTCTTCGTTTCTAGCTTCCTAACCACTTACGGTCAATCTGTCTTCCTGATTCTTGTTCTTTTATTACCATCTCTCCGCTTCGTTTTCGCATTTTCTTTGGCTTTCAGTAACCTCTTGCGTCATAGTGGCATTCTAGCGTTGATTAGGATGAAATGATTGAAACAAAACAAAAAGTTATTTTGCTTATTGTCGGATCCATGAACTGAGCAAATTGCAGCTGAAGTCGGTCAAATAATTCCTATGGGCAGTTGCTTTAAATTATTTAGCCAAACAACCTATGCATATAATGATTTTCCAAGTGTAGCTTAGATGCGGCACAATCCTATCACAGAACATTGTTAAGAGAATTTTAATCTGAAATTTTCATTGCCTAATATTTTACCCATGTGATTTAATATTCATGACTGAATCAAGAATGGATGTTTTGTTGAAAAAGCAATATTATTGTAGCGTAAAATAATAAACTTTCAACGTAGCCAAAAATGCATATTTTCAAGAAATTAAATTTTCAGCAATATCTTATTGAATTGGAATATTAACAAATAACATCTTCAGTTTCCATCATTTGTGATGCAAAGGTTGATGCGCTTTGCATTATTCATATGAACTCGATGCAATAACTCCACGTTGCCGTTAATTTTAATGCATTCACTCTTTATGCGTTCAATCAAGTGTGTTGGATCTCTGGTTTTCATTGAGTACACTTTCTCCTTTAGTATACCTCAAAAAAAGGAGTCATTTCTTTCTTCTTTCGACAAAAACGTTTAATCTGTGGCGGTAAAAAATATAGTTAATGAGATTTCTTATGTGCCCAGACTTTAGGGACACCTTACATATATATATATATATATATATATATATATATATATATATATATATATATATATATATGTATGAAGAAATATAGTCTTAAGATGTGCTATATTTATGGGATAAAGTGCTCAATATCAGAGCTAGAACGTGTGTAAATATAAAAGCGAACACGTGGCCTGATGATTGCATCTAGCATGAAACCGACTGTCGCCTCTAAGTGTTGACTTCTACGTTCACTTTTATATTTATATATATATACACACACACACACACACACATATATATATATATATATATATAGGGAGAGAGAGACTAAATATTTGTTTCAGTGAAGTTATGGATTTTGAATCTCAATATGATGTATTACAAATGAAATATATTTTAATATTCCTAGAGAAATTGTGATTCCTAGCAAATTCTCTGTTTTCAATTAAGATTCATTGTTTTATACGGAATGCATTCAATTGTCATACACTACAGTTCAAAAGTTTAAAAAGTCACCCCAGAATTAGCACGGAATGAACTTCACAGAAGAGTGAAAAAAAATGGAACAGAGCTCTTAGAAACATTGGAAAAAGAAATATCAAACTTATACTTTGAGAAACTTTTGCAACGAATGCCAAAAATGTGTGCTGCCATAATCAAGTCTAAAGGTGGATATTTTGAGGAGCACAAAATGTAATCACAAAATGCTTCTTTTTTTTGTCATAATAAATTTTCTAATAAAAAATCGTCTTATATTCTTTAATCATGTATAATAATTTTCTCTTATTTAACGTACAAAACAACTACTTTTGGGGGCAATTTAAAAACAATACCAGGTGTTCCCTCAAACTTTTGAAATGTAGTGTAAGTATAAGCACTTAATGATGGCGACGTGAAATGAATATCTGCACAGATCGATTAGAAATATCGAATTCCGTGGAAATACTTTAAAGAAGACTTTAGAAGAGAACGTTAAAATCCTACCACACCAATTTGTAGCTCTACAACGTGGCAAATACATATGTATTTATTGTCATTTATTGCTTCTAGACAAATTATATTTCATTCAAACCTGCTTATCAATCATTTTACATTTGACTAATCTAAAATAACCCGGTTTAAGATAGTCGTTCAATTTATACCCTAGTTTAATAAATCAATCAAATTATAAGGTTGTGCTAAGAAACCATATTGTTGAACTATTTCTTTGCCGCTATATCATGTAACAGATGTTGTCTGAAATATGCCAGCAAGTATTTCATAAGTCTTTGAAATTATAATTTCTCAAAATTCACTTTGTAAGAGTAAAAGTGACATTTGTAGATTAATATATATTATCTATTGATATACTTGTTTGTTCATTTCAACGTACCTATGACGTTTAGTGCACTTTAATATCTCTTCTTAACAGATAATTGATTTTATTCGGTTGGAAATTTCTTATTATTCTTGTATGGATAAACCTTGGAGAATTAGTAAACTACAAACAGGGTTCAACGGATGGCAAATTTTATGTTCATTTTTTCCAGAATTAAAGCAACAAAGTTGAATAAAGGGAAACAAGAAAAAAAAAAAAAGAAGAGAAAAGCCGTTCTACAAAGAATATATCTTGATGAAATTAAAGGATAAGGTAATTTTTATCAAGTGTATATGAGAAATATTTGAATAAATGGTGCTATAATTTGTAAATAATTTTGCGTTCTTCCTGTTTGTATTTTTAGAATGTTCAGCTTGTATTTTTTTTAAATGGCAAAGAATGTGTCATTTCCTGAGACTTGTTTATAGTGTCTCTCTGTCTAGTTTTCTGTCTGTCTCTTTTTCTGTCTCTGTCTCTCTGTCTCCCTCTTCCTCCCTCCCTCTCTCTCTCTTTCTCTGTCTGTCTGTCTGTCTCTCTCTCTCTCTCTCTCTATATATATATATATATATATATATATATATATATAGAGAGAGAGAGAGAGAGAGAGAGATACACAGTAGATAGATATAGAAAATGTGGACAGAGGAATCAGCAGTGGCTCATTTTTAAGCTTCAGGCGATTTTCAGACCATGTGTCACTGCTACTTTCGCAGTCTCTGTATATAAGCCACTGGAGGATTAAGTGAAGGAATGAAGAAAGTGGCCCTTTCCACTTTTTTTGCTTATTCGTAATCGTGACATTTAGTTTATTTATCTCTAATTTTAAACTCATTATTTTATTCATTTATACCTTTCATTTTTGATCACACTCTCTGTATCCATAAACACTATATCTAAGATATTGAGCATTCTTCCCGCATAAATATAGTACATTTTTAACATTGATGGCCATCAGCTTGTATCCGAATATGCTTGTCCATTAGGTTAGCTAGCTAATTCTTATTGCAGACGCCTGCATTTTGTTTGTTCAACACTCACAGAGCTAACCTGTTTTCTACTGCAACTAAGCTGAGCGGATCTTAGTTACAGTTTCAGGGAAAGTGCGCATAATCTGGCATGGTCACCAGTTTGATCAAGGTTAATAAGCTCAAAATCTCGGTCATAATGACTTGTGACTTCATGCTAGCACAATAATTTACTAATTCCAACTCAGTTTTTATTTATATATTCATTTGATTTAATATTTCCGTATCCTACCTTTTTTCAACACTTGTTTAGTAAGAACAAGTGAAAAAACTGAAGTAATTTGGATAATCCTAGTAGTTAATACCTGAAGATCTGTGGGTGAAACTGCAGTGGCCGTAAGGTTTAAATTTATGTTTAACCAACTTTATTTTAAACAAAAATTTAAATTTCATTTTAATGTAAATACTCGTATATATCATTGTTGTTAGCCTGAAAATTCTCCCTTAACAAACTATGACACTGAGAAGCTACACATAAAGGAAAATCTACCGAAACATATGACGCAATAAAAAAGAACTTACCTCTCATCAAACGAGCTACTAAATGTAAGATCAAGTTGGAAACAATAGCGTAATCTCTCTCCGATATCTATCTTTCCGTCTCTTATTTGAACACACACACACACATACGTGATGGCTGCGACTCGGTTTCAAGCAATGTTATCTACAAATATGCGCAGCGTGTACATGGGTTTTTAGTTTTTCTAGGGTCTTACATTCTTTTGCACAGATGTGGCAATGTCAGAGAATTTTACATTAGTTGTTACTTAAAAGCCGCATAAAGAATGACTTCTCTCTCTGTGTGGTGTCTTTGATGATTTTAGAGGTCTGCGCTACTTAGATTTGATTACATTCATTACATGTTAGATCAAATTCTATGAAAAAATTTTCAGGGAAATTAAAATCAAGACTGTTACGAATTCATGCGCAACTCGATTCTGTTCAAAATTTGTAATAACATTGTGCACTGCTTTCCTTCAGGATGAAAGATCTGCATCTCGTTTTTTCCCAGTCATTTTGCCTTCTTCAAGTGTGTTCCTAATGTAATCTTTATACTTCAATTTCGGCTTGTGTGCTAGTCTTTTTCCTTCAGCTAATTCACTGTACATAAACTGCTAGGGATGCTATCATCCTTCATCATAATCACATAAACACTTTATGGCAACCGGCGCTACAATAAAAAAAGGTTCAATACTGGTTGACTACGTTCGAGAATATCAAGGTTGCTCAGCTACTTTTGGCGTAGACACTGCCTTTTCATGTATCCCAGGTAAATGACTCAGGCCTGACATGCATACAGCAATGATGACACGACACAAGTGTTGTAAACTTTCAACATCGTCTCAATCGAAATTCCATGCTGATGTCTATAGATGTCTATCCAGTTTTCTAAAAGCATTAGTGGCCTTCTTGTTCCGGATGCAGATTGCGTCATCAAGAGTATTTTTCCTATTTACAGTATTGCCCAAATACACGAAATTTTCCCCAACGTGCAATTTCTGACTATACACATAAATCTTAATCTGGACCAAGCATTTATCTGTAGAAGTCTGGTATAATGCTGTGGTCTTTTTTAAGGTAATCGTTAAATCCAATTCATTACATGCCGTCGAGAAGGTATCCATAAGATGTTACATATTTCTCTGAGAGTGCGCAACAAGATTACAATTTTCAGCGTACAGGAAATCGTCTATTATTGATGACAGCTTTGTTTTGGCAGCAAAATGTCTTACATTCTACATTTTTCCCGTTGTTCGATAAAGGCTATCAAAGGAAACCAACGTAATGTACAATGCAAACAGAATTGACTCTGTTATATCCACTTACTTACCAAAATTGAATCAGAGAGCTTACCACCTACGCTGACAGGTGAATTGATCCCTTCATGGAAATCTCTTAGAATAGAGACAAACTTATCCGGATATCTATGCTACTTCAGAATCTTCCATAAAGCATTTTTATTCAGAGTATCAAAAGCCTTTGTGAGCTCTTCAAAGACTTGATACAGGTTCACCTTTGGCTCAATGCATTTATCAGTTGCCTTATAGAAAAGATCTTATTAGCCATGCCACTGGCATGTCTGAAATCACACTGAGATTAACGAAGAACTTCATCAGCGACGTTATTAAGAAGTTTACGCAGCTTAATGAGAATGAAACGAGTCTTCGTTAAGATATCTCCCTAAGAGTAAGATATATGCATATACGGGAAGATGGTGAAAAAAAAACTGATCAAATTATCAAATATCAGAATTCTTTTGATAGGAGTTTTTTGTCGGGCTAACCTTTCAGCATGCATATATATATATATATATATATATATATATATATATATATATATATATATTAGGTTGGTGCAAAAATAATGACGCAATAATGACGCAATAATGTCGTTTTTTGATGTATTTTTAACGTCATTACGTTAAATATTACGTCATTATTTTTGCACCAACCTAATATATATATATATATATACAAAATAATTGTTATAAAAACATGAAATTTGACTCGGGAAAAATGCTTAACCTAACGCCTATTTTCGTCTATACTACTATTATATATATATATATATATATATATATATATATATATATATATATATATATATATAATGCATATGTTTAAATAATATAGATGCAGAGACTGTGGACATCAGAATACACACTGCATGGGGAATATCAGTTTCACACATCAAGCGATTTGACAGTAATCAAGCAGTATTGTTTCATATCTGTTTACAATGTCATAAACGCTCTATCAACAATACTGAACAATATTCTGACAATATGACAGTTTATAATAATATTTTGAACCGTATACACACACTCATATATATCAATGCATACGTGTGTAAACACACGCAAAGATATTATGAGACTTGCACGCACAAAAAACGACAACTACGCATACGTACGCCACGAAATATGGAACTTTGATATCTACGAGACCAATGAAAACAAAAAAAAAACCATAAAATTCGAAATACCGAAACATTCTCCACGTTTCTCTTGCTCCCGCCCTACAAATTCTGATAAAATAAAAGTAGAGAATTATTTGGTTCTCCATACAATCATTCTGAGCTATTTAAATTTTATATATATCAATATATTTTTCAATATAGATATATATGTATATGTTTAAAGAATTAGTGTAATTATTTTTAATCCGACATTTTTATTACTGCAAATATTATTATAACCGATACTGCGTATTTGAAATTGACGCAGGTTCGATTCCTACCGGGAAACATATTTTCTTCCTTTATATATATATATATATATATATATATATATATATATATATATATATATATATATATATATATAACCTCTGACGAGTGGACGGAGTGATTGCTGTAGGGTCTGTCTACGAAACTCTGGAGTCGGGATTTTGAAGGTAAGTGACAACTTTATATTTATATTAATTCCCTCTCTCTCTCTGTCTCTCTCTCTCTCTATATATATATATATATATATATATATCATCCTTCGGCCTTTATTCATTCTTTTTTTTTTAGTATTGCTGTTTTTATTCGAGCTTTTTTCTACATAAGAGTTTTAGTTTTTGGCAAGTTGTCCACTGGTTCCATCAACATTTTTTTTTCTTTAATATATATTATCTATCTATCTATCTATCTATCTATCTATCTATCTATCTATCTATATATATATATATATATATATATATATATATATATATATGTGTGTGTGTGTGTGTGTGTGTGTGTGCAAACACCAAGTGGTAGGAAATATTTTGATGAATCCAAATATTCCCGAACCATTTGGAAAAAAAAGTGCTAAATGTAAGGCGTCTTCTTTCTTGTATCCGTTAATGTGCTTGAATCTGTCCAATCCCATGTTGTGAATCGCGGAATTTCTCGTATCAACATACATTTGAAGTGAGCGCCGATCAACCAAGCCTGAAAATAAATTAAAAATAGTTTCCTTGCAAAGTCAGATTGGCGTCAAACTTATATTGTTTTGCTGTCAAAGGTGGAGAAATGATTGCGATTATTTCCTTGTGTTCCTTCCTAACTTACTAAAGACGTCAGACCAAAGAAAAACTAAGATATTTGCCTTACATTTTTAAATCTGTCTCCGTCTTTTGGAATTCCATTACTACTTGTGCATTTTTCTCACACGCGACATCTCTCTCTCTCTCACTTTTTCTCTCTCACTTTTTCCCACTCACTCTCTCTCTCTCAAGTTTCTTTTTATATTTCTTTTCCTCTCCTTGTTTTGATATACATTAATTCACACGTGTATATTTTTCTTTTTCAATAGGACAGAAGTGATTTTACTCAAATGTTCCAAGTGCTCTATGTTCTGATTTTGAGTTTAAAATCTAGTGTCCCTGTGAAAATGAATCATTTTTTGAAAAAAAGGAACGGACAAAGTAGCCACATAAATCGAAACTTGAGTGTATGAAAGAATAAAAGACTGTCAGAGGCGGAGATTTTTCTTGAAAATGAAGAAAGAAAATAAAGATCCATAAATAATACCTAATTATATTCATTACAGTTTAATGTTTTCGCGCGTATTTCTTTCTTAAATTTTCTGATTTAATAAATAACACATTGTGAGGACAGATATTTAATGGAAATGACGTGTATACATTTAGTGAACAAGTCAAGCACATACAATAAGAATAAAGTAAAAAAAGAAAAAAAAAGAAAAACTAAAACATTAAATAATGCTTTGCATTAGTGACCTAACTTAATGAATGATTTCGATGTAATATATATATTTTTAATATATAACTAAATACACCGAGTAAGAAAGAAATCTCTTGAACAGGTATTGTTCTTGTATGAAGATAAACGTCTGTATTTGCCAATATTGGATTTAATTCATCCAGTCTTATAGAAATTTTAAAAACTATCAAGAAAAACTCATTTTATATACCTTTAACCTAACGTTAACCTTTAACATTTTCAGTTCAGAAAAGCAATAAAAAAGAATGCAAAGGTTTCCAACTATATTTATGTCTTTAGCGCCTACCCGCTTCCTAAAAAACGACTGACTGCAACGAAAGCAGACGTGCTAACAATGCACGTTTTCTTGGCTGGATTTAGAGCCAGGAAAAGAACCGATGCATTTAATAAATAAACAACCTTAATATAGAAACTGTTATCCAAGAACGAGAATGGCAACGGCTCTTTTAGGTCTGACGCTATTCAAAACATACTTTTTGGCGCCGGAAGTACGTGCAGACGGGCTTGCATGATAAGAGAATCATAGATTAAACAAGAATTATTCTCTTATGCTCCATAAAAAAAAAACATCGAATTTACCAACAAGCTTCTTTATTATAACCAAAAGACAGTTGACACCTTTTCAACAGTAAATGAGGCAAGTATTATAATCCATCTGATGAGTACGGGTTTTTAAATATCCATATTTTAAACATATTGGTGATACGACTCAAGTAGAATGACAAATGTCAATATGAAGGACAACTCTTATAGACATCGTGTATTTGTAAAACTGCGATGTTAAAAACATCGAAATTAAAATATGTTGACACACGGTGTTCATTATTGTCATCAGTGAGCGAAACAACTCATAGTATTTTAGATTCGAGTATGTCTAGAAGTTGAAATATCTGATAAGTATTTTGAAAGACAATAGAAAATAAAACAGAAAAGCGACTGTTCACTGGAATATTGAAATAAGTCTTCCAGAAACTAAACAAAGTATTAATAAATAAGAAAAATTCATTAGAAATAAAGAAAATGTACTGAACTACTGTCATATCCTCCTATACGCTAATGATTGGTTGAGAATTGTTTTTGCAGGTGAAGTGGCTCGAAGCGAAAAATCTGTGAATTAACAGACTATTTATATGAACTGAAAATGTGAGCAAAAGGGAACTTTTTAAGAAAATGAGTTCTTATACTTAAAATCAGAAATGAAATTTCTGGTACACAGGAAAGTGGGTTTAGGGAATTTAACTCACACAAGACATAATAAAGGGAGTGAGAAACAGCAAGTAATCTATCAAATGCTTTTTGTGCAAATGGATGGATGAGATACAAGAGCTGGGAATTTGTGGACAGTTAAGATTGTCTACGTCCTGAGAGGAAACGGCAGAAAATGAAGCCATTGCATCTCTTTGTATAAATAAATACACACACACACACACACACACACACACACACACACACACACACACATATATATATATATATATATATATATATATATATATATATATATATATATATATATATATATAGATAAATAGATAGATAGATAAAAGTAAAACAAAATCTCTTGATGGAACCAGTGGACAACTTACCAAAAACTAAAATGCTTATCCAGATAAATCCTTGAATAAAAACGACAATACTAAAAAAAAATTAGAAAAAGGCCAAAGGATAACTTAACTACTCAGTAAAGAAAAGTGCTCGAAGCTTAGACCGAGCAAAAAATGGTTAACAACGTTAAATCCTATGAAAGGCTGGCTCTAGTCGTAACCCGAGTTTCATGCTCAAGTGATCTCCACTCAGGCAACTTGAACAGACGGACATCTTCAGCAATCACTCCGTCCACTCGTCAGAAGTTATATATATATATATATATATATATATATATATATATATATATATATATAGTCCTATCCAAAAGTCCAATTCCACTGTTTTTGTTGTCCACTGAAGATATTTGGGTTTAAGATCAAAAGATGAATATGAGACAAGAGTTAGAACTTTCAGTTTTATTTCCTGGTATTTACATTTAGATGTGTTAAATAACTCATGACATATGCCCTTTTGTTTTAAGCAACACATTTTTCAAGTTAGAAAGCTATTGGAACACATGACTGGCAGGTGTTTCTTGGATTTAGTCTTGGGTTTCAACTGTAAACACTGCATTCCTTCTTAAAAATGATAATATGAAGACAAGAGAGCTGTCTGTGAGAGAAAAGGAAGTCTTTTTTAAGCTGAGAAAGGGACGGAAAATCGCCCAGAGCCATTGGACAACCATTGGGCATAGCGAACACAGCAATTTGGAATCTTCTGAAATAGGTTCTCTTGATGACTGAAACATTGTTAGAGCTGTGAGGAAAAACAACAGTCAGTGACATCATCAACAACGTCCACGGGGAACGGGTGGAAGTTTCACAATTCATCTTTCGAAGAAGATTTCGAAAGCAAATATGGACCCTAGCACAAGATGCAAACCACTCATCAGCAATAAGAATCTGGATTTGCAACGAAGTACAGAGATAAGCGACAAAAGTTCTGGAAGAAAGTTTTATGGATTGATGAGATCATGATTAATATCTACGAACGTGATGAAAAGGCCAAAGTGTTGAGAAAGAAAGGATCTATATATGATCCAAAACGTACAAACTTATCTGTTATCTGTGAAGCATGGTGGAGGCAGAGTCGCGGCTAGGGCTTGCTTGACTTCTTCTGGAATAGGATCATTCACATTTATTTATTATGTAACTCATGATAGTAGACGCAGAACGATTTCAGAAGTCTACAGAAACATTTTATCTGCCAATTTACAGAGAAATTCACCCAAACTAATCAGGATGAGGTTTATCATGCAGCAGGACAATGACATACTGCAAATACAACAAAGGACTTCACAAGGGCAATAAAGTAGACAGTTTTAGACTGATCAAGTCAATCAGCAGAGCTTAACCCAATAGATCATTCATTTCATCTTCTGAAGAATAGGCTGAAGAAAGAAACCCCGCTTAACAAACAAGAACAGAAAACAGCTGCGTTAAATATCTGTAAAAGCATCACAAATGAAGTATACAACTGTTTGGTGATGCTAATGGGTCACAGGCGGTTTGGTGCGGTTATTGCAAGCAAATATTAAATGTCATTTACTTTAAGACTATCTTTTCCTTTACTTTTGCTCACCTAAAATGGGGTGATCTGATACAAAAAGATGTTATTTCCTAAGCTGTTTAACACATCTGTTAGGTTGGTGCAAAAATAATGACGGTTTTTGACGTTAAAAAATACGTCAAAAACCGTCATTATTTTTGCACCAACCTAATAAATGTAAATATTAGGTTGGTGCAAAAATAATTTCGTTTTCTAACATATGTTACTATGTGAGAAAACGAAATTATTTTTGCACCAACCTAATACCAGGAAATAAAAGCTAAAATTCTGAATTCTTGTATCGTATTCACCTTTTGATCTTAAACCTTAAGCAGTGAACAACAAAAATAAAGGAATTGGCCTTGCCGTTCCAATACCTTTTGGAGGAGACTATATATATATATATATATATATATATATATATATATATATATATATATATATATAGATAGATAGATAGATAGATAGATAGATAGATAGATATATTTGCGAAGCCCGATCTGAATTTATTATAAAAACTATACCATTGCTTATATTTTAGAAGCATTCTAAAATAAAGAGCCCACTACTTGCAGAAAATGTAAAGATAGTAAACCCAAAGAGATAGGTAGACTTAGTGGCGACAAAGATTGACCAGAGTGTCCCCCCTTTCCTTCTCTTTTGGTCAAGGTGTTGACAGCATGATTTACGCGGATAGATTCCGGTTGGGAGAAGCTGAAACTCTTTAAACTAAACTTTCTCTGACCCTGAAGATGAGAAAGAGGTTCGATGACCTCATTCCACCCATAATGGGAAAAAGTTAGTATTTTGAAAATTGACCACGTGATAAGAAGAAAACGGAAACGAATAGTGAAACGGAAAAGTTAGTCTTGGCCTAGGCCTGCGGGCCGATAGGACGTCTGGCGAATGTCTCGGCACATGGGCCGAAAAGATGTATTCGCGAAATTGCGAGGAGAATTGATCTCCGAGTGGAATGGTTGGGCCCGTTTGACGACGCATTCGGAACGCCGCTATATCGAAGAGAAAGAAAGCAGTTTCAACTGTCACCAAGCCCTTAAACAAAGCCCGAGAGGGAAAAGAAAGAAAGAAAGAAAGAAAGAAAGAAAGAACCGACCATCTCGAGCGAAAATGCTGTTATACCAAGACGAAAGATGGAGGGAACGCATTTTCAGCTTAATCGGCAGCCAAACCGCTAGACGACGAAAAGAGAAAGAGAGGAAGTAAGAAAAGACCTCAAAAGGAGACCCTTATAAAAACAAATAGAAAAAGAAAAAGAAAAGAAGTAGATATAAGAGACATTATTAGTGGAAAAGGACTTTATTCTGAGTTAAGTTTGTTGTTTTTCTTGTGCTCCGTTTTTGTTTACATGTACCTCTTTTTCATGTTTGTACTTTCATGCAAATTTAGCATGAGATCTTCTTATTACATGTTTCTTTCCACTTGTCTTAAAATTTTGATGTTTTGTGAATCCGTGCAGGTATAGCACATGTTCTGTAAACTCGTGGGAGTATGGCACAAAGCCATACGTTGATTTTTATTTTACCCTTCTTAGAGGATGCTCTCCTCCCACTATTTTGTCCACATTGTTTAAATGTTTATTCTTGACATATCGTTATTTTTGTTTTGGCTGTTTTTTTTTTATTTTTATCTTTTCCACGATTCCATGTTTGTTAATAAATTTATTTCCTGTCTCCATTGTTGTTTGTCGCCTATCGTGTTTGTTCCTTAATCGATTCCGCTCGTCCGTGTCTGATCAATCGGAAAGAGACCCTTGGGTAAGAAATATATTTTACAAAAAAAAATGTAAAATGTTAAAAAACAAAATAACACAGATTACGATCCTCCTCTACCTCCGCTATCGATAAGGTTGGAGAAAGGAGAGGGGGGTCGTAAGTATATATATATATATATATATATATATATATATATATATATATATATATATTTAAGTTGTAAGGAACTTGGTAAACCGAATTGGTAAATCCAAAAAGGATGAAATCCTGAGAGCTCAATGTTAGGACAGAGCTAATATGTAATGAAAAACAAACCACTTTAATGTACCATTACGATAATTTATTTCACCTAAATCCTTTTTTAAGGATTCAGGATCATCAGGTAAATCTTCCAACAACGAATTGAGAAAAAAAATGGGATTAGAAATTGGTGGGTAGTGTAATTTTTGTAATTTAATAGAGGGGGTTGAGAGTGGTAGTTAACCAGACAATATAAAGTATAGGGAGGGGTTAATTTTATATCTCTCTTAAGTATGTTTTATATTGGAGTAGGAGGAGTGACAGAAAACTTGACCTCTTTAGATGGTTAATAAAACGGAAATGAATTGTAGAAAATGTATACAAGTAAGTCTTACGGTAAAGAGAGAGATAGGGGGGAGGGGAAAGAGAGATGGAGTTGTTATAATTTTGTTTTAACAAAATTATGTAAAAGATACGATCATTAACAAAAAAAAAAAAAAACATTTGAGATAATTTACACAAAAAAATGAATTTTTGTGTAAATTATCTCAAATGTTTTTTTTTTTTTTACATTTGAGATAATTTACACAAAAATTCATTTTTTTGTGTAAATTATCTCAAATGTTTTTTTTTTTTTTTTTTTTTTTTACTTGTTAATGATCGTATGTATGTAGGGATTCACATGAATACATTTGTGAGGCATATATGAATAAATGAAAATTAATATTACCCTCAAATTCTATTAAATAATGAAACCTAATCTTTAATTTAGTTTACCAATATAATAAATAAATTACATTCATAAATTAATTTTAAATAGTAAAATAGATGTTATATATATATATTTTCTTTTTTTTTTTTTTTTTTTTTTTTATATATTGTGGAATACAATTAGTCGGGTGAATAAACTATTAAGATTTTAAATATTTCTTTATGTCCTAGATAAATATGTTTATTACAATAATAGTTATATTTAGTCCTGAAACTATTTACTTAAAAAATTAAGCATTTAAGTTAATAACAAAATTTTTTTCAGACATCGAATTTTCTATCAAACATTGTAAACTATCTTTTACATAATTTTGTTAAAACAAAATTATAACAACTCCATCTCTCTTTCCCCCTCCCCCCTATCTCTCTCTTTACCGTAAGACTCACTTGTATACATTTTCTACAATTCATTTCCGTTTTATTAACCATCTAAAGAGGTCAAGTTTTCTGTCACTCCTCCTACTCCAATATAAAACATACTTAAGAGAGATATAAAATTAACCCCTCCCTATACTTTATATTGTCTGGTTAACTACCACTCTCAACCCCCTCTATTAAATTACAAAAATTACACTACCCACCAATTTCTAATCCCATTTTTTTTCTCAATTCGTTGTTGGAAGATTTACCTGATGATCCTGAATCCTTAAAAAAGGATTTAGGTGAAATAAATTATCGTAATGGTACATTAAAGTGGTTTGTTTTTCATTACATTTTTATATATATATATATATATATATATATATATATATATATATATATATATAAACAAGTTAGAGTAAGTGGTTCTATATGCTTAATTTCTTTGTATTTTTTCAATTTTTGAATATGGCGTTGTCCATCTCAGTCCTTTTCAAGAACCAATATGGTGCATGCACAACAGTACTTGAAGAAAACAATAACACAATATGAAATTCGAAGAGTTTATCCACAATTTCGACTACAATACTCAACACCTTATTCGAAAATTGAAAAAATACAATATGAAATGTAAACAGATATGAATTCAAGCGCCCTACGAGACTGGCATCCCGCTCTCACCCTTTCACTGTCGAAACTCCTAAATGTAGCCGTCTCTTCTACTCCAATAGCTTCATCTCTCGCACTTCTCGCCTGTGGAACTCCCTTTCCTATTCCAGTTTCCTTGAGAGCTATTATAGCTCCAGCTATTCAAATGTAACATCTATCGACATCTCCAGTTGCCTTGATCTATCCACTATCCTTCTCTTCATCCCTTTCTCTATCACTCCTATCCGATCTTGTTCCAAATATCCTGTAACCCCTTGCATCCTAGTGGCTTCTCGCCTTGCTTGGGGTGAAAAGCTTAAAAAAAAGATATAACTTGTCGATTCTTTTTAATCAAACTTGTTTGGATTTACTACTTATTACCTGAATATTTACAAAGACACACGCACACACACATAGATAGATAGATAGATAGATAGATAGATAGATAGATAGATAGATAGATAGATAAGGCTTTTCTTGTGCGACCTATTTATGGATATCATCTTCAGTGTCTTAAAATATCAAACACCTATATCTCTCCATCTTCCATCTGGTCTTCTTCTGAGTTTGTTTTCCATTAAGCACAAGTCAATTAAGATTTTGTTCCATCAGTTAGAGAAAGACCATGAAATAAAATGACGTACAGCGATTGGCTGGAAAGCATTCAGTAAAAATAATGACACCGTTAAAAGCACCTTGCCAATATGCTTAAAATGTAAAGTGTACAATGAATGTGTAATGTCATGTGAGTGTTAAACAGAAAGGATCATAATCGTCAGAAACAAAACCATGAAAGGACATTAACGTAAAGATCAATACAAGGAATAACACTAAAAGATAAAAAGAGGTCAACGTAGATTAGAGAACAATCAAGATAAGTTGTATCTATAAGATATGGAAGTGACTAAGCGGCATAGATGTGGACAGGATGCACCAAGGATGTGTATATATATATATAAAATGAATAGAACACACATACACAGACACACAGACACACACACACACACATATATATATGTTTTGTGTATGTGTGTGTGTGTTTGTACGGAGAAAGAGAGAGAGAGTGATCAAAAATATAAAAATAACAAGATAATTCTACGATCTTACTCGATTATTGTCTGTTTATTGATGTGCTTATTCATTGAGGACGTTTATTTGAATCTTGTTGATAAAAGGATGGGAAAATAATTATTCACCCCATACAGCATTTACACGGCCTTTATGGTAATAAATTATTTTCAACTTTCCAACCCCTTTCCAACGAAACATCGCAAGCATACATTCATTAGTTTAATCTGTTCAGACCTTCACAGCTAAGCCTCGCCGTGCCACGTACACAGAGTTGAATCATCCTCATTCCTTTCGTATTCCATTATTAAGAAGGCAGTTCCAATCCGAAAGCTTCATAAAACAAAGATCCAAAGAGGTCTTCCCCGCACAATTTTAATCTTTTCCATTTTAAAATTAACCGCTATTTATCCTACATATCTTCATAATCTCCATTTCTTACCTCCTCCTCTTACGCGCATACAAAAACCTCATACAATAAATCTCTGGCTTGAATGGCTCTTGGGACTTGTATCCGGTGAAAAAATAGCACAAAAATGAGGCATGACGGAATATGTCTTTTGTCAAAAGCCCATGTTTTATTCGTGAAATCAAAATTTTCCCGCTATTTTCGTGGAAACACCGTAAAATAATCACAAGTAATTGACATATTTCTGATAGAGTGAGTGAGTGAGCGAGTGAATGAGTAAGATTAACTTGTGACCTTCTTTGTTTCTGATCTCTTACACAATTTTAATAAGAATTATTTGAAAATAATAACTTATCGGATATAAATAATTTCAAGGGTTTTGTATTTACCGTGTTGAACGAATACATCTAAATTTGGTACAAAGTTTGCTTAAAAGCATCTCTAATAAAATCCACTAGAGTCAGTGAACAACCGATAGGGAATCATAGCAATACAAACAACTTCCCTTTATAAGGCATAATGCAAGTGAAGTGCAGAAAATAAGCAACACTGGGAAGTCGGAATCTTCCCTACGCCACCAGACCTTCTCTTAAAGCCGATGCTAGAAGTGCCTGTTTTTCTTGCGTGGACCTCTTTTTCTATAGGAGAACTTGCAGTAGACGCGAAAAATCTAACTAAATATTCGTTTACGAAGTCAAATGATGAAGCTCAATGGTGGCGATGAAGAATTTGTGTAAGTTCTTCAACTGCAACTGGCGTCAGAATGAGAAAAATGTAAAGAAACCGAAAAGATCAATGTATTCCGGTCTTTTATGCATTCGCGGTTAGGATACGTTTTGCACATCTTCAAATTTTCGGTGTTTATCTAACTATTTATATCACCATATATATTTATCTACCAGGAGAGTGTCCTTTTATTGTAAACTAGTTTCTGTAGTGGTTTCTTTCTTTATCATCTTCTATTTGAACAATTTTATATAATTGGAAATAATTGTCTCTCTCGGTCGTTTTTTTTTTCCTTACACTCACTGTTTGCTTCTTCCTCAATCTCTCACACATTCTCTTACACTCCATCATTCACTTGCTCTCGAGTTTTCTTCCTCCTCTTTCTCTCTCGCTCTCTTACTCACTCATACACTCACTCTGTGTTATAATCATAGAAACACATGTCATCACAATTGATATAAAATTCATTTGACCGATTAAATTAAACTTGATAGAAAGAATTACTGCATAAAGTTCTAAAAGTTTTTGTAAAAAGTAACAACATTTCTGTTTTCAATTTGAATAAATCAGTTTTTTGTTCCTTGTTGTATGAAATATGAAAATAAATGTATTTAATGCGTACAGTGCACTCGCATACATGAACAAAGAAATACATACATATATACGCATACATATACATACATGCAAGGTGAGATGGATAAATTCTCGCCATTTTATATTTTTAATTTCGGTCATGTGCATCATGTGTTTTTGATTTTGTCGACTAGTATAGTAGAAACAGTTGGACACCTTCTGTGAGAAAAAGAGCACCATAAAATTTGGAAACGGCATGCTGTATTGCTCGTTATTCGCGCCGGGGGCTCCAATAGGAACATTTCAGAGTGTTTGGGTGTCAATCTGACGACAGCGCAGATAATTCGGAAAGAGTTAGATGAGTGTAATAGTCATACGAAGGTACGGCACCTCGAAAAAATCACTCTGATCATTCTGATAAGAAAAGGACTCCAGAATCTGTTGGTGAAGGCCTCAGACTCAACACCGAGGCTTACATCAAATGCCTTGAAAAGGTATTTCTGCCCTGGCTGTTGAAAGACCACATGTATGGCAACAGGATTCTGCACAATGCAACACAAGCAGGAGTACACAGTCATGGCTACCAAACAATTTCTATGACCACATCACTCCTTATATCTGACCACCTAACTCCCCAGACCACAGCCCCCTTTATTATGTGTGAGTGAGCAACAAAACTCCTTGTAAAACCAAAGGTGAACTGAAGGTAAGGATTATTGCAGCATTCACCAACTTAAACAAGGAGACTGTTCAGAAGAGGTGCTGGCGATTTCGAAGTTATCTAGAGGCCACGGTTGAGGCCAATGACAATTTTACTGAATAAATTTAATCTTTAATATTTCAAGATATTTTTGTGTAATTTTGGTAAATATATCTGTTAAAATTAGATGTCAATGTTATTTTCATTTTAGCTTCATTTAGACGATAATTTCTTCGTCGCCCCCCTGTATATATCATCACGACGTTCAGAATTTTCATTTGTATTAAATTTTGGCACTAAATTACTTCCTGATTTTTTGTTTTGCTAACCCTTCGGGCATCTTCCAATTAATTCATGAACCATATATACATATATATATATAAACATGGTGGACTCTCTCGTCATCTTAGACGGGCACCAGGGTAAAGGCTCCTCAAAGTTAAATGATATAAGCTAGACCGATCATGTCTCTTTCGATTGATGACTGACTAAATACAAATTTTTTCCCATATTATACTACAAACACATAATTTTATTAAAATAGTTAGGGCTAGAGTAGTACTATTAGGTTGGTGCAAAAATAATGACGTAATAATGTCGTTTTTTGACGTTAAAAATACGCCAAAAAACGACATTATTACGTCATTATTTTTGCACCAACTAATACTATACTAGTGAGGAATACCAACCACACTTTTCAGAAGAACTGATAACAGAAAAATGGCACATAGTGTGTCAGGCGGTCTTCAAACAGGGCTAAATTTTAGAATTTTCCTTCTCTTAGACTGTCTGTTACCCGAGGCAAGAGAGGTCTTGCTATTAATTAACCCATAGTTGTAGGAAAATGACCATGCATTTTCGAATGACATTAGCGCGGAATCTGAACCCCGCTAGAGATTCTACTTTCCGCGCTGACGATCATTACGATATCTACACATTCATATATATTCTACATCTGAAGATAATTTTTCTCTCAACAGCATTTCATAACAATTCCTGTTATTCGTATCAGCGTTATTTCGTTTATGTAATCATGTTATAACTTGATTTCGAACACACTTCCCCTTCATTCAATTAAATATTTTACAATGAGTTTTTCAGGCTCTGCATTGCATCATTTTAGCTCTCATCATGTTCCTTAGTATTACCAGCATCACCACTATCTATTACTATATTCATCTTCATTATTACCTCCATTAATATAATCATCATTATCACTTTCATTACCATAATCATCATTATCAACCCTATTACTATTATAATCATCATTTCACCTCCATTAGTATAATCATCAATATCCTCTCCATTAATATTATCATCATTATAACTTTTATTTCTATAATCATCATTATTACTTTCATTATTATTTTTATCACCTGCGTTACCATATTTATCATCATTATCACTTCTATTAATATAATCATCATTATCACTACAGTTATTATTATCCTCATCATTATCAACTCCATTGCTATTATCATCATCATTTCTCCCTCTTATTATTATTATTATTATTATTATTATTATTATTATTATTATTACTATTATTATTCTATAATATATATTCTACACCTGAAGATATTTTTCTAACAATAGAATTACATAATTATTTCTCTATTCCTATTATTCGCATCAGCTTTATTTCGTTCATATATTCATATGTTATATCTTATCATCACCAGCATTTACAAATAATTATTAAAATAAATTATTATTATTGCATCATTTACAAACTTTTGCCGAGTGATTATCAATACCTTAACCAAAGTTTAGCTAATGGATAAAATCTTTGTTTGAGTAATCCAAAAGTGACTTGACTCAGTGAGTTATGAGTTCAATACTTGGCCACAACAGAGGGAACACAAACTTTGAGAGTTGTGTTACCAAGGGGAATTAACTGAAACTGAGATATCTAAAGGTGCCATTCTATCGCCGTAGACTAAACAAAGGGTTCAATTTGAAATTCCAACAAATATCACCTGAAGAAGGCCGGAGATTACAAAGGCAAAAACATTGTGAATATGGCAATAAAGACGAGGAGAACAGTCCGAACAATGTCAATAGTGTAAACAAATATTTTGCTGTATTTCAAACCGTATTTAAATTGATTGGAATGATTTTTTTCTGATAATCAGTAAAATCGATAGACTTGACCTATGAACACAATGTAATTCTCTTTATAATTCACTTTCAAAAATCTTCCAAAAATAAAATATATTTTATGAAATCTTATCTGAATTAAAATAAATATTATTTACTTTCAGTTTAAAATATCGCAGAGAAGCACTTATTAACACAGACGTGGGAGTTTTTTATGAGGTGCTGACACATTTATCGACAGTATGATGCTTGATAAATTTCATCTAAGAAGGAGATAATTACAATAAAATTACATGACGTAAACGCCTTTTTATATAATGTTTTAACTACCTAGTAATCTTCAAAATTTTAAATATTTTAAGTATTCTAATATTTTATTGAATTTTACGTACTTCAGCTTTATAGTCTTACTTACAAAGACATTTTTTGTGAACATGTTAGAAAATTATGAATAAATTTCAAATTTACTAGTTACCACTCTTATTTTCTGATAATGTCGTGTACGGATGTCCGTATTTACATAAATCAATACATCTAAACCTTAAACATAAATTACATATCCACCTACATACCATAATAAAATATTCCCAAATTTTAAAAACATGCCAAGAAGATTTCACATTAAAACACACACCATTAGAAACAAAGTGTCTAATCTTTAGAAATTAATAGCACCAACAGAGAAAACCTTACTTTTTACGAGCCTACTCTCAAATCTCGACTTTCAAAGAGCAGAGATATGCGGCACTCTCCCCTACAACGTGTGCTGAAAGGAAGATATGTCGATGGTTTCAAAACGAATCATCTCCAACAGCGTGGATGATCAGTCAGTGTCTTCAAAAGAATAATTTTCAATAATAACAAAGACGGTCAATGAATTTCCGTTAACGATGAAAGCTTTTTTCACAGTTTCTTTCTATGGATCAAGTGTTTAAAAGTCTTGTCTAAACTATACTGTTGTTCGTGTACCAATTACCCAAAGACTTTACTTCAACTAAAGACTATTTTAATCATTTTGACTTTTGAACTCAAGTACATGTGTTTATAAATACAAATGATTTATTTAACAGACCTGAAACCATGTTTTCTTTATTTTTATTATTGTTTGGAATTCGGATTTTTAATTTAAAAGAAAACCCTGGACGTCTGAACTTCCTACACTTTTATACACACACACACAGGCAACGATCAAAATTCTTTTTTAAAATAATGGGGTCGCTGATTTGTAGTAAGCTTTTCCATTTATGATTAGTAAATACAGTGTTTATTTAATAACAATATCACTTGACTGATACAAAATTTTAAAAGATTTATTATTCAGTCTTGAGTTGATGTCTAAACTGATTAGGGATGCATGTATTATTCCAGTGTCTTATTTTAAACTCTGTCAAACTCATTGTGTATATGTGTGTACTTATGTGTACGTTTGTACTTATATACACATTTTTAATAATTCGAATGTAAAATCCTTAAATTACTTGAACGTAGTAATTGCTGACAATTTTGCAATGTACAATGTTCGGCGGACAACAACGTCAGAAATAAGCTGTATTTAGAGTTGTGAATTCAAGCCTTGAATACAATTGGATAGTCACTTGATTAAATGAACACAGTACATAGTGGAAAAAGTTAGTCAAAGATGGCGAAATGAGTCTCTTTCCATGAGATGAAATGCAAAAAAAAAAAAAAAATTCTCCATGATGATTAGAAAAAGAGCAGTTTCGTTTCGGAGGAGCTATTCAAGTAAGATTGAAGGTCATTTATTTTAGATCAGAAGCCAATTCAATCATATCGAACTTATACATCTTACCATTAAGAGTAAATGGTTGTGTCGTTAGCATAGATACCGATTCGAAAACTGATAACATTAGGAAGGTCGTTGATGAAAATTAGAAACAAAGTAGATTCAAGGATCGAGCCCTGTGGAAATTAAATAAATCATCTAAATCGGTGATTGTCTATTTGTATTTGAGATTTGGATTTTGAATTTACAACTTTAAATGTAGTTATTTATGACGTCGTTGTCCGCTGAATGTAGCACCTTGGAGGTTCGTCATCGCTTCCTACATTCGAGTGAAATCAATAATGCTCAACGTTCGTAAGTTTTGTATCACTGTGTATTTGATTACTTCTTTAATAACACAATTCGTAATTAAACTCAAATTTGACTAGGTTTATGTTAGCAGATGAACACTGAGTTGGCGTTGAGAACCTCGATCTGAAGTATTGGTTATAAAAGCTAATCCGATTGACTATTATTCGTTATGGGTTCGATTATCATATTTGTGATCTTAAGTTAAAGTTAAGCTTAGTAAATAACATATCTGGTGTTTGAGTGTCATTCGGTAGACACGCATGCGCACACATATTTAACTGTGCCCGCGTTTTACTTAGGAAGCATGGCTTTTAAAGATATATCAAACCAAAAACATGATTTGATATTATTTCTAAATCTTGAATAACCACTTTGGTGGTAGTTGCCAGATTATCTACGTAGCAACGTAGAAATTTAAACTCATGTCTACGCAATCAATACACAATTTCAGGCTATACAACTTTTGGTAATCTCAAATAACTCGGTGTAAAATATCTGTTAAACTTTCATCAAAAGTAAAGTTGTTTTTTCCCCCGAGAACAGAATCAGGACACTAAGTCCAAAGTCTGCGTATTTGCTATGTATGTATGTATGTATGCATGTATGTAGACTTAAAGGAAAACAAATTCTGAATTATTTTTCTCTCTTCTTTCTCACTCTCTCTTTCTCTTTTTATCCGTGTTTACGTAACAACGCATTCTAACTGTTAATTTGGGATATCTCAAACAAAATAACATAGTTACTTAAAAAAACCCTAATTAAATTATAACCTGCAAGAAAACAACACTTAATTTAATCAAAATATCTCTATACGTGTGTTGGCGAAGCAAATATATACACAAGAATTTCACTTATGAGAAAATAATACTTAAAATGACAATGCGGGGCGTTTTTTCGTTCATTAGTAAGGAAATATCATTTAACCTTTTCAGAAACAATACAGAAGTGGACTTGTCCTTTTTTATATATATCATCAGAATTGGTTAAGAATATGAGAAAAAAGAAAAACATTATTAAAGAAAATGTTTTTTCTTCTCTATATTATTTAGCATCCTGTCACCCTTTGCGTCTTAGTGACTTTATTACCTTGCTGTGAGGTGAAGTGATTAAAGAAAAAGAAACGCAGACATACATATATATATATAAAATACGCGCATGCTAAGTTACACGCAAACAGTCTGTGACGGACAGAGAATCAATTCTTCTTTTTAATATAGATTTGATCGACTGACAGCAATTTTGTAGAATGAATTTTCGATTTTCATTTTGAACGAAAGTTTCAAAATTCTAAATGTAAATTTTAATAACAGTTAATCTGCATCATCACTTGTACTTAAAACACAGCTCAGTACATTTTCATGTTTAAACAGATGTAATCATTGGTCAAAATTGTTTGCAGGTTTAGCTTAATCGACAGAGCACTAAAATACTGAATGAAAAGTCAAGGGTTCTATGATCATAATGTTACTAACTTTGAAATATTAATCACTACAATCTGTCAAGGAAAAGAAAACTGATTTGGGAACAACTGATTTGGGAACAGCTGATGTTGGGGTTAAATATGAATGCTACTTAAAAATATTTCCACAAATCTGACCAAAAATCAAAATTTTATTTGAAAAGGTTTTTCACCGAGTCGATAATTTTTCAGCCATATTCTGAAAGTGTCACACGACTAATGGCACTGTGCCCAAATTGTCGTGTTCTAACCGGAAAAAATAAATGAAAAATATTTTGATTCTTTTATTTAGTGCTTATAAAGGTCTATTGTTTTAGATTCTATATTCAGTATCAATAATAATCTTTTTCCGCAAGAATGTCCTTTTTACTGGTGATGTGTTCTAACTAAAATAAAATGCAGTTAAATGCAGTAAAACAAAACTGTTCTATTTTTATAGGATACATTGCAAAGTGATTAAACATGTACGAAATGCTAATAATAAGAATCGCTGATAGAAAACTCACTAACTGTAAATGAATGAATGAAAAAACATTATTGGAGTAAATGGATAACATTAACAATTTCCTAATCTTTGTAGAAAATCTATTTTACTTACATATTTATACAAACAAACATGTTTTCCCCACTATTTGAAGCTGCGTGATGAATATTTAAAGAATTTGTTTTTCACTCTCTTAAAGGATCTTTCGCAGATCCTTTTAGATATCTATGCTTCAACTTCCTATCAATTGTGAATATATTTTCAACAACGAATATTTCGTTATATTTATATTTGCTTTCTTCACGGCTTTCGCATCATAAAAATTATAGAAAGATGCGTAGAAATACAACTTTTCAGAATATAATAAATTTCAGTCATGTGGTAAATAAAATCCTGCGTTCAAATGCTACCCATTGAAAAAAGCTATGAACTTTTGTTTTAACCGAATATTAATATAAGTAAGTCATAATTTGAAACTCTAAATGATATGGTTTATGTTTTCTGATAATGTTAAAAATATTAATGAATGTTTCATCGTGAAATTGTAGATACACGATTAATGTTTACATAATTGCTTATCGAATTTCATTAAAGCAAATATTTTTTATTAAATTCACATCGTTTTGGTATAATTTACTTATTTAAACCAGGCGTCTCTAATAACCATTGGTGAGGATGTAATTTCCTCAAATCCCTAGTATTTTTGTCGACACAATTCGCAGTGCTACCAGAGCCTCATCCATGCTCCGCTCATTTCCCTGTCTATTATTATTATTATTATTATTATTACTTCATACATTTGTATGTTCATAACAGATGTTTGTTGATTTATCACTGAAGAGTGAATATCAACAAATATCTTAAAATTCCATCACTGTCTTCAATATCCTCGCATACACAAGCATTGTCATGGTCTGGACAATTTCATTTCATTTACGAATCTCTAATTTCTCTAATCCCGATTCCAAACTTTTTGGAACGGTTCCAGATTCCTCTTATCTTGTTTGAAAATGTAATCGATCTTAATTTCGAATATCAAGAGTATCTATTTCTTTGGATTTTTTACGTTTCTGCTAACAGAATTTTTCTTTACCTGTTCTTTTGCACAGTTCTCAAAGCATAGCAATTCCTACTCTGTCGTGCCTGTTCTTATATTGTTTTTAGGCTACCTCAGTGAATTCACTTCAGTGACATCTTTTTCTTTAAAAAGGTGACGTGGTTGTTTTTTGGTTTTGTTTTGTTTTTTTCTTTATTTCGTTAACTTTTGCTTTGATATAATTATTTATGAAACTTTTGTTCTGGCTGGAATGATAAGAGATTCTGTTTCTCTTTTTATGTGCCCCCTGCGTAACCATATCCATGAATATTCGTTTATCTCTGTCTTCATTTTACCATCTGATTAGCTGTAAGAAATAAAGAAGCTGCAATTCTGGAAAAAAAATCGGCGTACCTAACTTGTCTTATTTTGTAATGAATAGAATAATTTTTGATAGACAAACAAATTTTTGAATTGCAAAATAAATTATACGTTTGCTTTGTGTTATGTATTATGTCATATATATGCTGCAGATTATTCAAGAATTAGATTTACCGCATAATGCGAAAATATTAACCCTTGAAATAAAGACTTTCTTTTTATTAGGTAATCAATAAAACTTTTATAACGAATGACATAGAAAAAGACGGACAATGAAATCCTTTTCATTTTCTTTCCTTTTAAATAACTTTTCGCTTCATTTGCTTTGTTCTCTTTCCTGCTTCTTCCTTTCATTTTTTCCTTATCTTTTTTGTAGATCACTTTTTGCTTCTTTGTATTCTTCTTTCTATTTTTTTCTTTTGATTAATATCGGGACTTAAAACAGAATAATAGATACTCAAAAAGGGATTTTATTGCACCGAGCAAAAACATCTTTTGGCAAATAAAGCCTATCGATTTACTTCTAGCGTTTAACCAGATACTGTGCACTGTTAATCTAAGCTTAGAATATATACAGTTATTGAGATTAAACTTGTTTGCAGCTAAATATACCTCTTCATTCTTATATTGAAATGAAACTTGTAGCTCACATAACTAGGAACGAATGTCATCTTTATTGCAAATGTGTTTCTGTTTACGAGTTTAAATTTCAGATACTTTCTCTCTCCCTCCCTCCCTCTCTCCCTCTCTCTCTCTCTCTCTGTCTATCTATCTATTTACCTACCTAAGTCAGCTCAAAAAGCCACTAAGACGCAAATGGTTACTGAGTGTTAAGGAATATAAGAAAAAGAAAACAATAGAGAGAACAATAAGAAAAACAAGAATTAAGAAGACGCTTTACATTGCATTTCAATTTTTGAAGATCAAAGTTAACTCAGGAGCAAGAAGCTGGAAGAGAGTTCCACAAGCGAGAATAGTGATAGAAGAAACTGTTAGCATAGAACTTACGGCTACATCTAGCCATGTAAAATGATGATACCTTGCAGTCAATCTATTACTCGGCTTACATTCACGAAGTTTAGGGTACTATAGAGGAAAGTTCATCAGAACAATTATCATGAAAGTATTTATAGAAAAGGCAGAGGGAAGTTACATTAGGGTTTTGGGAAAGTGACTGAAGACGAGATAATAGGGTATCTATGAGTAAAATCTTTTCGCCCAAGTCGCAACAAATTTTGTCTCTTCGTTAAACAATACCTACAACCTGGAATTATCCATTTAAAACAAAATGATACCGCAGCCTTTTCATTTGATCTAATTAGAAACAATACTTGTTTAGATAAGTCGCTTTATTCTCCAGAAGGTATCCATTGTAGATGACTACCAATCACGTTATACACAGCACAGAATAACTTACTTTAGATTAAGATTAGTTTTAGGTAGGATTAATGGTGATTCATTTTATTTGAAGCAACATTTTCTATTTCATGTTGTCAGAGCCTAGGGTTCCTCAAGCTTTTATAAAGCAATTTTAATTTTCTAGATGTTATATCTTGCAAACTAAAATGAAATCAATATGATAAACTCATATTTATTTGACTTTGCAGGAAGTAAAACAGAAAAAAATGTTTTAATTTGTGTCATTGTGTGTTAAGTCGATAATGTTTGATTTTAGTTCAGAATGTTTAAATCTTATAAATTTTTATATTAGTAATGATTTTAATTTTCATGATATTATGAATCCTAAATAGTTTCATAAAAATGATTTTACTATGATTATGTTGAAATATGTACTAATTTGGTTTTCAATAAATAGTAAAATAGGAATATTTCTTAAAGAATATTTTTATTGATAAATATAATATAGTTATTCTATTCTATTATTTTATTTAAAGAATTTGCAATAAGTTTACTATGTCTCTAAAATATATCACGAGTAAAAAATATTCAAGACGGGTACGCGACGGGCGGGGGCATAATTTCATTAGCCTAGAGGGCCCTGAATGTTGTAAAATATTCACTTGACAATTTTTAAAAAGAAAAATTTTTGTAAAATAGAGAATTCACACGAGAGTAGTCCAGTGAAAGCTACACACCAAAGTGACTAACATAACGAAGATGATGGAAATAATTTTCAACGCTTTATAAGAATATTTTGAGTCTGTTATCTCTCACTCACTCGCTCACTCACACTGTCTCTCTACAGCTCTCTTCCTCCTTCTTTCCTTTCCTTCCTCTTTTTTCTATTGTCGTATAATGTTGATTATTCTCAAATGTTTTTTTTTTGCTATGACATCTGTCATAGCACAATCGAAAGTGACCTTTTTGAATGAAACAAAAACTAATGATATCTGATAAAATAGGATCTGTATGCGTACACACATACAGAGAGAGGAGGAGGAGAGAGAGAAATGGAAAAAGAGAAAAAAGAATTGAAAGAGAGGAGGAAGGGAGATAGAGAAAATAGAGCGATGAAATTGCTATAATATTGCAGATGATAAAGCACTCCCCAAACCTATTGTCACAAGTATCTTTCTCCCGTTAGTTTCCAAGGTCTGAACAACTTAAAAATTGTTTTCCTATACTCATTCAAAAACATGACTATCAGTGGGCACCAGTCAGCAGGTCTAGAAAGTGTGGGAGGCACTGGCCTCAAAACAGGCACCGGCTGAATGTCTTTTCCTTTTCTGACAATTTTTATCATGGATGTGCCAATCAGTTGAGGGGGTATAAACAGAACAAAATACATATTTGTTTATATTCATTTTACATTCAGTGAAGAGTGAAATGGTCATGGTTTCAGAAATTAGCCTATAATTTCCTGTGTCTCGAGATTTAGCAGCAACTGAAAATAGATAAACAAAAAACAGAAACAGAGCAGTATAGAATTGTTAAGAGCTAACAGCTTTGTAGGTCTTAGTAATGTTTGTCTTTTTACTATCCCTACCATCCATTTACACATGACCGTTAGATAGTTTACTCGCATTTCCCTTTATCCCTCTTGCCTTCAACACGTCCGGTGAGTGTCAAAACTTTCAAGCCCTCTTTCCTCATTATATGTTCCAGAAAATAAGTATAAATGTCCTTTTCGTTTCAATTTTCCTGAAATCTTCCTCGTTGTTTATGTCTTCCTTCCATAGAATTCTCAGCTTTTTTTTCTGCAGAATGACATCTCTGTTGCCTCAAGGTCTCCTCCTCATATATGAGAAAATTATCCGACATTCACTGCCATACAGGAGAATTGATATTACTTGTCCGTAGAACACTCTTTTCTTTTTCTTTGCTGTTTCTTAATATTTTGTTTAATATTTTGTTTAATTTTTGGAAAGTGCCTTCTGTTATCAATAGCTTTCTGCTATAAAGATTCTGAGAAGTTATAATCAACATTATTATTATTATTATTATTATTATTATTATTATTATTATTATTATGCATAATTTTACAATGAGTTTTATTTCATAAATAACGTTGAGCTAACAATATCAAGTAAATAAAGTGTTAAGTAGAATCAGCGCTAGCAAAATAAAACAGAAACAAAACAGCAAAGCCAGATGGAATTTTAAGAGATACTGACAAGCCTTAGATGATTACTGCATTGACATAATTACAGACATAATAAATTAAATATACAACAGTGATGATAAACCGGTAGGTCTAAGTAGAGCAATTTTCATAGGACTGTCGAAGGAGCCAGGTACAAACGAATAGTAACTCTATCGGACAATCAGCCTAATAAGGTATATAACAAAACTTACCATCCGAATTCTAATGAATAGAGCGCACAGTAGAATCAGTCATGAAATAAGACAAGAACAGTGCTCTTTCGTTAAAGACACTGAAACAAGGAATGCGATATTTATACTGAGAATGATATCAGAAAGAGCAATACAAATGCAGGCGGATGTGTACATGTGTTTTACAGATTATGCAGATGCATTTGGTAAACATTTGACTTCCAGAACTTATACTAGTAGCAAACTGCCTGCATACGGACAGAAAATGAGTTCAGTAAATATGTAAAAATAGAAAGGGGGGGGGTAAGACAAGAATGTCTACTCACCTGACCTATGCAAACTATACCGTGTGGCAATTCTGAGAAAATTAGATGTCCTGCTTGGAGGTCACAATCTTAACAACATAAGTGATGCAGAGGACACAGTGTTGACAGAAGACACAGAAAAGACACTACAATAACTCCTGAGAAGGTAGTGAAGGAAAGCGAGAAGAAAGAACTAAACATCACTTGCAAGACAGAATGCATGATTGTTAGCAAAAAGGACAGACCAATATGCAAATTACAAATTGGAGATACCAAAATCAAATTTACAATTTAAATAACTGGGAAAAGTTTTAACAGAGAACGAAAAATGTCACACTGAAATCTGAAGGTGCATTAGGATAGTGAAAGATGCTTTACCAGGGCTAAGTAAATGAAAACGAGAAAACATAGTTAGAAAGAAAGAGTACTTAGAATTGTTGTCTAATATCATTCCTGATGTATGGCAGTGAATGTTGGACAATCTCTTCACAAATGAAGAAGAAACTTGAAGCAACTGCAACGTGGTTCTACAGAAGGATGCTGAGAATACCAGTGACCTAACACTTACACTTAACATCAGGACAATACATTTCTAGAGCACATCATGAGAAACGAAGGTGTGGCAAATTTGATACTCACAGGACAGATTGAGATCAAAAGAGACAGAGGAAAACAACAACCCGCCGGTCTTGAGTGAAAGACAAGTGTTATTAAGAGCTACAAAGGATAGGAAATCGTAATCACCAACGAAGGGAGACGACACATAGAAAAAGAATGTCATTCTTAATTTTTCTCCTTTTGGCGTACAGAGATACAGTCTTACCACGCTACGCATTGCTGTTCTGGTTTCTGTAGCAGTTAGTCTTTATCCTGAACTGGTTTCGTATTAAGGGACTTTGAGGAAAGAAGTAATTCAATTTCCAAGTGTATTTTTGTGAAAGCGAATCCAACGGCCTAGAAACTCGGCACGTTAATCTCAATTTTCATGCTGATAACCACTAAGCTTGACTCACAAATTTAATATCAATCTGCATGGAAATTATTCTATAGTTTAGAAGATCTGGAAAATATTTTCGTGTCTATTAAAACAAAAATTGATGACGCATCGTTACGTTTGTTTTTCAATGGTAGAAAATGCAATATTGTCTCATTGGGAAAAAATGACCAATTCTGCATGACAACAATCATTCGCGTGTATGTGTGTGTGTGATTGATTCGTTTATGTACACATCAACCCTTTATTGATTATTTGGAGTCAGGAAATATTTTTAGATTATAAGAATTTTGGGGAGATAATAATGATTTTCTGATATAAGTCATACTAATTAATTCATAGCTGGGGAAAAGAATAGATGGACCCATGCCTTTCCCAAGCATATTTGCGTGTAAGTGAAGATAATGAACCAGATTGAAATTGGAATTTAGTTCTTCGATTTCCAAGTCCGAGCTATTATCCGTTACATTAACTGAACATCAAAGCTTACACCACCTGGCATTCCCAAGAGGTTACCTATCTAGATACTGACCAGGTTCGACTTTACGATCGTACTAGAACCGGTATTTCAACGTGATATAGTCGTAAGCTTTATGTGTGTGCGTGCGCGCCTGCGTACTCGCTTTATCTTTACAAACATTTTTGTACAAAATAAATAAATTTGAAACAAAATACATTAATGCTTAAAGTTCCCCCCAGGCAGTATCTTTCCTTCGGGAGGGTGCTGGGTTTATTGCCTGTCGCCTAAAGCATCCCCAAAAGGGAAAGTATCGGCAGCGCTTAGACAATTTTTCCACAGTATTGCTGTCAAGCCCACTCTAAACCTCGACCTTGTTTCACATTCGGTGGACCCGCTGAAACATACCTATATATGTTTGAAGTTATAAAAGCTACACGTCAAAATCAGATTCCATATAAAGAATTAAAGTTAGTGAATTCGAATATTCAAAATTCTTGGTTAATTTATGCATATGAGTCTATTTATTCATAATTAAAGAATGAATATCAACGTTTCGGATCTTTGATCCTCTGTTCTATTACCTACAGATAGAAATCGAAACAGCTCAAACGGTACAACATTTAAGATAACAGCAAACTATCAAAGTTTACATTTTTAGATAAGGATAGAATTTGATCCCCAATCTAGTACTAGACGAATAAGATATTTTAAATTCTTTCGTAACCGACCCATCTAAATTAATACTGGTGAAAATATTTGATAAGCAAGTAGGTAGGATTATCATAGAGGGGAGATAATCCAATCCCGTTTAAAAATTAATCTAAATTACAACTAGGTTAATCTATTAAATTCTTCAGTATTCATGCAGACGCCATATGACTTCAATAAATAAGTTAGTAGAAAAAGAGAGAAACGGGAAACCCAAGTAAAATAGCTTAATTTTTAATTAGATAAAGTGCCATTGATGCTGTTTTACTATTCATATTCACATCTCGTTACACAGGTGCTGGACGAACAGTAGTATTTATATCATATCATATCATATCATATCATATATCTATCTATCTATCTATCTATCTATCTCATTCACGCACTTTCTGTCTTTTACTATTCTCTGTTTGTGTATCCTGTCTGTCTGTCTGTCTGTCTGTCTGTCTGTCTGTCTCTCTCTCTCTCTCTCTCTCTCTCTCTCATATATGAGATCATATGTGCGGGTAGTCTGGCTGTCTGTACTAATAACTGAGATCCTCATACGTCGAAGAGTTATATATATATATATATATATATATATATATATATATATATATATATATATATATAGAGAGAGAGAGAGAGAGAGAGAGAGATAGATAGATAGATAGATAGATAGATAGATAAATAATTTTATCTATGTCAGTAAATACATCAATGTATTGACCGTAAGCTCTTTTGCCTTTCTTTTTTTTTGATTTGTTTTGCTCGTATATTCTTGAATATATTTGCTAAATTTAAATAAAATCTATTGAAAACTTAACAAGCAACTAGCGCCTGCGGTGGGCGCTTGATTGGGCCTTCGGCTTTTTAAGGAGTTCGAGAGTCCCTAAATCTTTGCATATTCTCCGCATTGGAAGCTCTCTTGGCTCTTACTTGGCCTGGGTTTTCATTTGCACATGACTTTCTCGCTGTAGCCTTGGCTCTTTTGATTGTAATTTGGTCTTCTATTGGCGGAGATTTCTTTTTGTGGGGCATAATGTTGCAATAAACTACAGAAGAATTCAATATTGACCGCTGCATTTCAGTATTGCATCAATATTTAAGCTTACCTTTTAAAAATTCAACGATAATTCTTCTGCCACCATTTTAATTTAAAGACAATTTAATGTGCGTAGGTCCTTATTTTCCGTACAAGCAATTACTTTTATTTCATGGGGGACTTTCGTTGGATTTCGCAATTAATTTCGATTATTCTCAAATTTATTTCCAAGTTACAAGAATCGTTATCGTACAAAAAAAATTGTCGCAAAAAATCACTTCAAAGATCACCGAAAACAATTGCAATAATGAAAACTTGGGAATTCAAAATTTCAGGATTGCGGGTCCAGATCATGTTTTTCAGTTTGCTCATGAAGTCGGCCTGATTCCAAAATGATGTGATATGTTGGACTACAATTTCTAAGAGTAAATTTGAAAAGCGTGACTAACCGACATACTGACAGTCGCATTTATTTATATAAAAGAAGATGAGATATTTAAGTAAGAAAGTTATGTCCTTTTAATTGAAAAAGTGTGACAGACATTTTTTCATTTATTATATAGAAGATAAAGCTATTGAAAGTTAGAGAGCTGTGTCGCTTTAATTGAAAAAGTATGACACAGACATTTTAGCATTTATTATGCAGATATATGGAACCACGGTGCAGTAATGGATAGCGTCTCAGAGAGCCGAGTTCAAATTCCAGTTGAGTTCATTGTATTCACCTTCAGTGCTTATATTCTTGGAAAAGGCTATGGATAATAGCTTTTAGTGGCAAACCGTCTAGAAGGACAATTCTGTATTCAAAATATGCTTAGTATTGTTTGGGGACCTTGTGACATACTATGCACCAGTTCTCTGTATTCTGCTCTTCCAAAAAGTGTGACGGATTTGATTTAATTCATGACGGCGCACCGAATGGTGAAATTTTCAGGTCGTTCAGGTGACCTGCAGAATTCTAAATAGATAAAAATTAATTGGGTCGCAGAAAAATGTCCGATTGGATCAACAGCAGAATTACAAAATCAAAAGACTGAGCCATTGGCTATCTACGAATATCTTTGAAAAAGGCGTCTGTTTTGTGCCAGGAGCTGGCTATGATAAGAAAATTATTTTATCAGGAATAATTAACCCCAGAATACGATCTCATCAGATGACCACCCACTTGATGCTGATAAGTCTCGATTGATAAAGTCCAGGTGATTCGGTTAAGATAAGAGTCTAAGGTTTGTTTTCGGGCAGAAGAAAGGGAAGAAAGGAAAAAGAAAAAAAAGGAAGATAATTTTTTTTCTTTGAGCAAGATTTTTTAAACCGAGGCTAGTCTGGCCACACCCACGCCGCTGAGCGCCCATTGGCTGGATGGTGACATGAGCGTTAGGCGGAGGTAATCATGTGAAGAAGGAGGAGAGGCCTGTTGCGCCCCCTGAAGGGATAGGTGGGAGATGCCACTGTGGGAAAGAGGGGAAACCCGTTGACACCCACTGAGGGCATGGTGAGATACTAATATGAGAACAGAAGAAGGTGGGAAGACGAAAAACTTCCAAAAATGGAAAATAATAAAATTTTCCTGACCGAAAACAAAGAAGTGGATTGTGAGTTTAGAATTATCAACGAACCTCAAACCCCGACAAGCCCACCCCAGTTTTGGTCGGCGCCCATATAAGCACAGTCGCAACGAGTGAAAACCAGTTCAGTTCGAGTTCCAGTTGAAAGGCAGTTGAGTGAAGTTCGCAGTTGGAGTTGCACCCGCCTCGCAGATAGCTGACTTGAAAGATTCCAGGCATCACGACCTCAACTTCTAGCCAAGAACAATTTATTTTTGAAGAACGACTTAGACTCATACCACCAAAACAAGTTTTACGAATATCGTCTGAAAATACACCAAGAACCAGTTTATTAAAGAACAAACAACTTAAGATGTTAAGACTCGCCTAACAAACACAAAGTGTCACGAATCCATATAGAGGGTTGGGAAGAAGACGCAGTCCTGTATTCAGCAACCAGATTGTTGTTTTCCTTTTTTTAACACATTTGAACTTTTCGAGTTATTATTTTCTTTTCTTTTACATATACTTGTGCGGTGTTACCCTTGATCGAACTCGGCTTGCATTACGGCCCGGTGACTGATTGATTTCGTCTGCCTAAGATCAATTCACAACGTGGGTAGGTTAGACTGGAAATCAAAACAGTTACTTCGGTAACCAGACGTTGGAGGCGAGCTGGGAACGACAAGGCTGATACCGAATCTAACCAGATTCCCATCCGAATCACCAAAAGGTTAGAACGTCACATTTGGCGCAGCGACACCGGGGGGACATCACACTAGACGCTTCTTCTGTAGCTAAATGGTATAGCACGCTAGGATATATATATATATATATATATATATATATATATATATATATATATATGTGTGTGTGTGTGTGTGTGTGTGTGTGTATATATATATATATATATATATATATATATATATATAATCTATAAATTTTACAATACAAGATATCTATTAACATTTGCAATATTGTATTAATTACAAAGAACGAAATGCTTTGCCATTATTATTGTTATTATCATATTTTTTATTTTTAATTATTCTATTTTTAAATTTATAAATTAAATTTCACAATATAAGCTTCCGTCTGTCTGTCTCTCCGTCCGTCTGTGTATATGTGTGCGTGCACGCGCATGCGTATGCGTAACAGTCTATAATATGATTCTGCAACTATCATAGTTCAGAATTATTTTACTCAGGATTAAGTTTTTACCTATCTTTAATGCTATCCTTAAAATAACCTTTATATAAACTTAAAATACTTTTAATATTATTATTTTAATTAAAATATTATAATTTTTATCATAAATGATAATACAAAATAATATTTCGATAGACTTAGACTTCGACCTTTGAAAATCCTCAAATATCGTTTGTCGACATTAGAAGTATTTCTACCTCAACATATTTCTACCGCCACATATTTCTAGCTCCACTTATTTATACCTCCACATATTTATACTTCTATATTTTTATACTTCCACATATTTATATTGCCAGAATATTTTTGACTCCAAATTCAATTACAATACTTTTTCGATTATCCGGATACTTTGGGTCAGCTTTTGAAAAGATATGTTTGGATAATTCAAAATTTCAGATAATTGAATATCTAAATTATCGTAAAATGATGAAGAGATTAAAATTTTCTGAAAAATTTTTTTATATTTATATCATTAGATAATATTTACAAATGCTTTGTTCGAAGTTTTGCCAAATTTATTTTTTATTTAAAAAATGTATTAATTTCTGTTTCCGATTGGCCTTGCATTTTTCTGCCTCTAACTCCTAAAGATCGATTCAAGTGGATGCACAACCAACTTAAACATTTGTCAAACATGATCATTGCTTCGTTGTTTGAAATTTGGCGTCCCTCGCCTGAACCAATTATGATCATTCAAATATATGTACTTTGTTTGAAACCAACGAGGAAATTATTGGAATTAATTGAACCAATTTTATCAGCGTTTTTATCAAATGTTGAGTATAGTTTTTCTAAATTCTTAAAACGCTTGTCTGAGATGAAATATTACAATGGATATAGTGAGAATTATTATAAATGTTCGTAGGATTTCAATTTTTCTCTACACTTCGAAGTATGGATAATCGCAGAAGTACTGAAGGCATTAAATTATGAAGCTAAGTTTTTAAGTTATTACGTTATTAAGTTATTACGGTATTAAGTTATTACGTTATTAAGTTATTATGGTATTAAGTTATTACGGTATTAAGGTATAATATTATTAAGTTATAACTGAAGACATTAATTATGTTTGAACTCTTTCATTTTAGATAAATGCAGAAGTTTTTAGAAATATTCCCAGGTAGATTTTTTTATCAAATTAAAACCTGAAATCCGTAATGACTGCCATCATCAGGACTGATAGAATTTCATGGAAAAGAACAACGATTCAACATTGAAATTGTTTTTTCGTAGTTTTTATTCATAATTCGAGAAAGGTCTTTTGCATTTTTGAAATTAGACTCCATTTTCAAACTATTAAGTACTAAAATAAAGCACCAAATACGAAAAGGTTATCTGCATTTTTTTACGAAAAGTTACGTATTAAATTCAGTAGTTTGATGTGAATATGATTTTCATTTCGTATAGATTTTTTTTTTCAATTGTTATGGTTCTACAGAATGTTGCTAAGGATACAATTGACCAAACATGTGAGCAACGATGAGGTTTTGGAGTGGATGCAAACAAGGAGAAAGCTTATACTTAATATCAAGAAGAAGCAGCTAAAATGTCTGGGACACGTAATGAGAAAGGAAGATATTTAGAATCTGATACTCACAGGGCGGATAGAGTGAAAGAGAGATACGGAAAAGCGACGCGTGACATACTTAGCGGGCTTAAGCAAGTGGGTGACAGAACAGGATATGAGAGAAGTAGCAAAAGGACAAAACATATTGAGAACTACAAGGGATAGGGGGAAGTGGAGAGCCATGATCGTCTACGTCCTGAAGGGACCCGGCACATAAAAGAAGAACACTTTACTAGAAAGAGGGTGATAATTCGAAGGTAAGAAGGTTCCCTACAGTTCTTAAAGACAGGAACTACAGAGGAGGATTTCTAACAAGCTGGGAAGCAAGTAGTAGCGATGAATTTATTTAACTTTGGCGAGAACAGGTTCCAGAAAATTACTTTCATCAATATAAAATACATTTTTGGTATCTCAAATTCCTTCAATGGCACTTCATGGCATTAGATTTTCCAATTTACAGCTGCCTGGGACTGATCTTCAGCCATTTGACTGTTTGCATTCGATAATGATTTTTGTTATAATTTTTGTTAATAATACTGAACAGAAGAGAAACTTTTGCGAAGATTGTGTTCTTATTCATTGATATTGAAAAACAATTTTATTTATTTTGATTTTCGAGTATTTGGTTGTTCGATGAAAAAAAGGTACTTGATGCAGAAAAGTATCAATTCACACGAAAAATGGAGCAGAGTACATTATTCGGAAGCACTAAAGACGCTTTAAAAACAAAACTCTACGATCGTTTTCGTTTGTTAGTATCAAAGAAGTTGTATCATAACATGTACTAAAACAAGCAATACATACATATTGGCGTAATGACATACACAAAATGATTTAGTTTTCTATTGGAAACCGAAGTCCCACTTTAGAAACAATTCACCTGATTATACTTTGAAGCATAATGGAAGAAAAATGAAAATTTCCACAATAATCGAAAGTCATATTTAGCCCAGGCGTATCGAGTTACAGAGGAAAATATTTTCTTACAAAATTACCTTCATTTGCTAAACTGAATCTGAACTTACTATAAATGATTAATTTATATATTTTAGATTCTAATAGCTCGAATCTAGCGGTGGAATTGTGAT
>OZ010612.1:41558352-41618352 GCA_963932145.1 Acanthosepion lycidas
AATTTTAGTCTGTTTATTCATTTTAGATAATTTTTCAACCTTAAGTATTCATCGCTTCACAGTTAGTGATTACATTTCTGATATTCCAGGTTGCTTAAAATATCTACTAGGATTGAACCAGAATGTCTTAAGAATCTTTTAACCATTACTTTCCTTCTTTGATAAAAAGACAGTTTAACAATTAACAATATTCATTTATTCAATTTCGTCTAGTACAAACAAATGTTCTCTTAAGTTGAGTCATACATAAATTCTGTTTGTAATTAAGTTTATTCTTAAAAAAAAAAGTGCAATTACGATTCATTCAATTACATATTCGTCATTATTTGCAATTAATTGTCACTACATCAGACACCTTTTGATTAATATTCTGCAAGGTTTGATGTGAAAAAGTTTTGGACAAACTCTTGAATCTGGTTTACATAAGTGAAAGATTTCCCCGTCGTCAAAACGTTTTGCAGCAATCGAAAAAGTTAGAGAATCGGCAGGATTATGTAAAACAGACCAACCAAGTTCCAATGTCTTTCAGTGTTATTCTAGAATAGACTGCTCCTCTCGTAAAAAATAAGGAAATAAAAAAATAATAATTTTCATAGATTAGCATTCTTTAGACCTCCATCAGAATCGATAAATATTGAGTTTTTATCGAATTAGGAGAATGGTCCTGTTTATAATATCGATACACTATCAAATCGATCCATGTCTTTTATTGAACTTCAGATAACTTACTTAGCGCTGTTATTTACAATTGTCAAGTCTGTACTAATACCATTGTTATCTGCAGACTCTTTAATTTTCTGAATTTGAAAATCTTTTTAAAACGTTTTTTTTTTTTTTGTATGGTATTTTTTTAGGAAGCACATGCACAAATATTTGAGTTTAATAATTATTTATCTTAAATGAAGAATAAACGGGTGAATAATGTTATTAATATATTTCTTTAATTAAAAATGTATATATCCGTTGATTTCTTTTTTATTTAAAAGAAATATTTTTGTAACTCCCATCCTAGAATCTGTTTTCGTACGTAAAATGTCTAAGTCAAATAACTCTATAAAAGTCAGGTATCGATTTGATACTCTCTTGATAGTATAATCAGGAACCTCCCTTCTAAATCGATAAAAAATAAAATTTTTAGATTCTGGCAAGTTCCACGACTTAGAGAAGGTCTGATGAATGTTAATCTACAAAAATATCATCCCTCGAAGATTTTTCTATTTTTTATTACTTAAATTGACTGGTCTGTCTAAGTAGTACATTCTTGCTGTAATGGAGTCTGAGGGAAACAAAATTTTTCCTATTGGTGAGCACTGGCCGATTTACGGCCAAAGGTTTTAGACAAGTTGTACCTGCTAAACATATAAATATTTCATTGCGTTTAAGAACGATCTAACCATATACATAATATTGTTTTCTATGGAACTCAGCTTTTGGTGTCGGTTGCAGAGATTAATCCTTGTTAATGTCCGCCTTTTATGTTGAACATTATGTATGTAACCCATCTTTGATCACCTATTATGATATATTTATAGAACGATTAGTTAAGATAGCATACTGGTCATTACAACTGGTTTCCCACGATGGAAATTACTTATGACACAACTTAATACACTGCAACTAAAAGCGACAGAACACATCCAAGTCTGACACATAAACCTCATGTTTATTTACTGAATATAAAAATAAGAAAAATTATATTTTTACATAGAGTTTTAAATGTCAATCAGGGTTAATATATTAATTTAGAATTGTATTTTTTATATTTATTTTTATATTTATTTCCACAGAATCAAAGCGTAATCATATTATTACTGTTTGATTGCAACAAAAGGCAAACAGTACCGACTGCGAGAGTTCATACATTTCTAGGTGAATCATTTACTATGTAAAATCAAAAACTTACTTTAAAAACTGAAATGCAGCAACCGTCTTGTTTCTATTATTCAAGCATTATTTTCACAATTTCGTTAAAAACAAACAAAATTGTTTGCTATGTGTTATCCATCTTCTTGTATGGCAGCTAATGTTGCACAAACTCTAAAGGATGAGGCAGCAAAAATATGGATACTAAAAATACAGAAAGATGCTGACAATTCTATCGACGGAGCGAGTAAGCAGCAGCAAGGAAGTCTTAAAGAAAATGGCAACAGAAAGAACATTTCTACTCAGAATCAGGAAAAATAAATTCTTGGGCACATAAGAGGGCTTTGAAAACTTTGCCCTAACAGGGTATATTGTGGGTAAGAGAAGTAGAGCCACTTACATTATGATGTGAATGGAAGGCGGAATCGACAGGAACCTTAACAAAGGTGAGAAATAGGAAGATGATCGTCTACATCCTGAAGGGGCGTGGCATGTAGAAGAAGAAAAGGTCTATGCAAATAACTAAAAAATAACTAAAATGACTAAAATAGTCATTGGCTTCAACTAAGGCCTCCAGACAACTTCGGAATCGCCTGCAACTCTTCTGGACGGTCTCCTTGTATAAGTTGGTGAATGCTGCTATAATCCTTACATTCCGCTCATCTTTGATGTTGCAAGGAATATTTTAGTCTCTCGTTCAACTGCACCCTCAACATAATAATCAAGGGGGTTTCATTCTAGGGAGTCAGGTGGTCAGATCTAAGGGGTGATGTGGTCGCAGAAATTGTCTGACAGCCATAACTGGGTTCTCCTACATGTGTAACATGGTGCAGAGTTCTGTTGACAGACATTGCGCCTTCCAGCAGCCACCCTCTTAACCCAGCGCAGCAATACCTCCTCAAGGCATTCCGTGTTAAGTCTGAGGCCCTGTGGGAAGATAAGTGGAGACATCGCCTTCACTAGTGATCGCTCCAAGCACCCTCGTAATCACGATTAGACTCTTTCCGAATCGTCTGCACCGTCCTCAGATTTACACCAAAACACTCTGACATGTTCTTATTGGAATTTCCGGCGCGAATGCCAAGTAGTATGATGAGGATTTAAAAACAGTTATTAAAAGTTAAACAATAATTAAGCATTATTTGATATTAAGGCTGACAGTTTTAAATTAGCGTATTCTCTTCCTGAATTTAGAAACAACTTTATAAATTTCAGTATGCCTAGAATCAGAAACGCATCCCTCAAAAGTGGGATATATCGCTCACCATGGAAACACAAAGAAAACTCCCAGTAGCCTTATATAAATATATACACAGGCGCCTCAATAAGATCCATTATGGCAAAGGTACTAAAGAATATTGTATTAACTAGGCTTTCACCGTTTTATCAAAATCAACTCCTTACGATCCAGTTTAGCTTTTGCTCTGACAAGAGTTGTAATGATGACATATATCTCAAACAAATCCAGGAGATTGCTTACTTCTTCAATAGAAAATTGTATAATTGCTTTATAGACCTCACAGCAGTATATGGCCACACTAATAGAGACTTCTTCATCTCATCCATTAAGAAAACCCTTCCAAGCTCCGAATCCACTGAATGTATAGACCTGCTAGAGTTATATCGTTCCACAGAGTCACATATGTTGGGTAATGATCCCAAAACCGGAACGTTCCTAACCTCATCTGGTGTACGTCATGGATGAAATTAGTTCCAATCTATTTAATCTCTTCCCAGACTTTCTAGATTCTTCCTAGATTTCTGCGCCTATACAAGCACAGATGTGAAAAATAAGAAAACGGAAAATGAGAGGGGCCGTGCTGATGATATAGGCATTCATAGTTGAACAAGAATAATCTTGAACAAAAATTCAGCATTCTCGATCAAGTGTTCCAAGGAGTATGACTCAAGATAAACTTTTCCAAAACAGAAACCAAGATTAGTAAATGCTAATCACTTCACTTATGTATAGATCAGTTTCAACAAATTTAGTATAAGAGACAAGGAAACTGAACAGAAAACAGGCTGTACTAGGAGTAATTCCGCCCAATACTGAAAGCTGTTACAAAACCAAGACATTAACCTAAAAACTGGATTCATGCTCCTAAATAGTTTTATCAGATTGAAACTTTTATATGGATGTCATATATAGCCCCAGAGATTATTCAGAAACATCTAAACTGTCAGTTGTAGAAGCGATTGCACTTTCTCAGATCAATGGTTAAAAATGGCTTCGAGCAAGTGAAACGTTTTGGTTTCAGCAAATAACTTTCTCGAACCTCGTGAATTAACATTACAGAATTACAAACAAAGAAGTGTACCAGAGACCAGAAATCCCATCAACTGATGACTCTCAACAATAGAAACAAGCAAAACGAACTTTGGAATCCTTTTTTTTTTCTGAAAATCTTTTTAATAGAAAGATTTTTTTAATAAATTTCTGCCAACGCCAGCACTTGGTCAATAAATGTTAAATATTTCCTTATAAGGAAACGGCTAATATTACCATTACCATAAATATAGTATAAATTAATTAAAAAACCTATATGTGTAGATATATATTTATAGTTTTGTATGAGTGAAAATAATACATCATTTTTTTATATATCAAAACAGTGTTAGACAAATTACTGTGAATGTAGAACAATTTTGTGTGACTTTAGGTAACTCTCTATTCATAAGACTATCAGTTGTATCTTATGGAACTGTATCAAGAAATTCATAGAAAAAACTCAAGTAACTAAAGAATATATATGTCATATTCCATTATTCTGCAATTCCACAATATAATTGGTATTAACCAACTGATGTTGGTAAAATTTTTCGATTTTCAGTTTCAATTTATTTTATGGTGTGAGATTTAATTATGCAATATGAGAACTGTTAATTATATTATATACTAATATGATTAGTAATGTTTATTCTTTAATTTAAGTTATATAACATTTACCATTAGTCGTAGAAAAGATATAGCGTCAATAGAGAAACGAATTATTGTAAAGTTACTGAGTAATGGGAAAACAACGTTGGAAACTGTGAAAAGGTTGAACAGAGATCGGAGACCAATGAAAAACGAAATTGTAAACATTCGAAATCATTTAGTGAGTAATGTAGAGCTACATTGAATGAACCTAATGTTTATAAATTAACATCCTTCAGAATTCATGAAAACAGGCTGAAAAAAGAAAACTAAAATATCTCAGAATGAAGATTTCGAAAACTCAAAAAAAGAAACACGGTCATTGGTGTAAACATATGAGTATATACAGGAAAAATATTTGGTGTTCATTCTAAACTGAACAAGAACTGAGAAATAAGGTCGAAAGGAATTGATAGCTATATATAAAGACTTGCATTCTCTGAATGATTGTCCGTGAAAAGGAAAAAAAGGATGAATGTAAGCTCTTCAGATGCGATAATTATATTCACTCGACTCTCAAAATACTTAAAAGCTAAATAGACAAAGAAATGAAAGATTAATAGCCAGAAATTAGTCAAAAACAGACAAGAAAGTAAGATTAGAAGGGAATCGAGAGAAGTTTAAAATATTTAGAAAAAAAACTGTTCAGACATTTCAAGAGACACAGCCAAAGGAAATGCAGATTAGAATTGCAGATTAGATTATTGTGAAAAAGAAATCTTAACAGTTACTGAATCCCAATTAATGGCAGCTGATAATAATTCAAAATAAATAAGCTCAAGATAGGTACGACCCATTCGAATAGTATATGCTGCCTATGATCTAGGTGTTGAAATTAATGACCAGTGGGTGGATGTCTCCCTGGACACAGATGGAAAGCAAGAATCTCATAGAAATTTAGCTTTTGGAAAGAGAACGTACTGAAAACATTTATAGAAGAATAGGGAACATTTATGAAAAGTTTGTTCTTGTAAGCACAGGAAATAGACTGGTCAATATAGATAATGGCAATTCTAGAGAGAAAGGGAAAATGACCTTCGTGACAGGCCCTACTGTAGCAGGTAGCTGCTGTTGAGATTTAATATAAAATCAAGCAGATTCTCATTACAGTTGATAGATGAAATACTATTAAAAAATTCCGTGAAGATATTCAGGTGATTCATTGTAGTGCATGAAGGTCTGTGCAAAATGATTTCCTAGAATAGTGACAGACTCTATGAAGTAACGTCTGAAGCATCGGATGGATCGTACATTTTATGTAAGATAGTCACAGAAAACGGAACCTGACTGGACAACCATTCTTCATTCACCCTATAGTTCTGACCTGGCATGCTCACACTTTCTTCCGTTTCGGCAAATGAAAGTGACACTAATCGTATTTTCCAGTAGTGATGAGTTTATTTCGATATTCTTTGTGTGTTTCTACTATATTATTATAATTAAAGAATAAAACGTATTACATTTTATTGACCCTGGTATTATTATTATTATTATTATTATTATTATTATTATTATTATTTTATTTGCTATCTGTCGTTTACACATTTCTTTCCGGGTCCCACCCAGAGACCTAAGGTTAGAAATGGCATCATGACACTTTTCACTGACAAAAAAATAAAATAAAATAAAAATAAAAATAAAATAAAATAAAATAAAAATTACATAGATAAAGCCCTTCTTAAAGTGTAGGCTGTACTTGTCAGAACAATTTTTTGTATCTCCTTGAGGCATGGGCTTCCAGGAATCCCTGCAATTATTATTATTATTATTATTATTATTATTATTATTATTATTATTATTTTCCTTGATTTCTGTTGTATACTCATTTCCTTCCGGCTCCCAACCAGAGACCTAAGATCAGAAATGTCATCATGACATTTTCCACTGAGCAAATAAAAAAGACAACCTAAGATCACATACATTTTACATAGATAAACCCTTTCGTATGGTGTAATCTGTACTTGTGAGTACATTTTTTAGTATTTCTTTAAGGCATGGGCTACCAGGGATATCCTCAGTGAGTCTCTCGGAACCTTTTCCAGTCAAACCAAGAGCTCCGAATACAACTAGAATTAGTGATGTCCTAATGTGCCACATTTTCAAGATATACATTTCAATAACCTTGTATTTTGATAGTTTTTTTTTTTTTTTTTTTGTATATCTTCAAAGATACATTACAATCTGCAGGAACTGCCGTGTCAATAAGAATGTACTGTTTTTGTTGTCTTTTGATCACGATGTCTGGCTGATTAGCTTTGATTGTCCCTCTCTGTTTAATGTAAATTCCTATAAAATTGTTACAGGTCCTATGTCTGGGTGATGTTTATACCAGTTTCTCGCAGATTTCTTCCTATAAAAGTTGCATATTTTCCAGTGCAAATATTGGCCCACTCTGTTAACTCTAGGTTTATATTCAGTGGGTGCTAATACTCTGCAAGTTGATACAGGATGGTTAATTGTTTCTGGATATTTATCACAGAATCTACATTTCCGGTTAACACAATTTTTCAGTATGTATAATTTGTAATTTCTAGCTAGCAATCATTAGTTCTCTACAGAAAGAATAAAATTATTATTATTATTATTATTATTATTATTATTATTATTATTAACTAATTTACTTGAACTAGTCTCCTCGTCTTCTTTGTTATTGCCACATTTAGTTTGTTCTTTTTCAAGTGTTCAAGTTAGATTCTAGACTCAAAATTAATTAATAATAATAAAAATTATGTCTTTTTACATTTACATTAAACCATAAAAATGAATCTTCATTGATATCATTCCTTTTAAATAAATGCTATTACTTTGACGTACAAGGATGTTATGTGTAAACATGCAATATTATTTAAAAAAAAAACAATTTCATTTAAAAATGAACAAATGCAGAAAATGAGATCAGCAATATTCAAAAAGTTAAAATTTTCTGTTCTTTGTATTTCGTATTTAATTATTAAAATGGCCAGAAAAGTATGATTAACAGAATTGAATTGAATATTAATTTTAGTAGATTTTTATAAATATGAAAAGTGAAATATTGCGAATGTAAGTCGATTTATATGCATACAGTTAAATTCGGAATACAAATAAATCACCACTGAAAAATGAAAGTGAACTCCTGAAGCCAGTTACTAAAAGGTTGAGATAAAGTATATCTTGATTGGACCGGAATAATTACTCATTTTCTGATTGGTTAAAATAACTGTATTTTTTTCTGATTAGCTAAAACAAATAACAGATAAAATTTCAATTCTTTTAAAATTCAATATCTTTTTTTCTCTTTTTTGATTTTGTTTTGCACAAGATTTTTACTCAAACTAAAGATAACTTCCTTACTATCACTGTTTTTTTTAATACTGTGAGGCTTTGTCATGACATTTTACGCGCTTTTTATGTTCCTGTCATCATTCGATTATTATTGTTGTTATTATCTCTTGTTTATCTCGTATTGCAGTTACAATAACGTATTTTAACTCAAGGACACATGCCCCAGTGGATAAAGACGTTGGTTAGATCCAGTGACTAAACCAGAGTTGTAAGTTCAATACCAGGTTACAACAATGGTGAACTAAAAACTTGGAGAGTTGAGTTAAAGGGAAATAATTGAGATATCCAGAAGAGGCATGGCACGTGGAACTAGAACAATCTACCCCCGGTAGATCAAATAAAGGGTTCGGTTTGAAATTCCAGTCACCTGAAGATGGCCGGAGCGTACAGCGTTGTGAATATGGCAATGAAGATGGGGATAATGTTGCCTCGTAGACCAGCAGTAGCTAAAAGAACACGTATTAGTTTTCGTAACCTAAGGGGTTACTTGGCAGTAGGCTTGCAGTAACAACATTTCCAATAACACAGTGAAAGCTAAAAACAAGTAACAAATCTATCTCTGAAAAGAGGAAATGGACATTTAGGATAACATAATATTCATTTCTCATTAAAAATTCATTATCATTTTGGTGTTAAATAATAACACCATTTAGGATTACATATAAGCTTTATTTGATTGTCGATGAAGTATAAATAAATGACCATTAGTACACCAAGCTGTTTGTAACTGACTATAGGAAAAGAAGAGGATGAAGAAGAATCAGTATTCGCAAGAGATCACGTGATGAAACGTAAACCAAACAATGGTTTCCGTTTTAGGGGACGTGTGAAGGTAAAACATGATATAGAATCGGTTTTGTTATTTCGTTTATTTTTAATTTCTAAGAATACAGTAAGTAACAACATTTCCAATAACCTCATCTTTATATCATCAATAAGCAGCCGTCTTATACTACAAGTATAGGATAAATTCATGAAATTTTTATGCATTTTTTAACTCGTCTTATCTAATGGTCGCCTTATACGCGGAAATATGCAGTAATTTTACGCAAGACAGAAATTCGACAGAAATCAAATGGGCATTTTCTCTGAGCAAAACTTTGTCTATCAGATTATTAAAATACATAATAAATGTAACGCCTTTACATGTAACGAAAAATCTTTTTTCATCTACATACACGCAAACAAATCTACAAAAATCAGCTCATGGAAAAAAACGACACTCTTTGTTGGTATTGGAAAATTTAAATACACAAGTTGTTCTTGGATTAAAAAAATCATGGCTATTCGACGGGAATATAAGATAATGCAGTCGGTACTTTAGAGAGAGACTCATATTTCGTGCTTACAAACTGAGTGGTTGGAGTTTGCTATAAAGCTGTCAACAATAATGAAACTTAATCATACCCTGAGAAAATGACTTTTAACTTTTCCAGTGTGAGAATAACAGCTGAATTTTCCGCTATTGTATTTTTTTGTTCATTATTTAAAAAATTGAGTTACCAAAAACACAGATGAAAGGAAACTGAATAGTTTCATCGTTATTGATTTAAGTGTACAATCAGCCAGTTATCAATGACTATTGATTTAAGTGTGCTAAATGGTGTGAAATTTTGTCTCTCAAAATAACGACAAGAAAATTTTGTAGATAGACACAGCACTGACGTCTGTTAAAGGAGACGGAAGCGAATAAGCAGTCATCTAAACAAAGTGCCATAGATGGACAGAAAAAACGAATGTTGGGAAGGGATAAAAGTTAGTTAGTAGAGGGTGGGGGAAATAGCCGATAGAAGTATGAAAGAAGCCAGATCTGTCACGTGATTTGTTAACGCGTCCCTCTCCTTCGTTTCACAGGAACTGTGTTCTTATGACGATTGTATGTCCCCTCATTTAGCCGGACAAAGATAAAATACGAACGCTCAGGCCACTTGTAGAAAAGAGATATAAAAAGAACTAAAATTGTTGTCATTTGTCATTCATTCACGCGTACGACTGCTACGACGGTCACAGTGAGTAGTAGTACATGAACTTGGAATTAAGTTCGTTGTTATTATTAACAAAAACAGACACATGTTGATTTCATCTCACTAAAAAAAACAGTTAACCATTACATTTATTTAAATTCAAAGTCATTTTTTTTATTTATATAGTTAACTATTATTATTTTTTCAACTCTTCCTACATTGTAGATACAACTTGTGAATTTATAAGAGTTGAACGATGTCTAGGCTATTATTGCTAATCGGAATATGTCTTGTGGTAGGAGTTTTCGCATTGCCTGCCAAGTTGAGCTATTCAGTGTTCGAATCCGTCTACGTCTACCTGACAGTGGCTATTACAGTGATTATTCTAGCATTCCAGTTCGGACCAAAATCTTACTTGGATCCCAACAATAAAGCTGTCATCATTACAGGTAAGTAAAAAAAAAAAATATTCATTTGAAAACGGTCCATTACATCAGCTGAATTTATGTTTTTAATCGGTCAGGAAAACGTGGGAAAGTTTTAAGAAATCTCCTCTCCGAATATTTATGCAAAAGAGTTAATGAAATTACAAATTTTATTCTCACACGTTAATTTATAACTGATCGACATTGAAGTTAAATAATTTGCTTTGCTTATATCTTGGTTAAAAAGATCTTTCACATTATTAAGTGTAATCATTTTAACTTTAATTTTTGCATTAATATTGATATCATATGTAAAGCAAAAATGTCAATACAATTTTTATATTCTTTATTTATGAGAAGCGTTTTCACTTTACAGATTTATATTTAATTCATTTTTTATTTCATCTATTTTATTTTGACATTATGTTGCCCAACTTTTAGTGTTACGAAATGAGTAAAAAAACATTCCTTGAGCGGAGAAAGGTCAGAGGATAAACAGCCCCTTTTTACATGATGTTTGTCGGGTCTTATTTTACTAGCATCTTTCTCTTACATATTTTCATTAACACACACACACACACACACAGACGCAGACGCACATACCAACACATTCATGTGTTGATGTAACTGTGCTGTTATTACTGTGTACACTGTACATTATGCAGTTTCTTCTGCGGTTTTTTTTTTTTTCTTTAGTCTATTTTTTACAAGTTTTTCCACAATTGGGTCAAATGAAAACATTCTTAAAAGGGATCAAGTAGACTATATCTCTATTAGTTTTTCTCATAGGCAGGAAGAAATTTTACTATGGGTGTGGGGACAGAATGAATTTACCCTGAAAATTTCTAAGTGGCCTTGATAATAATCAGCCTTTGCCTTTTTGTATAATTCTTTTGGAATGGGTGCAGGGGGTGCAACTCCCCACTCACCCCCGCCAATGTATGATTTTTTTTCAATTATTTTCTTTTATTCTTATATAACTAAACCTGATTTAATTTCTCTATATATCTTGATATATTTTTCTTCGTTGTTTACTGCCTGGACTCGTTTTATTCATTTGCATTTAGCTCATGAACCTTTTATGTTCCTTTCTCACGCTAGGTTAAACATTACGAATCGACGCAAACTCTCACACACTCACACAGAAAGAGGTTTTATATCGGTTACCGGTATATATAAGAAATATAACTTCTTATTTTTACAAATCTTCAATTTAACACAAACTCAAAAGTACACAAATATGGGATGTAATAATCAATTATATATGAATATAAGTTGCGCTTTAAAAGTTGATAAACATAATTTGTAAAAACTTTGTACATTTAATTAATTGCTCTAGCCAAGTAAGTCTGCTTAACTGGCTAAGTATCAATGTTTTTATAAACTTCATTCTTACACGATGTTTCGTCGCGTGCATAAAAAACCCGTTAAAGAATTTTTTTAACTATTTCATTGACGGGTAATTTGAATTTGAATTAAGTCATTACGCCTCTGAATGTGTTCATGTGTATAAAAATATACAGAAAAATAGACACATACTATTTCTTGAAATATTTAAGACTGTATGACTGTAAAGTTAAACATAAACACGTTTCATTTAAGTATCAATGACTAAATACATTTAAACACTGGTTTATGTATGATTAATTATATCATATGTAATACTAGGGTCAACTTAATCGCGTGCTTGCATGTTTTTGTGTTTATATATATATATGATGTATATTCGTAAAATATCCAGTCATTAAATATTAACAAAAATTAGCCCACCTACAGCAATGGTGCATTAGCCGGCTTCAAAGTACTCCTTTGGTATCTTATACGCTTATTCCGGAAATTTTTCAGAACAGACTTTTGGGGGGAAAAAAAAAACTAAAACTTCATAAAGAACCAGATCTGGAATTTCTGGCAAGCTAAAATTTACGAGTTGTGCGTGATAGGAAAAATGGGTAATCGTATTGTCTTCATGAATGCGACGGTCACACTGCATGTAAGCTCATTCGTTGGCGTTTCACTGCCGATGAAAAAGTGCCTGTTCACAGATGCGCAATTAGCAACTCGTTACCATATTATATCAAGGCCACACAGCCGGTTCTCGAAATAAGTGAACATTATCATGTAGACTTCGTATATATCTGATCGTGCTTGTGCGTGTTCTGGAAATAAGTTTTTCATAAGATAAATAAATTAAAAATGTCACTTTCTTCTCAAAATTTAACATCTTTCTCCACATTTTCTGGAATTGGCTTATTTTAACGAAATTGTTCATCCATTTACTTTGTTTTTGTTACAGATTATATGATCATAGACATATACACACAGTCATAAAAATTATGATCATAGACATATACACACAGTCATAAAAATTATGATCATAGACATATACACACAGTCATAAAAATTACATGTATGTACACGTGTGAAGAATTTAACTCTAAATTAGATTAAAATATATCGATGCTCTTCGATAATTGATAGTTGCTTGCATTTAGAATGGATAAAAGGAAATATGATCAAATCAAAAACCATTTTAATACCAATCAATATCAACAGACGATAAATATCAACCCATAAAGGCTATTTCCTCCGCCGGAATATGGTGTAAAACATTACATTTTATGGTGCATCAAGAAAATATTTGAAAGCAGTGAAGGATAAAAAATAAAATAAAAAATAAATGAAATTATACACTAAAATTATCCAACAGCAACAAGTATTATATAAGCATATAATACTTACATGTTACAGGTGGCAATGTGCAATGTAGGCACGGTGTAGTAGTGAAAAGTGAAAATACGAGCCGTATTGAGGAATCGGAGAGCTGAGTTCGAAAAATTCCACTCGAATACATTACATACTCTTCTTCTATTGGTAAATAGCAGGACAGATTTGCATGGCAACTGTTTTAGGAGAGGGGCAAATCTGAATTCAAAAAATCTGCGGAGGGTCGTTGGGGGACCTTGTGGCACTTAGTGCACCAGGTCTCTGTATTCGGCCCTTCAAAAAGTGTGGTTGGTTCTGCAGAAAGCCTTCACCACTATAATCAAATCATATGTGCTAGTGTCTGACTGTTGGTTCCTAGGAGCTGAGCTGCTTGACCCTCATACGTCGAATACGACGGGAGAGCCGACCACATGTTACATAATAATCGGTTAGTGATTAATATTAAATTAATTAATAATTAGTTAAATATGTGGGGTTTATTAGAAATATATACCAAAAGTATAGAGATAAATCATCATGATTATTGTGAAAGAATATATAAGCTTTGGTTTCCTGAACTACAGGCTTGCGATCTTTGTCCCTTGTTTTAGCCGGAAGTATAAAAAGGTTCATCAGTAGGAGGTCATTTCCACTGGAAGAAGCTAGTTCATTGCACTAATAAGTGGAGGATCAGTGTCTATCCCTGATGCCTGTGGTGTCCCATAAGGGAAGTGCCAACAGTGCTTTGTCACTACCCTATGTACACGTGGTGTCGAACGTTAAAAAGCTTTGTGTCATATCTCACGCGCGTCGCAGGGTGCGTAAATAACTTGAGGTGTACTTTTATAGGTACTGAATGATTGTGGGAGCGGGGGCTGTTTGTCGTGTGTTATCTGTTGTTTCACTTGTTTCTTAATGTAAACTTTTTTTCTCATACATGCACCATGTCTACGTGCCTGTTTAAAACATGAAGTCATTTGCTAGTTCGCCACATAACTTTTGACCTATAAAAGCTCAGTAAAACGAAAGCGGAAAGAATTCAAATTTACACATTTTTATTTATTTGTTTTTTAGAATTATTTATAAATGCAACTTTTCTATTGAAGCCATTTTTATTATTATTATTGTTTATTAAAGTTGTTCGAGATAAAATTACATTTATTATTTGCACTCACTGAGCTTTCAAACAAATAGTCTTTGCTAACGTTCATCTATATAATAAATGCGAATGTCAGTGTGTCAGTGTGTCACACTTTTTCAACATTACTGCTAGAGGCCGTAGCCCAACATAACATACAATTCCGGAATCAGGCTGACTCCGTGAGCAAATTAGAAACATTCCGGACCGTATCCGGACCCGTAATCCAGACATTTTGGATTTCCAAGTTTTCATTATTGCCATTGTTTTCGCTGATTTATTTTTATTTTATTTTTTTAACATGATTTTTTTCCGACGATTTTTTTTTTCTTTTTCGGATGATAACAATTTTTATAACTTGGAAATAAATTTGGGAATAATCGAAATTGCGAAATCCAGTGAAAGTCACCCATGAAATAAAAATAATTGCTTGTATGGAATGTTAGGACCTATACATATCTAACTGTCCTTAAATTAAATGGCGGCAGAAGAATTATCACTAAACTTTTAAAAGGTAAGCTTAAATATTAATGCAATACTTAAATGCAGTGATCATTTTTGAGTTCTTCTGTAGTTTATTGCTGCCTATCGCATCTACGCTTCGCTACCTATTGTGATGAACGCCCAATCAAGAACCTTCCGCAGGAACTAGCTTAAATTTCGCCCGATTTTTAAGCTAGTTTCAAATAAGTAACAGAAAGTTTCCTCTGTACTTCAGGATTTGCCTCAGTATTGTATGGGATTTTAGTCGCGCACATTTTCAAGCAGATCTCATAAATATCTGATCGAGTTTGCGTGTGTTTTGGAAACAAGTTTTTCATAAGATAACTAAATTAGTCAGAATGGTATTGATTCGTATGTGGATTTTAAGGATTTTCAGGTTCTTCCTCTTTCATTTTTTTCCTGATCAATGATTTAATAAGCCTTCAAGTGTATGAATCCTTTATGTCTTCAAGAAGACAATCCTTAATCAGACCCTATAGACTCACAAAAAGCTTTACCAAATAACAGAAAACACATCACTTGAACACTTTAAAAAAAAAATTGCTAATACATGTTACTACAGGGGAAAATAATGATGTAATGAAGTTGTTGATTTCCTCTCTAGCTTAAACAAAAGGTTTGGAAGGAAATTCCCATCAGTACTAGAAAAGTAATGATAGTGAACTTCAGAAGTTTAATTTCCTGAAGAACTATTCAAAAGAAAACATTTACAAATTTCAACCAACAGTAACACAGTTTGGTCAATGAATACCGAAAGTTTCCAGTATAGAAACAGCTAATTTTACCATTAATGCTCAAAGTTGTTCCCGATTGGCATTATTATCACCATGTTTGAAAATATTCTAGTTGTTTTCTTTGATATTTCTCTTGGGCTTCATTTCTTCTTTGAATTATCGGTTCCGCCAGACATTTTGCTCAGCTATTTCCAAATAATCGAACAGCTATCACCTTCATTTTCTGCAGTTTTTTTTATTATTATTATTTCCGTTCTCTGGTAAGGTGTTGACATTTTCACTTTATTAAAATTTCGTTTGTTTTTCGTTTTATTAACAATGAAATCCAGTATTTGACAAATGTTCTTCTTTATGATAATTGAAGATAGTCTTTTGTTTTGGTTTCGTTGGAATCTTTCAGTCTCAAAGTCTCAAGAAATTTTAGGTTTTTCATTCTCTAAGACAAATTCTAGTTTGTGCATATTGGATTAAATAGTCAAAGGGGTGTCGAACAGAAATGTCAAACTAAATCTACTAAATCTATAGGTATCTACTAAAAACAGCGTTCAAACATTAAGAAGCAATATTGGATTAAAAAACATTAACTGCTTAAAAATTACTTTATATACATTCCTGGTACGAAAATAAATCTAGCATATCGAAAGGTTCTAACAGGAGATGTGCATTTGTTAAGTAGGTAATTAAACCTTGCTTGATCATTATGGTAGGGCACATTTTGGCTGATAGAAAAAGGAAATACCGGTTCGATTTTTGTGGAGAAGTACATTTTTCTTTAGTAGGACTTCCCGATCTCTAGGCCGGTTGATATTAAATTTCTATGTAGTGATATATATAAAGAACAGCCTAATAAGCATAGCTAAGTCATAGAGACTATATAAATGCCTAAGCAGTATCGGCAGGGGCAGAATATGGTACACTGGATTGGCTACCACTGGATTGTGAAAATACGAAGAAAATCACATTTCAAAAAATTATGTTTAAATAAATCAAATAACTAAATTAAATCACTATTTAAATAAAGAAAAAACATTTTTAATCGGTATCACCCCATGCAAGGCAGTAAAGTGACTAAAACACAGGATGTGGAAGAAATAGGAAACATTAATAATGAGCAGGAAGAGAAAAGAGTAATCAGGACATCAGATAGCAATTGACACTGCATTTAATTTTTTTGCTAGAAAGCATGGAGCCGGAAGGGAGTTCCACAAGTGAGAAGTGCAAGAGAAAAGAAACTGTTAGCATAGAATTTACGGCTACATCTTGCTAGCACAAGTGTAAATTGATGAGATCTCGACGCCAGTTAGTATTACGCTTAAGTTTAAAAAGAATCAGGACTAATAATATGACTAATTATTTGGATATTATAAAGAAGCTCAAGGGGCACTTGACCATATGTAGCAGCATATAGATATGTAAGATAGATTCTGGAGAGAAATATTGTCTCGCACGATACAGTAAACCGATTTTATTGGCAGCTAACCTAGCAATGGATTCAGTATAGTATAGTCTTTCCACTTCATGTCAGCTGAAAACATTAGCCCGTGAATGCGAAACGATTCCCTTTCCTGGCGCGTGGTTAGGTTTAGGACTGAGAGTGAGTACTTTTCTGTGTTTGACGAATGACATTGTTTAGAAAAAATCAGAATAATTTCGATTTAATCATTGTAATCTCATCAACGAGGACATAGGGAAGGAAAATGTAATAGAAAACGAAAATTCCCGTTCTTAAGTTAGTACAATCGTTAACTCATTTTTTTTCTTTAATAACTAAATAGGATAGGAAGGAAGAGGTGAGACTAAACACAATGAAAACCTTTCCTCTTCTTCCGCTATTTCCATTGACTTGTCCTATTTATGAAAGAATTGATGTAAACACTAACCCAAATTCGTATCGTGAGCAATTACATTATGGCATTCAAAGAAGGATATACAGAAAAGAAACTTAAAGAAAAAGAACATATAATCTGAAAATATGGATTTAGAAAACAAGAGATAAGACTAAGATTTTGATGATTTTGAAGTGGTACATTTTTTCCAATTTTCGTTGTCTCTTCATCGCATTGTGGATATTTTTGTTTTTATTTTTCCTTGATTTTTCTATTTATATCGTGAGATTTTTCTTTTCTCTTCAAAGTGGGAGTCTTTTTACACTTTAGACAAATTATGTCAGTTTCACGCATTCAAGGACATAACCTATTCTATTCCATTTCCAAATAAATTGCCTTGAGGAAGGGATTAATAAATGACGTTCAAAGATTTTTCTTTTTGAAAACATGGCTTGAAGGTTAGGCAGTAAAAAGAAACTGAAATTAACATTTAAAATAATCTTATTATAATTTTTCTTGTTTCTCCAAGAGTTCCTTAGTTAGCAGCTACGTGACGCCTTGCCAGTAGCCCATAAATGATGGAATATTTCATTTTAATCGCGTGGAAAGACGGAAAAGACATACAGCGATGCTACTTGAAAGAAAAAAGAAAGACGTGAAGATAGAAGAGACGATAACACTCTCATGCGTTTAACGTCTGTTTCCGTGCAGTGGAAAAGTTGTCAGTTTCAAATATTTTCATTTGTACCCCCTTACTTCTGTAAATAACGGCCAGCATTTACAGTATAACCCGGATATAAGAGACCTGGATATAAGAGAGACCCGTATATAAGAGAGATTTTCTCTGGTCCCAAATTAGAGTCATACTTACCTAAACAAAATAGACAAAACCCGTATATAAGATAAACCCTGGTATAAGAGACTTCTTATCCGGTCCCGACAACTCTCTTATATCCGGGTTACACTGTATATTTATTATTGCTATTGAAATTGTTAGGCTCAAATATTTAACGATGCGATGGCATTTCTACGGATGTTTTATTGTCGACATGAGCTTATTCAATCATTTAAGTTCAAATAGGAAAAGCATGAAATTTTCACAGATATTTTTTGATTTATCTACAAATAAAAATTTTTTTATTCATTTTGAATAATAAAACGCAACATTTCCCAACCCAATGTATTTAATCAATCTTTATATGACAAGGTGTTATGTAATATATTATAATGTGAAATTCACAGGTTATATTACACGGAGAAACAGATCCTGAAACATTTGGTTAATACAAGTTATATTATGAAAATATTGACTTTCCTACAATCTGACATGGTGAATGTTGTGTTTTTTATGCACATATTTAAACACGTTCAAGCACGCACACTGACACTTACACAAACACACATGTACAAAGAAACTTAATTTGTGAGTAATATATATGTGTGTGTGTGTGTGTTAGATTACGTGATTATTTTCAGCGATGCAATTTCAAATCAGTTTGTTCTGCATAACAGGCGTACAAGAAAATAACATTGTAGTAATGCAATTATATGTCTTAGAATGCTACAAAAGGTTTTGGTCTGACCAAATAATTTGAGGAAGTGATCAAATATCACAATTTATAACCTTTTTTTAGTCTAGACAAGAACTTTTCAACTTAATATATTTTTCAACATTTGATATAACAGCAATAACAGCAGCAACAATAAAAATGATAATTATATATATATATATATATATATATATATATATATACGTCAATATATCTCGCGTTTGCTTTCCATTTACTCAATAGAATATACAAATTCTGGGAATTCCGTTAATTCCTTGCAGGCACTCGGGACAAATTCTCTCTAAAGGGAAATGTTAGACAAAAATTTTAAAAAGCTTTTAATGCTCACATATATATATATATATAGAAAGTAATGAAGACAATGTGCTTCCTTCTTTTTGCTTAAAATAATTTCATAATCTACATTGCTTCCTGGTTAGTTATTCGTTGGTATTAGTATGTGACGTCCTTGTGCCAAACTAATACTTAGCAAATAAAACTGCATAATTACTGGTATTTATGCAATCTGTTGTGAAAAGTTTCTCCTCCTAGTAGAAGAATAATTAATGCTATGCAAAAAGATAATGTCGTAAAAAACAAAAAAAAAAACTGTGCATTTAAGATAAAACAAGTAAACTCCTATCATTTATGTAGCCAGATTATCTGCAGATGTTGGTAAAAAAAATGTTGGCGAATAAGCGTAATGACTTCCAGTGACATTTGGCAAAAAATTTTCTCATAAACGAAATATCATTCCTTGACTACAAGGTCAATGTTTCACAATGCAGATTTTTATGCCGTGAAACATTGACCTTGTAGTAATCATAACGGAATGATATTATTTCCTTCATTTAATGGTAGTGCTACGACTTACTATTGAAATATTCATAATGATTCAGAGAGAGGAAACTTACGATTGTTTTAATCAGCTTATTTCATTTTCTTCAAACAGTTCAACAACTCTAATTGTACTTTGACTCGACAAGTAATGACCAAATACGTCAAGCAGGTATAATCTACGTTCCTAGAATAGTAAAACCTTCAACAATATTATTCTAACCGACTTTATCGGCACAATCAATGAATTTTATGAGGTACATAGGCCTTTCCAAAGTTTCAAGTTTGTCCTTTGATAAGGATTAATTAACAAATATCACCAGCCTTTACGAATGTGATCCTAGACAACTGTATGCTTCTCTGTTTACTGCAAAAAGTAGGATAAAATCTTAAAAATGTTACCTATTAATTCACAATAGTTTAACGATAATTATGGATAAATTTTTAGCGTGTCGTAAATAAAGTTAAAAACGTCGGGTGAATGATGTGTTTTTCTGTATCTTCATTAAAAATGAAAGTCTCCGTCGTCACACACACGTACGCATATATACATAAACACACACACACGGACATTATTGTTATCAGCCATTTTCTAATTATTTACAAGTTTATTCAAAATAATTTAAGTTCTGTTTCATACTTTATTTTATTTGACCTCTTGTTCTAATTTTGATTATTAGAATTATAGTTAACAACGTCTCGGCCTAGTACTCTCTGGCCATCATCAGCTGTCCATTGCTTTTTGGCAAATATGAGATATCTCTTGGTTATTGTGTTATTTCGTCTCTGTGGTGCCAGTCCTTGTCCATTTCTGCTGAACCAGTGTTTATTGGGCACATGACAACCCAATGACAATAACACAATTTTAATCAACTTCTGTATCTACTACAACATCGTCCCGAAGGAGGCTTACCATCATTATAAATTCAGTGGCCAAAATGTTTTTGTTTTTTTTTGTTTGTTTGTTTTACGGCAGTATTACTAATGCTCTTTACTACAAAATCATTTTGAGGAAAATAATTATTGTACAAAACAACAATGTTTTATTATATAATCAAATATTCTATTGTATTTAATTTGTCACATAAAAACGACCTTTACTTGATGTGATCTTTTATGTGATTTTTTTGCGCATTTTCTGTCATAAAAAAGAATAAGATATTAAAATTTTAGACTCTCTACTACACTCCCATATGTGAGATATTGAGTAGGATAGAATTTCTACTCTTTTTTTTAAAGTAATAGTGGAACTGGGAAGTTTATAGTAAAGTAAAGGCGTTGTGCACAATATAGTCTGAAGTAAGTAGTTTAGGCGGATGTGCTGTTAGCGTAACGGTTATCGGTACCGGAAGTGGAATCAGCGAGCTGGTCAAATTGCGATCACTTTAGTCCCAATGCCCTTGCGAAAGGTACACCTCCCCCATGCCATTGCTGAAATAGCAGTATAGACTGGGGTCTCTAGCCTTATGTGGTACCTAGTCGAAGACAAAAGAATCCTCTGAATTCATAACTGAGAAGCAAGCAACTGGAAACTACTCTTTCTAGAAGCAATGGCAATTCGCAAATAATAAAGAAAAGGAATTTGTGGAGGTCCATGACTGTCTATGTCCTAAAGGACCATTACATTAAAAATGTACTTCCCATAAGTGTATAAGTAGGAAGAAAGGCAGTAGTGATCAAGAATATAGATGATATGATAGGTTAATTCACTTATAGAAGATAGAATTTGATTAAGATAAAACTGTGTTAAAAACTAGTACTGTTATGTTTTAACCTTAGAAATCAAAATCTGAATATTTCAATTTAATCATTCTATTATGTCTCAACTGTGGTTTTGTCTATCGACTTCATAAACAAAGACAACCTTACATATTGTATGGAAGAGAACGGGACAACTATTACGATTAGTAAAATCCTTCGGTTGGAAATGATCAATTTAGAATAATGTAGATTTATAAAGACCCCAAAGAAATGTCGTCTTTAAACTAAGATAACTTGTTTTACTTTTAATAATTTTGCTTTTATAAATATCATGTATTGTAAATATTAAACTGACGCTGTAAAATTCATTGAAAATAAAATATTGTGTCATTCAAACAAAAGTATATTTCCTAAGATCATGTATATGACTTTCTCAACAGAATTATTCGAAAAACGACGATTTGAATTTTTTTTTAATGAAAAACGATAAGGACGGAAGTTGGCAGAAAATGTTTGTCGTAGCTTTTATTTATTTATTTTGAATACAATTTTAATTCAACAACTATCACCCTTGGTATTTGTTGGTATTTTAAGAAATTAATTTTGGTGGAATTTTAGAAATTAATTTTCTTTTTGTCTGAAGAAAGAAATTCCTGATGAAATTCAAAGCTCATATGGATTTTTCATGAAAGGAGTATGTAATAGGTTTCAATGAGTTTTAATAAGTTTTCTTTAAAAAAGGGAAAAAAATATTTTGAGGTTGAAATTTGTAGAGAAACTGGCGTAAATTTTCTTTATTATATTCTTCGTTATTTCAAAATTTCTATTTGTATTTATGTCGCTTCTAATTTGCAATGAACGGATAAATATTGATTTTTTTTTTATCTTCGATTTGTTTTTGTAGATGTCTTTTGAAAAGTTTAATTTCAATGAAGATGAACAAGAACATTTTCAAAGTTACAGACAGTCATTTTTAACATCTGACTTGAATGATTCCACTCATAATTGGTGGGAATAGATGTGCGTAGTTTCTGCTAATGTTACCAGTGATAAAACACTGAAAAGACTGTGATCACAGCTTCTGTTAATTCCTTTGAATATACTGATATTAACACACGCATACACACACACATACGCACGCATACACGCACACAATTCTATATATAAACATAAAATGTAATCTATATAGCGACTATACTGATTTAGATTTTAAATGGAACCAATCTTTTGAAGTCCGCCATAACTGATTAAACTGGTATTATCATTTTTAACGGTGAACAAAACAGTTGTTGAATATTTTGTTTTATGCCTGTGCGCGTGCATGTGCGCGTGTATATTTATAAACACACATTGTATATATATATATATATATATATATATATATATATATATATATATATATATATATATATATATATTATCAAACTTTATTTTCTCTGGTTTTCATTTTCAGAATTAAAATTTGCTCGCACCTCACCAAATTTTATGGGATAAAAAGTACAGTTAAAAATTTTAAAAAATATGAGAGAGGGATAAAGGGAGATAACCACGGATTTGAAGTCAGAACATTATCATTGATAACTCTATCCTCCAATTTGTGGATCCTAGTTTACTATATTCTTAATACTTAATATAATGCAAAAATATCACAATGATAAAATCCTTCCATATTTATAAATATTTATACTGGAATTAATGAATGCAATTACAAGTAATCCACAATATTATTTTAAATTTTGAAATCATATTCATTTTTGGAATATGAATTTTTAAAAAGTGTTCCTAGATCTTTGTCTTTCAATCATTCTGCCTCACCTGCTCTCCTCTCGTGCCGCACCTATGAGGCACGCCGCACTGTTTGGAGGCCGCTGTTCTAAGTAGAAGAAATTATTTTTGAAAATTATGATATTTCACTGATAAGCACGCGTTACTTATTTGTAACGCACCATAAACATTATAAATGTTCCGCGATTAATATTAGTTGTATAAAACTGAGTTTATGTATCAAATAATATATATATATATATATATATATATATATATATATATATATATATATATATATATATATATAAACTATATATATTAAATATCCTATAATAAACTATAATAATATTATAATATTAACATTATAATATATTATAATAATTATATTATATTATAAAGTATAATATACTCTATATTAAAGATCAAATTTTCTGGATGCAATGGAATGATTTTCCCGATAGACACGAGGCGTAACTTCAGGTCGACTGGGTGAAACATTAGGTAGATGTAATTAAATCCTAAGTATGAAAGAATTTAATAGGAATTCAAAGAAATCTACATTAAATCAGTTCAGTAAATGTTTCTTTTTATGCATATTCACCTGCATCTCAATTTTAAGAAAGATAAATATTTTCAAGAGACAGTTTACGAAGACATTCCGAATAAAAAACTAAAACTCGTTTAATTTTCTTCACTTAAAAGAAATGTTAATTTAAAAAGAACTATCATTAAACATGTGAAGATTACTTGCTGCTAAAATCTTATGGTTAATGTGATTGCCTGGTTCGTTCCAAACAAGGTATTTCATAAAGTTTTACATTGTGTTTAATTAACATGTATTCTGATAAATAACTTGAATAATTCTGCTTAAACAAACGCATGTAAAATGCTTATATTTAATTCTACTCAAAAGAATCTTAATTTCCATCAAATATGACAAAGTGATAGTTTGGATAAATTGGCTGTATTCAAACAGACGATACTAAATATTCTATCGTTAAACACATATGTCGGTTCTTGGGAATGAAGCAACGTAATCGATTTAAAAAAAAATATTTTTAAAATATGTGAAAAGATTGACTGACTTCATTAAATCAAGATTGCATAAAATTTATTTCTGACGATGAAACACAGAATTATCTAAATTGATCACCTATGAAGAAATCTGATAATCTAGGTGGATTATTGGTTAATCGCTTTAAAAATGGAATTGGTAACTCGAGTTCAAATTCTGACTGAGACAATTTTTGTTTCCTTCGCACTAATATTATTAAGAAAGGCATGAATCCATTAATTCCGGCTTCAGCTTTACGTTAACTAGCAAGGCAAGCTGGGTTGAAAGCCAATCTAGAATGACAGCTCTGAAATTGAAACCATGGAGAGCTCAACACGAAATCACTCTTTCCTAAGAATAACTATGACAATGGGTTATTTTACTGATTAGGAAGTTGTGGAGAACTATTATGGTAATATGATCGTTTACATCTTGAAATGACATGGTACTTAAGGAGGTTTTTAACACATGCAAGTGTTTTAATCTGTCTAATTCAAAATATAGACATAAACACAGACATGAATTATGTAAACAACGCTTCACTAAATGGGTTACGACAGAAGAACTAGCGGCAAACAATGATTTAACGAAATTCGTTTGGCTCACCGCGAAGAGTATCCGCTAGGAATGATTTAACAAACTCGCACAACAACACTGACCCACATTACTATGGTGGTTACTGGAGGGCAAAGTAGATTTCATTTCTCTTGTGGTTTCTCACCATTCCATATGTACCATCCTCGACTTTCCACCATCTGCCAGTCTCTGTTTTATAACACTAGCAAACGCGAGGGCGGTGTCACATTTTTTTTTCAGGGTAGGTGGAATTGATGAAATAATCTATTTCCCCTTAATCTATCGCTTTCTCTCTTGCGCGATCTATCTATCTATCTATCTATCTATCTATCTATCTATCTATCTATCTATCTATCTATCTATCTCTATTTATCCGTCTGTTCATGTATGCATGCCTGTACGTATAAACGACATTCATATATTTTATTTTGTAAGAAACAGATAGCCCACTGTATTTTTTCTTTCGACCATGTGATTTTAGAGTTTCTCGATTTTTTTATCGAGACGCTATACGTTGGTGCTATAAGACCATAAAGAGCTTTACCAAAATAACAAGACCAAAACTAATTGAACACTCCCAATAGCAGCAACAAAAAAAAATGGGTAAAACATTTGACTAGAAGAGAAAATAATGATATAAACATGCTGTTGAGTTTACGAACTACCAAAAACGTAACATTTGGTAGGGAACTACAATAAGTATTAAAATTCCTATAATAATTAGTATTTATGTCTACTTTTCTGAAAATCTCTTTTAGGAGAAAGGCCGAAAATAACACAATTTGGTCAATGAATGTTGAATGTTTCCTATATGAAAATATTGTTAAACATCAGTTGATTTTTGTAATGAAATTTACTTTTTGCTACATAGATTCTCTATATTCTCCTGACCTCTTTTTATCTTAGGTTGTGATACGGGATTTGGCAATGCTCTGGCCCGAAAACTTGATAAAATCGGCTTCACAGTATTTGCATGTTGCCTGTATGCAGATGGAGAAGGTGCACAGCGAATTATTGACAACACAAGCGACAGATGTCGAGTGATCCAGATGGATGTCACTGATGATATTCAAGTGCGAAACGCTGTCTCAGAAGTCAAAGAGGCACTTGAAGACAAAGGTGAGTTAGTTATATTCAATAATTATTGACAAATAAAGTTTCTATAGCAACAAATACCCTAAAAAAATTCACGATTCAGATATAATACAAAGTAATCACACTCAAATAGAACGTAAATTTCTCTTCAACACCAAAATATAATAAAGAAGAAACTGCTTTAAAGAGACGTGTAAAATAAAAACAAGAATAAAAAGTTTTAAGCTTTCATAGGCCGTGTGTAGGCGTAGTCTCTGTTTGAAGAAGCGACCTGGCATCCATGGCCCAGGATATGAGCGTAGATTAAAGACGGTACTGAATTCCAGAAACCTGGGAAATTAGTTCGAGGCTCCAATTTCTTCAAATAAGTTGTTTCATGAAACGCTTCTCCGTTTTTCAAATTTGGTGATGATTAGATTATGTAATTATCAAGAGGCAAGAACAACGTCATTTCCTGTGGTAAATTAGCTGAATAATTCTCAAAGATATTTTCCACTGGAATGCTTTTAATTTTTATTGTTTTTATAAGATAAATCAAATGATGTAAGCAATGATCATTTCCGAATAGGATTTTATGAGTGATTCAGGTACTGAATAAACATTAAAAAAATTCATTCTAAATCTCAATAGAACTAATTTAATTCATAGAAATTTCAGACGGAGAACTTCTGTGGGTAATGGTTAACAAGCTTGTCTCGCTAGATCAATTACACCTGAATAGTGAGTTCGATCCTCACTGAGTGCCCCATACTTTCGGTCTTCTGCCACATCTAAGCTAAGCTTAGATAATCACCATAGAAATTTCGGAGATATCTGTGTCCGTTAAATATGGTTAATAATAACAACGATAAATGCAAGATAAGCCGAATGCTTACAACTACATGAGACTTGAGTTTGAATCTCTCTGTAGTCGATTTGTAAAGGTGGTGATTTATTAATAATTTCGGCCAGAGGGGGGTGGCAGTGTAGAAACTGCTTGAAAAACAATATAATATTACGTCTTAAAAATATATATATATAATGTTAGTCTTTTGCATGAAACTATCCGGAAGCTGTTGTTGATTGTACTAGCACGAAATCAGAAGTCATCGTGGCCGAGGTTTCGAGCATATTGGCCTTGTTCAACTACTGATCCAGTCAGATTATATGCTCTCCCCCAAAAGCCGTAACTAAAGTCTGCTCAGCATGATTGCAGTATAAACCACAAGTGTCTGCAACAGGGATTAGCTAATCACTCGAATAGATGGATATACTCAGGAACAAACGGCCAGCCATTTCTTAATAAATGTAAATAGTACAAGAGTTATTTCCCTTAGCTGCTGAGAATTCGGTTTATTTTCAACGCGAATGAATTTGTATATGCAATTAATCTATTGAAATTCCTTAGAATTAAATTGAACACTGAACAGAAACGTTTATTTTTAGAATATAATTTATTAATATTGAAATTTCAACCCCTATATTAGAAAAATTAAATCCTTCAGTATAATGTTTAAATTGGTAGTAGTGTCAATGAATACCTTTTATTATAATTAATTAGTAACGAAAAGTTATATGACACAAAAACATCCATCAAAACAGCTGAAAAATTAATAATTAATTTATAAAATTAATGTTCAATATAAAAGAAAAGAAAATTAGGGATTCAAAAAAGAAATTCTTTGACAGTTTTTCTTTTTTGTATCTTAATTTGAGTTTTGAATATTTATTTACTAATTGTGGCTTAAACCAATATAAGGACACATTTGCGTAATGCTAACCTGTTAGGATCATTCCTACTAACGCATTGGTTCCTGAGACATTGAGTTACTGTGGTTGAGGTGATGATTTTTCAAGACAGGTAACTTGTTTATGGGATGTAGTAATAGATAATGTATTTTTTTAAAAATATAATATTATGAGCGTGTAGTAGTAGCCATTGTTTATATTTCAAGATAAAGGTAACACCTGTTCGGTCAAAATTAAGTACTTTGCTAGTGAAACTGGTGTGACTTTTCCAGGGAGAAGGCCTAAGCGATGGTATAGTGATTTTCCAAGCATAACTTGGATGTGGCACAAGGCCGAAAGTAAGGGGCACTCAGTGAGGATTGAACTCACTACTCATTCGTAATTATTCTTGCTAACCATTATACTACTCGAGGTTTCTGTAGCCTAAGCGATGGTATATGGAGGCCGTGCGCAGCCCAAACTGACAAGATACAAAGGAATACAGGGCATTACATTTGGGGACGGCTTGTCAGCAGGGGTTGCTGGAAAGTTTTCCTTCCCCGAAATGCACTGCCTTATTTGGCTGTCGACCTCAAAGCAGCTGGTTATGAAATGCCAGTTCCCTGCCTTCACCCATTCTCCGGTTTAGAGCTGGACATAGTTGTGCGATCTTGTCCCTACTATTATCGCCCTCTATGACAACACATATACTGTACGTATATATACATTATATACATTACGTGTTTTAGAAGCTCAAAAAATTAACATTTTTTTTTAAATATATAAAACGTAAGGTAAACAAAAACACTAGAAAGCAAGACAAATTACGAAATGGTACATAAACGAACACAAAAATTTGGAAAAGTTTGTTAATTTTAGAAAAAATGGAAGAAACCAAAATTTAAAATATAAATTTGGATTTAAGCCTGAAATACTCGAAAATTATGAACATAGTATAAAATAATTTCTACTGTCTTTTGATACTAATCACCTAAACTATCAATTGATAAAAAATGAACCCATGTAGAAAATACAAAGTTGACGAAATTAACTTTAGGTCAGCAAAAACAGAAAGTAAAATATGATCTTCAGGTTAGTTGGACAAATAAATACTATGAACGTGTAAAATCTACAATATCGTTATGGTGTATTTATAACAGATTTCACAAGCCAACCACATATCAAAGTTGAACGAAAAGAAAGAAAAATCTACGATCTTAATCAACAGGAAGTACAGATTGTTGTTCTCTTAGATTTGCTCTTCAATCTTTTCAAAATTCTCTCTTTCTTCACCACTATCACTCTTTCTCTCTATTTATCCTCCCCCTCTCTCTCTCTCTTTCTCTCTCTTTATCCTCTCTTTCTCTCTTTCTCTTTCTCTCACTATCTCTCTCTGTCCGTGTGTGTAAAAGTCAAGAAGACCAAATATATAAAAAATTCCGCCGCCCACATTTCCTTCTGATAATCACAGCTGCATTCTTAATCACATCTGGTAATTATAACAACGATAACTTTTCCTTCTTTCTTCCCCCTTTTTTTTATCTATCTTCTTATTTCCCGACAACTCTACTTTCTTTAACTCATTTGGCATCAATTTTAGGTTAGAAAATCCTTTGGCCGCTGTATTCAATGATAATGTACACCCGATTTCAATCACGAATCACTGCTATAGTTGCGGTGATTACTCTTTAAACAACTGAACATTACTAGATATTTGAAAGTGTAGCACATGAAAGTAATCATTAATATATTGATAATCATTCCGTTAGCTGCGTTGTGAGTTGAATTCTCGAAAGACTCTCTGCACGTGTGTCTAAACTAAACTAAACTTCAATGTAATTAAATGCTATTTAGTGCTTTGTTATAGTGCAATGCTTAACAAGTTCACTTATCCGACCATTACTACTGTAGAGAATCCAAATTTTACTGAGCGTCCCACACTGATTTATTATTATTTCTTAATGAAAATGACAAAATCATTTTGTAACTTGAAACTATATTTTTGCGGCTTGCAGTTTTATATTCCGTTGTGAATAATGCTGGTATTGCTGTCTTCTCGGAAATCGAATGGTGTTCTGTAGATCAATTCCAGCAAATCATGAATGTCAACGTTATGGGAATGGTTCGAGTGACGAAAGCTTTTTTGCCGCTGCTCAGAGAATCCAAAGGACGAGTTATCAATGTCGCCAGCCTTGCAGGTGAGTTGAAAAATGCGATATATCACGAGAGAAATATACTTGCACATTTTCTTTTGGTTTTCTTTTTTATTTAGGTCCCATCAAGACGTAGGCAACCATGGTTCTCCACAAATTCATATCCTTTGTAGCTCTTAGCAATATTTGCTTTCTTAGTATTCTTCTCACTCCCTCTTCTGACATCCATTTACGCAATCTCATTAGGAAGGGTACACAAGGTTCTCCTCTGTGTGTCTTGCCTTTATTATGACCTGCTAGTGTCAGATTCTCCAAATCCTCTTTCCTCTTTATACGTCTCTTTGTGTTTTTAAGTACAAGTACTTTTGTTCCCAGTCTCCTTAAAACTTCTTCATTGCTCACCTGTTCTTTCCATCCTTCTATAGAGCCACATCTCTGTTGCCTCAAGTCTTCTTTTCAATTGCGAAGAAATTGTCCAGCATAAAAGTGATGTAGAAGGGTTGATATTAAATAGCTGTTCAGCACACGTTCCGTTTTTAACAAAATTTGAAGCTTTCTTAATACTTTTTTGCTTTTAAAATTTCAGTGTCACATTTTCCGTCGTTTCCCTGATAGAAATGTAAATTTCTGTACTCGCTTGATTTTGACATCTCGACTTTGTAATTCTCATCTTTGGTTCGGGTTTTTGCTTGGTTCAAAGCCCACTTAAATATATTAACATCAAAGCAAAATTGAAATAAAGAGATTATAACAAAATGGCAAGTGAACAGCGTTCAAATATAAGTCAAATATTTATATAAGTACGACGATCTTATGAATCAGATATTATGATTATTATTGATATTATCATCATTATATTTCGATTTCTGCTATGGTCATACCAAATCTGCGAGAAAACCTAAGCCAGGTAGTAGTATGTTGTTATGACTACATTTTATGATTTGTTTTTCTAACACCCATCATATCACTAGCATCACATGGACAAAGTTCTTAGTGTGTCGGCTGGACTTATTAAGTCAGTTATTTGTATTTCTCATAAGCTGGGATTTCCAGGGAGTGTGTTCTTTTTTCCAAGCGCACCTACCAAGACTGGTACTATTCTTGCTTTCAATTTCAACATTTTTTTTTCTATTTCGATTTCCAGGTTTTTATACTTTGATAGTTTTTCAAATTCCTTAGTTGCTATGTCACAGTCCATTGGGCAAACCATATCAATTAGTAGGCAAGTTTTTTCTTTTCGGTTTTCGACAATTATTTCCACCCTATTTGCTTCGATAACCAATGCTAGGCGATCTTCATACCAGTGTTTATTATTTCCAAAGTGTTTGCACATTGTCTGCTGTAAGTATTGACCCACTCTATCGTGACGATTTTTATATTCATTTGGCGCTAGTACAGAACATCCTGAGATTAGATCATCTAATATCTGTTACAGAAACTGCATTTTGGATACACACTATTATTGATTATATTTTCCTGAAAGTTTCTTATGAAAAGGTTCTTGTCTTGCGTTTCAGCCTTTAACCCAGATGCTCGTAACCGTCAATGAGTGTTAATTTTATCAACACCGGCTTTATTATTAGGTTGGTGCAAAAATAATGTCGTTTTCTCACATAGTAACATATGTGAGAAAACGACATTATTTTTGCACCAACCTAATAGCACATTCTGGATATTGGCCATGCCAGTGTTGTTTGTCATGCCAGTGTTGTTTCATCTGTTCAAGAGTTTTATCCTTGGCTTTCTTTTTCATATTTTTGCTGCAACAGTTGATTATTGGTTTCTGTTTTGGTTTTCTATAGAATTTACTAAATGTAAATCTCATCTGTATTTACAATCATCTTTCATGATTGAATATCTTTTTCTTTCTGTTTTCGTGTTGTTTGACTATTTTTTTTTGTTTCCATGTATGTTAGTAAGCCAATAGTTGTTTTCTTGTATGTCAATTCTAGCTGAATATAACCTCTACCACCTTCTTTGCAGCGTACGTAGAAACGGTCTCCATCAACCTTTGGATGATGCATGTTATGCTTAGAAAGAAGGTTTCTTGTCTTAGAATCCAGTCGTCTGATATCATTTAAAGTTCAGTTCAAGATGTTGACGTTATATCGAACCACTAGAATGGCAAAGGGCATTATTATTATTATTATTAGTAGTAGTAGTAGTAGTAGTAGTAATTCTTTATAGAGTATTATTATTGATCATTACGTAATGTTGTTATATAACAACACTAATTTTAAAGTCTTCCCTATCACGACTAATTTTTATTGATAGTTACTTTTCTTCAAAATGAAGCATAACAGAAATTTATTATTTAAATTGGTTAAAACACACTGAAAACGGATGCTATCAAATATTATTTATGACCAAGCTCTACAGTATGAAATCTCTTAACAAAAATATGTAAGTTGCCGGACAAATCTACGAAAAGTTTAATTTAATTTTTAATATGATTATTTTTTCTAACAGATGTTTTAAATATGTATACATAGGGTTTTTATAAAGTTAGAATTTTCAGTACACAAACGTTTAATTCAATAATGGCACCCGTAGAAAAAAAGCTCTTTCAAATATGACATTCAAAAATGTTAATATAACGTCAATCGTCATTTTCAGTTTCTTTGAGTCCTGTTCTCCTCAATGCTTTCTCATATTGTTTCACTCTAATAACCCTTTGCATCTCAATTTCCTTGTTTGAGAAAAATGATTAAAAAAAGAAACATAAAAGCAACACAATTGACCACGGAAACTCTCAACAAGATGTCTTGTTTTGTCAAGAGGTTAGTTAATGAATAACAGAGAAAATTAAATGTTAGTCTTACTAAAAATACAAAAATTTGTCTGTCTATATTTCTGAGATGAGGTATTATGTACAGTATTTACATTAGTCGGACTATTGTCCTCATTATTGTCGCCATATTTGTCACAACGTTTCGGCCGTTGTACGCTCCGGCCTTCTTCAGGTGGTTGGAATTTCGAACTGAACACTTTATTTCGATCACTGGGGTAGACTGTTCTAGTTCCACGTGCCATGTTTTGATGGATGTCAGTTATCAGTTATCTCTTGCTAATTTTCCCTCTGAAAGTTCTCCACTGCCTTAACCGGGTATTGAACTCACACTCTTTTGGGTCTGTCACTGGATCTAACCAACGCAAAACAGTCTACAGTGTAGAATTTGGTAATAATAACTGATAATATCGGTTTTGATTGTGAAATATTCAACTAGAAATAACAAAACCCTGATGAACTTGGCTTAGAAGAAAATCAAATTCAGAAGAAATAATGGTAGAAGTGTCTTCATTTATTCCCGATACTGGTGTACTCATTTATGGTCAATATTGGTCTTGTGTAATCGGTCAGGATATGAAAATATATATTTCTCTTTGTTTTTTCTTTAATTGTCAATAATCGATAAAATATTTTATTTGTTGAAAAGAAAAATATTTTGTTTCCTAAAACTTTAGACATTCAATGTTCTTCCAATTGCAAAATTTTCGTAAAATTAAAAATATATGATAACTAAATTCAGTTAATTTATATGGCTTATATGGATATTATAAAATATAAGAGCCAATTTGGAAAACTTCAATACTGAAATGTTTAGCCGATGGATCGGCTTCATCAGGAAAACGAATCGCTAATATAGATTTTGTTGAAATAAAAAAATCTGATGAAAACGATCCATCAGTAAAATATGTTAAAATAGAAATTTCCAAATCATCTTCTACATTTACATTACGTCATATTCTTATTACAATTTTTCTCACTTAGCTTGAATATTATTACGTATATAAAAGAAAATGTAAACTTATTCATAATAAAGTAAATAATAAACAAATAACTTAATGACTTATCTTCGAAATTACTTGTATAGTTTTAGGAAAGTTTAGCTGATAAAGATATACGTGGGTAAGCTGAAATTTTCTTGACGCCTTTCAAACTAAATTCTAATGTTTGGCCATTTAGTCAGACTTTGAAAATGAGTCGGGCCAAGAACTTTTCAGCACTCCCTCGTACATTCCAAGTTTCTCATTTACGATGATATTCGAGGCCTGAAAATTATGTGACACAAACCCAAATAAATTTAGGAATGGTATTTAAGCTGTGAGTATTTCAGCATGGCTTCTGCTGCTGCTTCCTAACACAGAGATTGATAGAAATCGTTATAACTGAAATTGAGTGACTCAATATCGGATACTTATTCGAGAATTAATCTGGTAGAATATAAGTATTGTATAATAAGTCCAATTTTCATTGACTGCTCAACACTTATAGTATTACTCAGACTTATCTTACTCGTAAATATCAATAACAATTAGCACGACTTTAAAGAAAATTTCTCAAATATCATTAGGGAATGAAAGACGCCTTTAAATAAGTGTGTCATGTTTCAAACGACTGAAATAAAAATTACTTTCACTCAATAAATAGAACGTCGGAAAATAAGGAATACAGTTCGTCAAAGCCTTAATTCGGTTCGGAATTTTATATTAACAAACGGAGAAACTTTATAAAATACATTTCTGAATTTATTTAATGGGAATCAATACGTATTTATATTTTATCTTCCAGTAATCTTTAAAAAATGTGCTTCTACAGAACGATACTGAAAATTCCATGAACGGAGCGAGTAAGCAACATAGAAGCCTTAAAGAAAATAGCAACAGAAAGAACACATTCTCAGAACCAGGAAGACAGTTGAAATTTATTGTATATATAATGAGGAAGAAGGGCTTAGAAAATGTAACCCTCACGGGGCATAATGAGGGCAAGAGAAATAGGGTAAAGCAGCGAGGCACTTGTGTGAAGAGATGGCTGAACGGGTTCGGGGGCAAACGGAGGGGGGAAATTGCTAAAAGCCACACGAGATAGAAAGTTGTGGAGAGCTATGATCGCCTATGTACTGAAGGGACGCGGACCGTAGAAGATTTTTGATGGTACCATTAAATTTTTATTGTTGAAAACTAGTTTTATATGTTTAACTAGTTTACGTATGCATTCTTTATATTTTGGTAAGTCCTCATTTTATTATTCCAGTTATTTTTGTTGTATCCTGCTCTTCCAGTGTTAGTCTTTACATCTCCCCGGCTTCGTAAACTACTTCAAACAGACCGCCATTATCATAACACTACCATCGGACGTCACCAATGCAAAGGAGTTAAATGTAGTTCAGCAAAAATATAGACATTAAAAACAGAAAACACTTGTCACTATATATCGAGAAAAAAATTACAGTACCTTGTGATTCTAAGACAGTGAATGTGTGAAGAGGACCCAATACTTTTGAGAATATTTGTTCAGGTTGATACACAGATATACAGTTTTAGAATTTCTAGTAAAAGGGATCACAGAAACTTAGCAGGACAGAAATAGCATTGTATAAAACAATTTAAGTTTGTTATACCGTGGAGTAAAAATAATAAAAAACTGATTAACAAAGTTTCAAATATATTCCGATAAGCTCTTTTTTCTTTTTTACAATGATACGTATTTTATCTGTGCTTGTCAAATATACATATTTAAAATAAATCCTTAATGTTATTATATTATTATTTATTATTAATATAAGTTCTCTTCCGTTATTCAATTTCAGGTCGGTTCACATTACCGGCTTTTGCTGCCTATTCCATGTCCAAAGTGGCTTGTATTGCTTTTTCTGACGGTCTTAGACAGGAAATGAGTAAATTTGGAATCAAAGTTATTACAGTGGAACCGGGGCTTTACAAGTAAGTAAAAATATTTTTACTTTAATTATTGACATACAGATATCTATATGGTTCATTTAATAATAGATTGCATTTGACATTGAAGAGCCCCAACACAACCCCAAAAATAACAACAATAAAATGAAACAGTAATCCAGAATTAAATTCTTTGAAAAAATGAAACAAGTATTGTAAGCAAGTTGTTCTGAACGCAGACAGCAAATGATTAAAATATTTAGCGAACTACTCTTCGCAAAATATCTTATTAATTATTTCTCAGTAAAAATTTCTATGAAGATCGAACTCAATTACAATAGTAACTTTAATTTTTACGGAGGAGCCGTAATTGTTTGGCAATTTACTTTCAGGGATGGCATCTGTATTCATTCAGTACTGCAGAGTAAATTATCACATTGATTCAATACAAGGAGTGGTAATGATGAAAATAGGGTCTGCAAAACATTTCACCCCAGCCTCTCATGATAAACCTCTTCACAGATTAAGATAGACATGCAAATTGCTCATCTTAAATGGACAAAACTCAAGAATGCATAAACTTTGAAACCTTTACCTTTTTAGTGCAGCTGTCATTTTGAATTTCATAATGGAAAGAGTGAATTGGGAGAAAAGGATCAAAATTCTACAAAGAATGAGTCAATGTGAAATTGTCATTCCGACAAAGTATGCTGACGTTGGAAGCATTTTGGGTAGGAAAAAACTTGGAGACCTTTGAAATTAGGCAAAAGAAAGCTAGCTAAGTCATTAGTATTTAACCCAAAGTTAAAAATGGATGAAAGTAGTATTACTAGTAAAGTGTCAGTTCGTAGAATAAAAAAGATATTATGGAGGAAATAATTTAAATGGAAGACCCACTGAACATTGAACCACGAAAAAAAAACTTGACAAATAATATCTACTCTCTAGATAATGAAAAATGGACAAGAATAATATTTAGTGATGAAAATAAAATTTAAAATATATTCTAATGTAAAGAAATATATTTGAAGACAGATTGGTACAAGAAACAATCCAAGATATACAACTAAGACTGAAAGATTCAATGGCAGGAGTCTAATGGTTTGGGGTGGCATCAAAAGAATCGCTGGAGTACTGAACAGTAGAAATTACATTATTTTCCTAAGGACCCATATTTTATCAGATATCAGCATTTCCGTGTTACAGCAGTGGCTTATCAAAAGCCCTGAGCGTAACATAATTGAATCTGTTTGGAGGGAATTGAAACCCCAAATTACAGATTTGGATTTAATATACAGAGGTATTGTAGGGCATTCTTGATGAAACAAGTTAAAATAAGCTTAAGGCTATTTTCCTCTAGAAGGTGATAACTTAGGCCAGACCTATTTTCAGCATTACCATACATTTAAATCTTTCTCTTCTCTCGTACTCTCTCAATATTAGTGTGATAAATTATATTCTAATTGAAAATAATTCATAAAACTCTTATAATTTCATAGTAAAACTAAATTGAATTTTAACACGGTGCCACATTTGTTTCATTCGATAATATATATACATATATATATATATATATGTGTGTGTGTGTGTGTGTGTGAGGGAAAGGGAAATACTTGAAACGAATACAAATAAACTGAGATTTATGTATGTATATCCACATTTAACATAACAGTTTGTTGAAAAATTAAAACGAAAAATTTATCAAATTTTAAAATTTGCTGCAGTTTAATGGGTGAATTTTTGACATTTTATATTTGTAATTTTTTCGACTACAGTAATTAGTAAAATCAATTTGACACCATCTGTGAGAAAATGATCACCATAACACAATTCGCTCCGCCAGAAATTTGGAAACAATATGCTATACTGCTTGGCATTCGCACCTAAAACTCCAATACGAACATTTCAGAGTGTCTTGGTGTCAATAGTGCAGAAGATTTGAAAAGATGTTTGGAGAGATCACTAGTGATGGCGACATTATGCCTCCATTCATCTTGCCACAGGGGCTTTTCAGATTCAACACAGAGGCTTACATCAAGTGTCTTGAGGAGGTAGTACTGTCCTGGGTCAAGAGGGTGGCTACTAGAACGGAACTCTGCAACATGCCACGCAAGCAGAAGGACCCAGTCATGGCTGTCAGACAATTTCAGCGACCACATCCCCCCCTTACATCTGGCCATCTAATTCCCGAGACTGCAAACCCCTTGATTATTATGTGTGGGGCGCAGTTGAGCGAGAGACCAACAGAATTCCTTGTAACACCAAAGATGGACTGAAGGCAAAGATTATGGAATTATTCATCAACTTAAACAAAGAGATCGCACAGAAGAGATGCAAGAAATTTCGATGTCGTCTGGGGGCCGTGGATGAAGCCAATGGCGATTTTATTGAATAAATTTACTCTTTAGTATTTCAATATATGTTTGTGTAATTTAGACGACAATTTATCTATCGCAACCTGTATTTGTTTATGCATTAAAACTAATAACATGATTGCCATGATATGGGGCAAAGTTTACATCGATAGTGTTTTATTTTGTTTTGGACTTGCATTAAAAGAGTTGCATTAATGTTAAAATTTTAATCCTTTTTGCAGGACGCCCATAGCTTCAACAGACACGCTTGTAAAACAGTACCGAAAGTCATGGGAAGAGACACCAGTGGATATTAAGGATGTCTATGGTGAGGACTATTACGATAAATTCGTCACTGTCATCCGAAAGCAGATGAAAAGGGCTCGAGAAAACATCGATGAAGTTGTGGAAACAATGGTCGAAGCGGTTCATTGTGAACATCCTAAAATACGCTATGTTCCATATTGGTTGTCTGGTGTGCGGGCCAATGTACTGATGGTCCTTCCAAATACAGTTCGAGATTGGTTCTTCAGTTCTATTACGAAATAGATACAAAATCAGAAAAAGACCAGGAACAACTTACAAGAACTGTGCAAATTTTCGCGTCAGTACCCTCATTGTTCTTTTGATTATATTCTTCGTAGCTAATTTGTCTCATTAGCGTTCACTGTTTGGCCTGTTGTTGGCCTTCAAAAAAGTTGAAATTCAGATGCTTGGATCTTGTTAACTTGATTCTATTTAGGTTAGTTAACAATATATAAAGGTATGAATCAATGGGGACAGTTTAAAAAAAAAAACATCGTATCATTTTCATATTGAGTAATGATGGCCGGAGAGGTTACACCATACATTTTATTGATTTTAACGCCAAGACTTTAAAATCACACATTGCATATAATGTTGCAATTCCGGTGATACTTGAAAGATAATTGATGTTTTTATTATTTTTGATGCTCTGCATCTTTAATATAAAGAATTGGTGCAAATAAACCAACAAATGAATTTGTCATTACAATGTGACGGATCCTTGTATTCAGTTCTAAGAAGTTAGTCGTTTTTTTCGATCAAGTTGTCATATTATAAATATGAGTCAAAAATGCTAATTTCTAGATTCCACTTTTGAATACAATTATAAAAATAAATCCTTGACGTTTAAATTTATCCCATTTAAATTATTTGCTTCAACATTTGAGGCTCATCTTTTCCATAGTTCATTGTTATAGTACTAAGTTTCAATTTTAAAGTGAATATTTACGATGGAACCTTTTCTATACACATCACAATGAATTCCTTAATTATGTTAATAGGGCAACGATCCAATTAATTGCAATTCTTGCTTCTACATTGTTACTAGATTAATACAATTGTGAAAATGAATCATTCCAGAGAATTCCAAAACAACTAATTGCACCACCAACTAGGAATTTTCAAAAGAGCATATCCAATTTTTAAATGGGATTAATTTCAACAATTTTGATCAGTATTAAACAAGATCATCGATATATTTAATAATTTCAGAAATATGATTAGGGTAATTAATTCCAATAATGAATTTGAGAACTGCTCTGATTATACGTGGATCTTTAAAAAATATTATGTATCTTTAAAATAGGAAAAAAAAAGAATTATGATCAACTTTGGTGATATATGTCAAAATATAACTAGCAATACCAATTAGGTTTTCAAGACGTTTTAAATAATCATGTTATATGATAAATACTTCTTTATTTATAATATTCGCCATTGAAACAGCATATTGACAATGTTGAAAGTTGAAGGTTCCAGAAGTGATTTTCATTTGAAGCGATTTCGCATAATTTAATCGTGAAGGAAAATGAAATTTTGAAGAAACGAAAAGGCTACAAGATTGTGTGGATAATCAATTCAGAAAAACAAAAACAGAAAGATTATCGTCTCAAACGATTGAATCGTTATGTATTTTTTGCTGTAAATATTTCATTTGTCTTCATTTGTTATGTAAATAAATATCCACAATGTAATAATTCTACTATAAAAATCAAACATGGTATCATGGAAATAAATTCAGTTGAAAATAAACCGAGTTTTTGCAAAACTTTTTTTTCTGTAATCTTTACATTCGTAATGTTTTCAATATTTCAGTCGTAAAACCTCCTCTATAAATGCATAATCACAAGTTAAAAGGTTATGCTATTTCTGGGCGTTTTTTGTGTGCAGAGAGGCCACTCTTCTAGATCGTTTTGCAGGTGTCTCCCAAGACTCTATCCTTGGACCTAAGTTGTTCCTAATTTTCATCAATGATGGCTTCAACTCTCAACTCGGTATCTAAGATTTAATTGGCAGCTGATGGCAAAAATGACCTAACATCTGCCGTTAACTTTTGGACAAGGAATGTCTTGTTAATTTTAACGCTTCCAAAACAAAAACTACTTTCTATTAATCATCTGAGAGTCCCTTTCTGCCTTCCATCAACATGATTGATGTTAAAGTTCAGGAAAGTAACTCATCGCGTCTTCTCAGCCTAAGGTTCTCTGCTGACACGAAGTGAAAAGATTATATTGAATCCATTACTAGATCTGCTTCCAGGAAAGCTGATTCACTGTGTTGTGCTAAAACATTTTAATCTCCAGAATCTATCTTGCATATTTAAAGTCTAAAATTTGTCCATGTTTTGAATATTGTTGCCACATATGGTCTGATACTCCTGCTATATATTTAGAGAATTTTGATAAAAATTCAAAGAAGAATATGCAATGTTATTCGTCCTGGCCAGACTAGATTGGCAACAAGGTCTCATCGTTTTACAGTTAAATTGACTGCTTCTAACCGTACGTTCTTTGCTAACAGTTTCTTTTCTCGTACTTCTCGCTTGTGGAACACCCTTACAGCTTCTTGCTTTCCAACCAAAAATTTAAATGCAATGTCAATCGTTATCTACTGTCTTTATGATTCCTCTTCTTTTATTGTTCTCGTCCCTTAATAATCTTTTTCTCTTTCTTACTCTTTCACACTCAGTAACCTTGTGTCTTAGTGGCTTTACTGGCTTGCTTGGAGTGAAATGATTTTTTAAGAAGTATGCACGTTACTTCGCATTTACCAAATCATGCTAATTTTTATATCACAACTTACCTAACGAATTATAAATCTATCACTGATTCTACTGGGAAGTAAAACAAAATTACTCATTGATAATGCCCAAATTTATAGGCGAGCACGGATTGCATTTGTGTATTTAGAACAACACACGCTTAACAACATGTACAAATTCAAATAATAGAATCCGAATAGGAAAAGGTCATAGTTGTGAATTTGCCTACTGTCGACGTGCCATTATGAGACACAGACTTTTTGGGATAGAGTGATTATAAACCAAGGCTATAGAGCCCAGCCTATCCTGCTACTCAACCCATAACTGGGGAGGGGAGGAGAAATAAATTCATACCATTTCCAAGAATATTTGCTAATAAGTGAATCCTACTGGGATTTGAACATGGCTTTTAAGCATTAGATCACACACTACATCCGCTGAGTGTATCAGGTGTTCTATTAAAAGTGTTATATACCATCCAAGTATAGGATTGGTGTATACGGAATAAATTCCAATAACCAGAAAATACTATTCTTAAAAGAGTGCTCAATACAGAGTAGAGCAAATATAATTTATTCAAAAATATGCAGCAGTTATCGAAATAATAATGGAACTATGATTATTTGAAAGTCCTAAACTTTTGTTCGTGTTGAAAAGCCAAATTTTGTCTTCAATAAGCTAATTTTGATAACATGCGTAAAATAAAAATAATTACTCAATGTCAGTAAATGTATGTCTTTCATATCAATGGGGAGATCGAAGCCGCCTATTTATCATCACTTGATAAGACACCAGAAATGTTGAAACAAAATGGCTATTTTTGTACTGATTTTATAACATATTTATAATTTTCGAATAAATTATATATATATTTTTATTTATTAAAGACATTTTTATGTTTAACGTTCTTTTTATAGATACAAGTATTTAAGTAAAAGCTCTGTATAATAAACAGTATTAAATAACATTTACCGGCCGGAATGTCCGAAAAATTTTCATAGAAAATATTCGTCCTTGGACAAGATTCGAACCTGCATCCTATACGGAACCACCATTTACGCTGACGTGCCTAACATCTCGGCCACCAATGATCGTTCGGTGGGCAAGGTCAAATTTACTGCTTATAAACTTCAATCTTCCATGAATCTCGCACATTCATAACTGCTCGTGTCTATACATATGTTTGTGTAAAAATGTTCGCTTTAGATCCATTACATGAAGCACAACACATATTTCAATTAACTTTGAACATCTGCTCCTTCCGAAAAGATGAAAATGAACAATATATTATTTACATTATTCGGACTATTATCCTCCTCTCCATTGCCATATCCACAACGTTTCGGCCGTTGTACGCTCCGGCCCTCTTCAGGTATTTGGAATTTCGAACCGAACTCTTTATTTAGTCCACGGAGGTAGATTGTTCTAGTTCCACGTGCCATGCCTCATCCGGATGTCTCAGTTATTTCCCTTTAACTCTGCTCTCCAAGTGGTTCACCACTACTGTGGCCTGGTATTGAACTCTCAACTTTTTGAGCCTAGTTACTGGATCTAACCAACATCTTCATCCACTGGGCTATGCATCCTTGAGGAAGAGGCGTGACACGTGGAACTAGAACAATCTACTCCAGTGTACGAAATAAATAGTTCGGTTCGGAATTCCAAAACGTTGTGAATATGCCAATGAAGATGAGGATAATGGTCTAAATAATGTAAATATTGCAAGTAATCATAATACTTCATCTTGATATAGATGAAATATTTTTATTTTTACTTTAAACAGTGTGTATTACATCTATCTGTATGCGCACATGTAGAAATCTCAATAAAAGAAATACACTCACGTACTCTCCGTCAATTTCTTTATTGAAATTTCTTGAGTGCTTATGCCGACATTTCAAATACGTCTATTTCAAAAACGAATATCCACCATAATAACGTTTAAAATAATAAATTGTCACATTAAAAATAAATCTATTAATTCTTTAGAAATGTACGTATATATATATATATATATATATATATATATATATATATATATATATATATATATATATATATATATATATATATATATATATATATATTGGGTACTAGTGTTCGTTGACACATTAGCTTAGCTATTAAATAAGCAAGCTTGGCCACTAGTACGTCTGGCATGACATCAAGGGACACAATCTGTCTGTGCATATCTTACGATTGCAAGGAACAATTCCTGAGATTTTTAAATCCTTTATGATATCTTCAGAAACTGTAGCTCCAAGCTAACAATTCCTAACAATTAAATTGATTTAACAGGATTATTTCTTATTCATATATCTTTTGAAGGGACCATTCATTTTTTGTTAATCGTTAATAAGATAGTTCACACAGACGCCTGTAACTTACGCGAACAGTTGGGAGATAAAGAGAAAAATAGCACCAATTTTCTTTCGCAATTTCAAGCATTGCAGAATCAAGTTGCAACCCGTGACTATCGAGCAGAATAATTAGTTATTCCTTTGTTTAATACAAATGCTTCCAAAAATGTTTTCGCGTATGTCCATCCAATAGAATTAACTAGGCCATCCTGTATAAAGTACTCGTTGAAAGAAGCACTAGGGAGATCAGCATGGCAAGACAAGTGTAACAAAATAAAACAAAATAGTCCATTTTTTTTTTTTTTTTGCTTAAAATGAGACTAACAGTGGCGCAATCAAGTAGCGGAAATAAGAATTAAAACGATTCAACCTGCATCATGTAACAACCAGCCCCGGTCTCCCTACACATTGATTTGAAAAATTGATAAAGCAAAAGAAAAAGGAAAGGAGAAGAAATATAAGAAAAGAGACTGTTACGTATTTGGTATTTTAAGCTTCGCAATGATTTTAATTCGAACGGAATCATATTGCACATGTCCTGAACCAAAATTTAAGATTTTGTATATCGTCGTTCATACAAAGATAGCCAACAGAAATTTGGTTTTATGTACTATAAAAAGTGTGAACTAATAAAGAAATGTGCTGTAAATATCTGTTTATATGTTTCTTCTAAAATGAATTGTTGAAATTTCCAATGTTAATAATATTCAATAGACAATTTTTCACTAAGCAACTTTTATATCACACTTATAATGGTAATTTTTCAAATCAATGTGAATTGATGTATCATACTAGAAAATAAGATTTTTAAAGTTGCAATAACTACATGTATGTATGAACACACGCCCCCAAAGAAATATCTTTATTCGTTTACAAATGCTTTTATTAGATTCTTTATTTATTGTAATAATTTGCCTCTATTGAAAACTGCTCTAGGAAAATGCATTTCTCGTGTCTACTAGTTTACCTTTCAAGAATAAAATCCTAATAAGTCAAATTTCAGATGTTGAAAACTGACTTACAGCGACATTACAGTTGCAGGAAAGATATTTTATAAAGATATTTTTATTAATTTATTTGAATTAAAATAAATAAACGCTATTTAGATTCCGAACAATAAACTATTCATTTTATAATATTCACGCTAAGTCTTGTAGTTTCGAAGGCACAGATGTTATCAAATGTATATACAAAGGAAATACACTTTGAAAATATTCCAAATTCCCAAATTATATTTTTAAACTAAAAAAATATTTTTTCTAGTAACAGAAAATACTGGTACAATTCAATGTTACCATGCAACGAATCAAAAATATGGTCAACTGGAGTAACGTCCCTTTGATCGACTCAGAAGTATGTCAAATGTTTACTTTGAAAGTCCTTTGTAATATTATTGATTCGTTGTTAACACTGCATATTTCACGTTTCACCAATATAAATCTTCTTACAAGAGAAAATGTGCTTTTATTAATTTGATTTAAGTTATGTCATATTTGCTTGAGTTATGGTTAATGTTCTTAAATTCAAAGTGTACACTACACACATATCTGTTTAAACGTGCAGCTTTGAGTGAAATTTCGTTCTGGTTTTAAAAACATTTTCTTTTCTTTTAAATGAATAAATTGAATGCAAATGCAGCTTTTATTTTAAATTTAATACTTGTCTTTATATTATCCGGTCTTTTCCATCTAATGTCATTCTTGGTTGTTTTAATGATGACTCTCATTTGTCACAGACGAACTCATTGATGTTTGTGATCTATTTTTCATAGTAGAAATAGACAGAGTACTGTACAGAATGGAAAATCCAATGAAAAGAGACACTTGCCTGATACAGATTTAATCATCTTTCAACACTGAATAAGAATGTAAGAATAACAAAAATTCTCATGAAGAGAGTTATTATTTCGCACTCACTAAAAATCAACAAGAAAACATTTAGAACTGTTTTTTATAAATGTAATTCTTATATTCTTATAATAGTTTGAAATACTCATCTTTACCAGATTCTTCAAATTCAGCGGACTGAGGAAGAAGGAAATAAATTTGCGAGCCTTTGTGAGATTTTTGCCTTTCACAGAAATTAACCGGTGAGGTGAAGAAGAAGAAGAAGGAAAGAAATTCGAGAGCCTATGTGAAATTGTTTTTGGACCATGAAAACCTTTCCTTCACAGAAATTGTCGAGGCATGATAAATCAACTGTTTATTTTAATCCCTAAACCCCAGGCCACTATACATTCTCAAACAACAGAAGAACATGAAAGATAGATTTATAAGAATGAATCGACATTTGTAAACAAACATGTTTATCTCATAATTGTTAGGCAATAAACATTAAATCTCTCAGGTGATTATAAATAAGTAATTTTTAATTATTCATTCTAATGATTAAATGTTTCGAAATAATGAAGGCCTTTTGCAAAATAAGGTAAATTACTGCACGAACCATATTTGCATCAACCGTTTCAACGTTCTCTTCGGAATGTATATCTGGAAATAAATACAAGGTTTAAGTTCAATAGAAAGCATTACTCTTCATATATATATATATATATATATATATATATATATATATATATATATATACATAAGAGCGTTCGGTTAGTTTACATTTGATACGCCATGAGCAGATATGAATGTACGTGTGAGATTCATGGAAGATTGAAGTTTATATATATATATATATATATATATATATATATATATATATATATATATATATATATATATAAGTAGAAATAAGCAGAGATTTTATGAATTGTGAATTAAATTTCAGGCTTACAGTGTCCGACCACTATTGTAAGTTTCATGAATTTATGCAAATGTCAGGCGATCGGCAGCTGTAATGCGAAAATGGGAACTTTTATTCCCCCAGGCAGGAGATGAAAAAATATGTGGCCGTGGTGTACTAGCCTAATGCTTTTAGGCAAAAAGCCCTCAACAGAACCGAATTCCCAAACCCACCCATGGTAGAGCTTTCTAATATTAATAGAAATAAGCAGCTCTTAAAATGAGACTTTTTTTTTCCATCTCAGAATTTCCTGGGGAAATAAGGGTTCTTATTTTCGCATTACAGATGCCGACAGCCTGACGATTGCGTAAAAGCATAAAACTTACAACCGTGGTCGGACACTGTAAGCCTGAAATTTAATTCGTAATTTATATATGAAGGACAGGTGTTTATGAGTGTGGGTGTGTATGTTTGCTTCATAAAAAATGAATAAGTACTTCTGTTAAGTTTCTATTATATTTTTGTTATATGCGAACAAGAGAATTCTTTTGTGAACTTCGTGAGTGTAGAAATTGTCTGAACATCTCCATATATTTAACATTTCGATGTAACAAGCGTTTGGTCTATTTTCTCCCAGCCTCCTTATTTTATATATAAGGATGTTTCCATCGGTAGAATTATTAGTCTGAAATAGTATTTTGATCGGTACGAAACGCGTCACGATGTTTTTTCTCTCTCTCTCTCTCTCTCTATCTCTCTCCTTCTCTCTCTCTCTCTCTCTCTCTCTATATATATATATATATATATATATATATATATATATATATATATCCTGTTTATACGTTATTTATTTATTAATAGACACTTGAGTAAAAAGCAGTAATTTGAGTGTTACTTAATCGGAAGTGGATGAACGGTCATATAACGACAGGCTTAATGGTGGCTTCGTATAGGATACAGGTTCGGTTCCTCTCGGGGAACTCATATTTTCTAGGCCGGTAAATATAATTAATGTTACTTAATTAAAGAACAGAGCATAAACAGAATACACACACACACATATATATATATATATATATATTAAGACATGACTCATTAAACAATTTAGACAAGTTTTTTTTTACTTATTCTTAATAGGTTCCTATCATATGTTTCTTAGTATTATTATTAAAGGAAGAAAGAAAATTACTATGTTGATGTATATCCATTTTATTTCTAAGTACTTTTCGACATTAGCACAATGTAATCTTCAGGGTCTTGTTTTTGCTAAGACAAAATTGCTGTGTTCATCTGAAAATTATTTTTTTTACTTGTGAAGTGAAAAACCCTGAACTTAAGCATTGTACAATTTTTTAATTTTTATTATGCAAACATACGCGTGCAGTAACATCAAAGTGGTTTACTAACTTAATGTTATCTTTTTTAAGTATTTAAAGTTATTAGTTATAAACTAGATATTTTATATCATCTACTGTAAACCTTTTAAAACATTTGTACAGTATTCATAATTAATTTGATTAAGGGTTGGTTTCAATTTTTTTTAAATAAGATAGCTTCGACAATTTTTAGTTTATGTTCATTATTTTCATCAAAAAGTTTAGATGTATTTTCGACAAAAACTTTTCTAAGTTGAGAATGTGGACAGGCATACTGTTGTAAATTTTGAGAGATGTTAGATGCATCAATCATATGAAAACTAAATGTTTTAGACAATATAGTTGTGGTGTAACCAACATATATATATATATATTATTTTTTTCTGCTGAAGATGCAATCTCCCAACTAACGCTTAGTGAATACTTAAAATGGTACAGAAATCTTCATTACTTAGTTACTGAAAACGGCAGAGAAACGTATTCATTTTAATTGCTTAAATATTTTTGAAAAATGTATGAAGACTGCAAGTTCCAAATCTTAGATAATTATTTAAAATGAAACAGAATCCGATATTCACTCCGTGAAAACTTTCAATACTTATTGAAAATGGTACGGGAATCATTACATATTCTCGTAGATGTTTCATAAAAATGGTAGGGAAAAATATGAATTCCTAATGTTAGATGCTTCTTGTAAATGGTATGAAACTTAATTCCAACTTCTTCAATGTTATACAGAAACCGTTACTTAAAATTATAGGGAAACTCATTATTAATTCTTACATACGAGGACGAGTAAAGTTAATTTCGAAGTTCAGTGATAAAAACAACAAGGAAGCACTGACGCGCGACACTACGCATGCGCATGAGATGTTGTATAGCTGCAGCTTGCAGCATTCTATTGTTCAGTTAAGTGACGAAGCAGGGAATAACGAAGCACGGTGCAACTTTTAGATATTTCTTAAAAATGGCACATCTGTAAGAATGATTATTGAAAATGGTATGGCAAAATCTATTATAACTCTTTGGTACATTTTGAAACATGGAATGAAACTATTACTTTCAACTCATTATGTAAAGATCTTAATTTCCAAGTACAAAATGTTATACAGAAGGTTACTTCTAGTTTCTGAATGATCCTTGAAAATATTACTAAATAATAAAGAGCATACTGTAAATTCAAAATTACAAAATAATGATTCAAAAAGAGTAGGACTAAGAAAATTCACCGGGTTCAATGTGTAGATGAAAGGGACTCACCTCCCACGTTTAACGTGCATTGAAGCGGATGTGTATGCTGAACCACTCAGAACAAGTTTCGAAATTAAAAAATACATTAGACACCAGGGATATGGTCGGTGGATCGAGCAACTGAAGATTTCTGATAAGTAACGACAAACATGAAAAAAATGAATGAAATAAATGACACTATTTACAATATTCTGCTTAAAACAAATTCAGATATGGCTTGCATTTATATTTTATATAAATATTATTATAAATATATTATATTTCCCATATTAAGGATTTTGAAACGTTAGACTTTTATTTCTTTTTTTTTTAATTGGCATCACCCCAAGCAAGGCAGTAAAATCATTAAGACACAAGTGGTTACAGGGTGTGGAAGAATTAGGAACAGAAACATTAATAATGAGCGGGAAGAGAAAAAAAGTAATCAAGAGGGCACTAGAAAGCGATTGTCATTGCATTTAAATTTTTGCAGACTAAAGTTGATTGGAAAGCATGGAGCCGGAAGGCAGTTCCGCAAGCAAGAGGTGCGAGAGAAGAAACTGATAACATAGAGCTTACGGCTACATCTATACAGCTTGATGGGATTTCGTTGCCAGTCTGCGCTTAAATTTTAAAAAAGTCTAGGTACCATAACGAAGAGCTCACCTGAACAATTACTATGAAAGTATTTATTTTTAAAAAAAGACACAGAGAAGCAACCTTGTTAGGAAAGTGTGTTGGGAAAGTGACTGAAACCGAGCCTCCTGATCAAGACCAATAATATTGCTTGTTATATTGAACTATATTGAACAATAATAATAATTCAAACATTCTAAATTTAATGAAATTTTTTTCTTGATTTTCCCGGTTACTAATTCATTCAGTAAATACTTTCTTTTTAACTTTTGACTATAATAGCAGGTTGAAAGTAATTGAAAACGTAATCTAAATTCTGAGCTCAGTAAATTTAAGCTATTGACTGTTACTGAGTCAAACTAAAAAACTGGAAAAAGTTGATCGGGTTTGATTTTTAGTATCTGTTTAACTGAGTGCACTTTTGGCTTACTAATAATTATTTGGCAATTAAAAATTACGAATGCAATAACGTTGAATCAGTACGTAAGCAGTTACAAATTAAACAAAAACCTACCCAGAACAATAATTAGGCAATTGAATACTATTAGCAGGCTTATTTTCCCCAGTAAAACTTTACTTAATTTTATATAATGAAGACAGCTTACGTTATCATAAGATACTTTTAAATACAGTGTTTCCAATTTAGTAATTTACTTTCAATAGAAAGATAAAAATACACACGAAACTTTTAGTAAAAATAAGAATTATGAAATTTTAAACATATGTGACACTATTACTAGTGTGAATTTTGCAAGAAAGTGAAATCTACAATTGGTAAATAGTCGGGATATTTTAACCTTACTGGTTTAATGTGAAAGGCATAGAATGCTTATCTAGGTTGCACAAGAAATACATCAAGATTACATGTTTTTAAAAAATGGAATCCTTTATTTTGAACAAATGTTTTATGTTTGAAAGAAATGGAAAAAAACAAAATTAATTTTACACCTGTATAAGGCCCTGAAGTTGTTTGGTGGGAATCAGCAAATAATACTGGATAGAGTTGTGTGTTCCGCCGGATAAAGAGAGATTTATGTATTTACTGAAGCCTTCTGATTTGAAGGGAAACTGTGTTGAGTATAGAAAGGACATTTGAAATTCGTTATTATAAAAATAAGAATACAGTGTTAATTATAGGTTTCTCACGGAAATCAGATATTTAAAAAGGTTTATAAAAAAAAATCTTGTATTAATTATAGGTTTCTACCTATAACTCATTAATACCCATCTTGCCATTTTCACAATTGTTGCCAGAAGAAACTATTAGGTTGGTGGAAAAATAATGTCGTTTTCTCACATATGTTAATATGTGAGAAAACGACATTATTTTTCCACCAACCTAATATAAGATACCCGGAACCACTAATCACATTCCTTAACCACACTTGCAAGATGAACTTAAGAATTTTTGCTTGAAAAACAGTCAAAATTTAGGTTGCATGCTCGATATGCTAGTTTCCTATTCGTAACAATGTAACAAACTAATGATGGTTGTCCATATTAGAACCGGTTAGAGTTAGGAAACCCACAGCACAGCCGAAGGGTTAATGTCGAAACTGACAATCATCACTGAATAAACGCCATTGTTGTAATTACAATAAACAGGCGTTTTTTTCTCTAGCCAGAAAATTTTTCTTCGTCCATATCTTAACGTTGTGAGTTCTATGCTTTCTCCAAGTGTAGTTAAAGCTATTCTTCAATTCCATTTAGGACACCGCTCCGCTCTTTGTCAAATCCGTGTAACCACGCAACGCAAAGCCACCTGTGATATGTGTTTACAAGTATATCAAGTCATTGTTGAAAAATACGATATGACAAGATAAAACTTGGAATAACCTGGTTTCTGTTTAAGAGAACTTAACATTTGTAGCCTTCAGTGATGAAAAAATGCATTGGAAGTGCTTTTAAAATCCTTATAAATAACAGCAAATTTGCCACGAAGCACATTTCTTTTATTTTACTTTAATGATAAAAATGTTCACATATTTCCCTTCGCATTATATAGTGAATATATAAAACATATAAGGCGAAAAGAAAAATTTACAAAATTCACAAAAACAAAAAAGAAAATAACACAAATAGTCTTGATAAATCTAGGCACATAATACTACCTACTAATTTCAATAATGACAGCAACTAAAAAAAAACATTTATATACTCTTAATATAAAAATTATCAAAACTATCTCAAAAACACAGGTGGAATTCATCGGAGGAATTAATCAACACAAAACAAACTAATAATAATATTGAAACTGAATTTTGAATTTACAAAACTGAAAAATACACTGAAAATATTTTTAAACTCGACCCACTTCCCAAAATCCGACCGGAGCATTTATTTTGAAACCCCTTCTAGGTTGAGCTTTTTTTTTTCAGCTTCCTCTCGTCTTTAATCTCAATAGTTCAATTTCAATAGTTGCCGGGATTTATATAGTACTGTACGAAATAAAACAATCAAATCCAGGTTCTTCTCTTTACAAAAAGAAATACAGAAGTGTAATCTTATTGACATTAAAATTGAATGTTAATCTTTTTATCAGTTCATATTTTTATCTGACCGAAAATCTAGCGTTACTTAACACGTGATGTATCTCTGCTCGTGTTCTGTGTCTATGATATTCAGTTCCGAATATTGCGCATAATTTTCTGATGTATTAGGTTGGTGCAAAAATAATGACGTAATAATGTCGTTTTTGACGTTAAAAAATACGTCAAAAAACGACATTATTACGTCATTATTTTTTCACCAACCTAATAGGTCACTGTCTTGGCTTTCTAAATACAGGGATTGAAGGGTTTCATAAAACTAAGAAAACTAAGTTGAAATTAATAACCTTGACGGTGCCTATTGTCAATGTACCGCCCCTTGTTACTATATTCGTTTATATGAATCTTTACAAGAAAAAATATACATAAAGAATAGAAATTTAAAAAAACTTTGAGATCCTTATGGTTAGACACTTAAAACATTTCAAATGTTCTCATTGGATCATGAGAAGTCATATCTTCAGATATTTTAATTAAATTTTTAAAATTTGTAACAGTGCTTAAATTTACTTCAAATTTGCCACGAAGTATATTTCTTTAACTTTGATTTAATGGTAAAAATATTCACATATACTAAATGCTGGAAAGATTGTGGAAAGAAATATCCAGGAAAACTTTAACCTGAATTCGGGAATTTTTTGACAGATTTTCATATTTATTATTTGACTTTAATTTAAATAAGGATCAAACTCACTTTCCAGTAGTAATTGACGTAGCAAGACAAGCTTGTTAACCATTACACCACACCGAAGTGCTCCATCCATAGAGCCTAATGATTTTACAAAAAGCGTTTACATTACAGGTTAAATATTTATTTTTGAATATAAACTCATTCCTTTTCATTACACTTAACCCAACTCTTCTGTATTTATTGCATAAATCAAACATGGTTAGAAGTACTAAAGTTTGATCAAATGACTAAATATTATAAAATATATGTGTGTCGAGAATTTATTATCAACTCATCGTATACATAAAAAAAACTCCAATTTATTTGCAGCTAATGTCAGGTAAATTTGAAGTAAAATCATATTTAAGCACTGTTACAAATTTTAAAAAATTAATTAAAATATCTGAAGATATGACTTCTCATGATCCAATGAGAACATTTGAAATGTTTTAAGTGTCTAACCATAAGGATCTCAAAGTTTTTTTTAAATTTCTATTCTTTATGTATATTTTTTCTTGTAAAGATTCATATAAACGAATATAGTAACAAGGGGCGGTACACTGACAATAGGCACCGTCAAGGTTATTAATTTCAACTCAGTTTTCTTAGTTTTATGAATTATTGATCCACTCTGATACAGGCTTCGATTTTTACTGATTTTGAATTATTTATAATGGGCGAATTTTTAACATCATGGATGTTGTTATCAGGATCGATGCGAAGAAGTGGTATTGTAGTATATGTTGGATGGGAGGCAGAAGAATGGGTTCTTGTAGTGATTAAGGAAATTGTTTGGGTCGTGAGTCGGATTAGCTAGGTGTAGAATACATAGTGTTTACTAGACTTTTCCCACTTCCCCTTCGGCCTCATGCCACAAATTAATATATCCACATTAATTAAATAAACATAATGATTGAATTTTTTAATTACTGTATTTTCTAATTGTAATGAAATCCACTTTTCTCAAAATTTATGTCTTTTAAGCAAATTTTGCTTTGTTTTTTCTTTAATTTGTATCTCTTTCCTTGTAAATAGTATTTACCCTTTATCCTTCTTTTTACAGAACAGATCCTCTGGTCTGGACATTTTCGTTTATGATTGTTATCTTTACAGCCGTCACCATTTGATTTGGGTACAAATCCTCTGTTCGGGTCCGGATGTGTTCCCCTACTGGTATAGTCAGACATATTGTATTCCGCTACTTGACCTCATCTTCGAGGTGGTTTTCCTGTTTTCCAAGTAGATATTCACCCTCGGGCTAAACGGATGGTGAGTATTCATGGCAGTTAGAGAGAAAATTGTGCAGGAAATGTAGTTACTGACATTCCAACCCAGAATTTTAAAAAAAGCATAATTTTCTGACATAATTAAACGCATACACACCTACTTATTATTTATTCAGAGCAGTACGTACGTGCTTGCATATATGGTGTCATAAAAATAAATTGATAAGCACAAGACTCGTACATAGATGCACCATTGAAAGTTAGTGTATAAATAGGTTTCAAAATATATTGCAACACAAGTGCATATATACATCAAAATAAATCTGTACATTTCAAGCATATATTCAAAAATAATATAATCAACATATATTCAAAAATAAAAATGATATTCGAAAACATATAGACAGTTATTCATAATTTATTTTGCAAAGTGCTTTTTCTTTTCATTTTTTTTGTTTTTTTTTTTCTTAGTCGAACTCCGACACTAAATTTATAAAATCTGTGTAAAGGAAATATTCTGGGAATTCGATTAACGAATAAATTAGTGTACGTTATATAAAACTTGGCTTAAATTCTTTTTTCAAGCAGGCAAAAGGCTGAATTTTTTGTAGGGATTGTCTGCCAGGACGTCCAATAGGTGACACTGATTCAGGACTATGAAAGAAAGAAAAACATAAACGCTTCTTTCTCTTTTTCGCTCTAATCCAGTCTTCCTATAGAAAGATACTTTTATTAGGTTGGTGCAAAAATAATGACGTAATAATGTCGTTTTTTGACGTTAAAAAATACGTCAAAAAACGACATTATTACGTCATTATTTTTGCACCAACCTAATAGAAAGCTACTTTTAGTTACTGATTAGTTTTTGATTATGTGAATATATTTTTTCTCTTTTTTTGTTATTTTTTTCCTCATTTTTTGTTATTCTTTATATATAAACATGAAAAATTTTCCCGCGTGTTTTGAATTAATTTCTTTTGAGAGTTTTCACCCACATCTTTACCAAGTGTAAATCGCAGCCATCACAAACTTTATCCAACCGTCGGTAACGTTGATTTGCTTTGAAATTTCTTATCACGTCATGAAATACAAAGTGTTCGCCTATCTTTAACATATTAAGATAATATTTTGTTTAGACACACTTACAGATAGTAAGGTAGACAATAAGTCACGTGAAATACTGTATTTCAGAAATGAACCATTTTACTCGGAAGAGCATTGCTTTATTTCTCAAAAAACATTCTTAATAATTTACAATGAAGTAAAACTAATTCATCAGTAAGGAAGATCTTTACAGAAATATTTACTAGAAATCATTTTCTAAAAGAAAATACATCCTGTTAATATAGTTTATCTTAATTCCTGAATAATGATAATCCACTCTTTCGTTAATATACACTCTATTTCTACAATAACACTATAATCCACTATTTCTATAATAACATTATAATTCATTCTAAAAGAGAAAATCAAGGCTAGCCCCGTTCAAACGAACCAAGCTCGCCTCTTTCACCTACCTTTCGCTAAAGACTGTCGAATGCAAGCGTTTTCTATCAGTTCTAATCTTCATCTTGAGCTGATGCTCAAAGAATCTGATCAGATCCTGATGAGAAAGAGGATTGCCTCGCAAGGCTTCCCCCTGTCGCGTCGTCCAAATCACCATTCGAGCCGTGGCCAGCAGCGTCAGAAACACCATCCGTTTCACACAGAATACGGGGGCGACACATTGTCACACGCGTATGCGCGATCAATGAGCACAAGTTTTTTCGGGAGCGAGACGAGATGTCACCTCGCCGACATGGTCCCATAAGGGGGGACACGGGGACAATGGTAGAAGGCGTGCGAAGCCTTTTCTTCCAGACCAAGGCCACACCGTTCACAGTCTGGCAAATCCGCCAAGCCCCAGATTTTAAAATTTATAATTTGGTACAGAATTAAGCGCAAACTATAAACTCTACTTCCACCGAAATTATTCTCGCAGACAAAGATTTTGTAAAACAGACAGAAAATGGCAAAGCAACGGTAACGAAAACCTGTTTTATTGCTGTATTTTCTAATTGTGACGAAATCCGTTTTTCTCCGACTTTGCGTCTTTCGAGCGTTGTTTTTTTATTATTTTTTAGCTGTATATTTCCTACTTTAACCTTCTTCTGGCAGTGCATGCCCTCTATTGTATTAATATAGCAGTGTTTGATTAAAAATAACGTTAAAATTATTGTTATTAATTCATAGCATTTGAAACAATCTAAGATATAATAATATTCTCCTCCTCTTTTACCGCCAGTTTTATTAATTGTAGGTATTTCTACCCTATCATATTCTTTCATTCAATTAATTGCCGTCATATACGCTGATTTCATCAGATATCTGATTCTGCAGTTCTATAGGTTTTTTATAAGATAAAAACCCTTCAAAAAAACTGTATCGTAGTAGAAACAAAAATGTCTGTGGCAACGTTGATGTTAAAGCCGATTAGACGACAAAGACAGACGACACGAGCCGAGTTTTTTTTTAAAAAAAGAAATACGTTGAATTTATTGAACATACAGAATTACAGGAAAATTACACAAATAAGGTTCTTTGTGTATCAACGATATCCAGTGACATGTATATACAAATAGAAAACATATAATGCAAATACAAGTATCCTTACACGCAAGACACTGGGTGGCATGTTGCGAGCCCGTCAAATTCCATGAAGTTAAGCCGGTTCGCAGACACCTGAAACGTTATGATACTAAAAATAGGAGATGAAGTCTGACTGTAAATAATGCAAACATTGTTCTTTTATCTCTGCATTAACTGTTAGGCCTAAGTTCTAGGTAGAGACAGATTAGTGTGGTCGTTAACAAACCATTTTCAATGTTCTAGCATATAACCTACCTTCTTATCAGAATCATTTTTGTTTTTGTAAAATTCGTTATCTCTTTTACTCCACTTCTTACAATCTTTTCCTACTAGACAAAAGTACGCATATAGAAAGAAAGAGAAATCCTCTGAATTAAAAAGACCCGATTGTTTACATTTGCATATATATATATATATATATATATATATATATATATATATATATATATATTGTGTGTGTATTTAGGCAGGATCTTTTCATTCATACACGTTTCATTAAATAATATAGACAAGTGTTGTCTATTTATTTTATGTAAATTTTTTCGTAACGTCTGACAAGTTTAATAACATTATCGTTGAACGAAGAAAGAAATTCACATGATATATATGATGATTAAATGCACGTGTTTATCGTTGCTTAGAAATCATCTATGTAAACAATGACAGACTATCATCACTGTCTTGTCCGTATATTGCTTAATATGTTGTAATTAACATCTTTGATAATGGCTTATGTAAGCCGAAAGCTTAGATTGTATTAAAAAAAATATGGATCACTATTGTGAATTTCTTTCTTCGTTCAACGATAATGTTATTAAACTTATCAGACGTTACGAAAAAAATTTACATAAAATAAATAGACAACACTTGTCTATATTATTTAATGAAACGTGTATGAATATATATATATATATATATATATATATATATATATATATATATATATATATATATATATATATATATGGAGGCATGGTAGAGCAATGCATAGGAATCGGAGAACCGAGTTCAAATCCCAGTCGAGTTCATTACATACTCTTACGAACAAATGACATTGGCAAAAGTATAAATCCATATCTTCTTCTCCCAGCAATGGGTAAATAGTGGCAACCTGTCTAGAAGAAGGAAAACTCTGAATTCAAAACCTGAGGCGGTCCGTTTGCGGATCTTGTGGCATGCTGAGCCCCAGTTCTCTGTATTTGACTCATCCAAAAAGTCTGGTCGGTTCTATACAATGTGAAAATATTCTGGCTGTTTGGAACTAAGCACGAACATGCTAGAGCTTTATACAATGGAAGAGTCCTCCATATATATATATATATAGGCCAATGCCTACTACAAGAGCCTAAAGGATCATTCAAGTTATATGGATCCAAAACGGTACATCCATCGACGTAGCTTAGAAGATGTAGAATTTCTATAATACTAACTTCGCTGATTTCTGATAGCATAATTCTTATCCTTACCAGCCCGCTACACTAAAGAGTTTTGACTCAGGATACTATCAATATTTTCCAATAAATTATCAATAAATTATCAATTATCAATCAAGGCTGTCATCAAGAGAAAGGAGGCCAATATATACACGGGCTCTATGGTAAAAATTTGATTAGCCTTTTGGAGTTGTGTTAATGCTGTTTTTGAAAATAATTGAAACCGCATTGTTTTCATATTATCAGTTTCATGTATATAATTCTGTATTGATAAACTTATTTCTGTAGGATAAGCGAATTTCGAAGTCTGCAGTAATTTTGTTACTTTTGCTACCTTTATAGTCCTGAAAAATCCTAGAATTCTTGTGCAAAAAAAGTATTATTTATAGACACCATGATGACATCGTCAAGCAACATTTATAGTTTTTATCAAAGAACAAGTTACCAAGCAATTTATTGCTTAAGTTTTCTCCGTTCAAAGAAAAGACCAGGGTAATTGATTGCTAATTGTTTCTGTATAAATTGTTATGCTCAGGTAGGTAATGGAACTCAAGTGAATAAATTATGAAAATAAGTAAATCATTGTTCTATATCTTTATTGTAGTTGGAATTTTGATCTAATGAAACAAAATTAAAATCGCTCCACATAAGTGCTTGTTTAAAAAAAACTAATGTATAATTAAGTAATGTCTGTTTTACAAGCTTCGCTGTCAATGAAGAATTTGATGCTGTCATTTTTTATTTAGGCTAATGTTAATTTTGAATTATATTTGTCATGCGTACGACAATGGGTTCACAATAACAGCATATATATAACATACTAGAAACACATACTGAAACATACTAGTAGAAAATACAAGTATACTAACCTCATCCATACGTAAAAAAAGATTAAAAAATAATGTAAGGCCAAATACTAAGAAAGGAAAAGCCAACATTCAACACCATTAACTACCAACACGGCCACAATGTGTTGACCGTGTTTGGAAAATAAAACATTCCTATAACTTCAGACACATACATAAAACAAAACTCACATTCAGTTAAAAATAAATCATAAAATTCACTTTTGATAATGACTAAGCGAATAGCCGAAAGCGCTCGGATATGCAGAACTTCTGGACAGTTCTTATGCACTTTGGCTCCAGAAAAGAAAACACTTGTACGAACGCAAGAAAAATTAAATAAAAAGCTTAATCTCAGTATCTTGTCAGTCGTCTTTAACGAAACATATATAAAAGCGGGATTGCTGCACAATTACACTATATATATATATATATATATATATATATATATATATATATATATATATATATATATATATGTGTGTGTGTGTGTGTGTGTGTGTGTGTGCTTTTCGTGAGTTCATCCTGGTGTTGAATAAGTTGTTTGATGTCAGATGGATATTTGTAAAGGAACTTTTGTCAACCGTTGTCCAAAGAATTTTGATCTAAAGATATAGCCAGTATAGCGTTTATGCTTGTTAACGGTCCAGAATTAGAAATGAACGTGTGCTTACATGCTATAGTAATGGAACCGTTTTAAGCATCACGTGGCAGAAATGACCTTGGGGTTCAAAGATTTATATAGACTTTATTGGTGGCGTGTTGTCAGCATTTTTAATCAATTTTATAAATTGGAATTGCAGAGTAATGTTTTATTGTTGACTAATATCGGCGAGAAATTAGAAGAAACATTATGGATTTTGGTAAATATGTATCATTTTGCTTGGAGATATGATCTTCTCAAGAGAAATATTGTGGTATGACCAATATTTTTTTTTTTTTTTTTTTTAGTCGTCAGAAACGCAGTCATCCAAATGACAAGGGAATTAGTAGACAACATTAGTCTTTTGCAAAGTAATTTTGAACTTTTCTTAGTATCTACGAGATTGAAAGTTTTTAATTTTTTTTTCTAGTATATATTGAATCTGGAGCGAGGCACCTCGAGGTGGTGTAATGTTATCAAGCTTGTCTGGCAAAAACAATTACGAGTGAGTTCGATCCTCATTGGTGCCCACTTCTTTCTGCTTTGTGCCTCATCTAAACTACGCATAGAAATTCATAATATTGAATTTCAAGCGATTTCCTTTTTAACTGCAAGAGTTATGCGTATATGAAAATCATGTTTTATATTTTTTCGGCATTTATGTAACTCGAGCTTACCTGTCTACGGTAATATATGTTAATAATACTTTTGTTGCGGCTAAAATCAAGTT
>OZ010612.1:41623352-41658352 GCA_963932145.1 Acanthosepion lycidas
TCGGGTTTTTTGCCTGAATCGATTTGTTGTGTCACATTAAAATAGCATTCAGATTATGCGTGTACTTATAAAATCCGTGATATTAAAAGTGAATTTGCTTAGAATTAAATGCATTTGTTTAAAGTCTTAGCATCGCTCAGAAAGTTACACACCTTTGCTTTCAGATAACCGTTTAATATCAACAGGTTTGATGAGCGTTAATCGATAAAAGATAATGACGAAGTAAATTATTAACACCAATTTACCTAAATAATCTCCACACAATTTTTTTACAATTTAGATAGATTTAAATATAAAATATCGCCTCAAATATTGTTAATTATATGACCATTTATTAGGTTTTGGGTGCTGAGGCTGATGCTGCATTTGTGTTGATCGTGATTGTGTAAATTTATTCAGAATTCGTGCCAAAAGTCTTTCATCATATGAAGGAACACATGCAGAACAAGCCAAATAAATATCCATAAAAGGATATTTTAAGTACCCGAAAATGTGCCGTCTGAGTTGAGTTTAAAGTTACTGCGTCATATAGCAAATGTAAATTTACGTTTATCATTTTGACATTCTAACAAGCCATCATCTGTCGTGGCAGGTCACGGTACCTAAGTAGACCACCCGGCCGAGTGTTGAAAATTCGCTAGCTGGAGACCGATATAATCTGTCAGAGATGAATAAGAAGAGTGTACTCCAACTACAAAAGACAATTGTGGTATTATCTTTATTGGCATTCACAGTGAAAACACTAAGTGACTATAGTCTTAAGTTTTAAGGTGAAGCATTTTTAGCTATAGGAGTGTCTCTTGTCATTATATATACATATATCTGTAAATAGACTTAGCAATACGGTTTCGAATTCTGTGATCGACTATATATTTCTGAGAGATATAAATTTATGTTCTGTAATAGGGAGTAAAGAATGACTGAACGATTCTTCTTCTTTCTGGTTCTTCTCATATTTAAATGGACAATACAAGTATTGAGACTATATCCGGCGATTTAATCAGTATCAAAAATTTTATGATAAAAATAGTATAAGTGTTTTTTGTTTCAATTCTTTTCCAAACATCACTAGTTAACTACTTTATAAAATTCCTTTTGGTTTTAGACTGAACCAAAAATATCTGGATATACTGTAAAATTTTAGAACCGGTGCAAGTCGATGTTGAGCTTTTTCTGGCAACACAAATTTTAAGAGATCAGTGTAAATAATCAAGGCTTCAATTTTATCCATTATATTAAGTCATGAATAATTTATTTTTTGAAGAATAAAGTTGATAAAGAAAAACGTAAATTACTATTATATTTTATTAAACATTATTTGCAATGACTTGTTGCCACTTATCAGACAACATTCCGGTGCCATCTTAATAAAATTCCGCAGGTTTTAATGTGAAAAATGATTACCGAACTCTTCAAAATGGTTTTCATTAGATAATTTTTTCTCTATCAAAGCGTTTTGCAGCGATCGAAAAAGATTGACGCAAAATCAGGTGAACATTGCGAGTGAACAGACCAACCGATTTCGAAAATGTTTTCCTACGTTATCCTTGCTGTTTGTACATTTACGTTATCATCGAAGAGAACATTTTTCCTTTAATTTACTGTGTGCGCTGACAATACTGTGTACGCTGCCAAGATGTTATCGTACTCCAAATTTACTCTTACCTGTCACATATTAGGATGATACGTTCTTCATAATAATTAATTTCTAAAAATGGAAATTACTTAGCTAATTATAGCATATATTACTTATAAAGCGTAAACATTCTTCTTCTCTTGCTACTAAGAGCTTTTGCTATATAAAGAACAATATAATGAACAACACAATTTTCCAATATATACAAATGTCTTTTTTTATAAAAAATATATTGTATGAAATGAAGCGGGGGGGGGGATGAACCCAATAACGAAAATAAAATACAACAAAACATTCAAACTAAAAATAAAATGTTAATAAGACCCAATGAACAAATTGAAAATGGCTGCTGTATTTTACCGATAGGAAAAATGAAGACGTTCATTCACTAAATGTCAAGGAAGGAAAAATAAATGGTGGAGATGTAAGATAAAAACTAATTTAGTCAAGATAAAAAGAGAGGATAACAATTACTCACATTAAGTAAGTAAACCAAAAATCTAACTTAACTAGCGGAGGGGTCCAACAGAAAACCAGCCCTTGCGTCAAAAAGGGTGCTAAAAAGAAAAACAAGGCTGGCCCTGTTTCCACAAACCAGGCTCGCCGCATTTACCCACTTTTCGTTGAAATCTGCCGATAGAAAACGCTTTCTGTCAGTTCTGATCTTCATCTTCAGCTGATGCCGAAAGAATCCAACCAGATACCTCCCACAGCGGGCACACATGAGGACAATGGAAGAAGGCGTGTGCAGGCGTTTCTTCTAAACCAAGGTGACACCGATGACAATCCGGTATATCCGCCCAGCCCGCTTTGAAACCCACATCACAGAGATAACGCGTTCCGAAACAATCGCCAGGATAGCGAAAATTCAGGGTTGCTGAGGTAATTCGCAGCTGGTACCCATGACCAGAAAGGGTGCAATTCAGTCACCGACAAGCTGTGCCACTTGAGGAGTGCGTCCGACGCGACAATCCTCCACTATTTCCCGATACAATGTCCTCCTAGGCCGTGAATGGTCACTGGTCCGCGAATTAGCCTGCAATGCCGATCGACATTCGAGCAAGAATTAGAACTCTTTCTGGGGCCTACTTCGACATTCAGCCTCGAAACTGGGAGGAGTGATGGTAAGGCTAGAGAAAGCGTCCCTAACACTCCTCGCCCAGAGCGAATCTTCCGTCAACGCGAGTCTCCGAAAAACCAACCTGTGCTGATTATACACCGTGTGATATTCCCAGTCCCCTATAACACGGATGCTAGACACAGGCTTCTCTGCACACCTTTGGCTTGCGTCCAACCCACAAGATGAAGAAGAGCAAGAGCTTGATCGGCAACTTATGTACTGAAAACCGGTAGAGGATGAGGGGAAAGATGGACTGGGAGAATACCTGAGCTCTACCCTTTACGAACAATCGCTTTTAGAGACAATTCCGGGCCGCAACTTCGACTTTTGCCAGTAACTCCGACCAATTCTTCTGCAGCTGTAGGCCGGGCCCGAACCACACTCCAAGAATGCAGACGGGACCCTCTTTTTGCGGTTAATCTTGGCCCCCGTGACCTTCTCATACCGTCCAAGCATCTTCTGCACTTCAGCAACTAAGTAGTGATGGCCAGCCATGTCGAGTGTCTTGGGCTGATCTATTGTCGTCTTTCTAGTATCGTGTGGATCAGGTACAGGTTGCTCTGAATTGTTCGGCCCTTCACAACAAAAAGTTGTTCCTGTCCCAACAGGACCTTGGCAACTGACTTCAAACGCTTCGACAGGATCTTGGCCAAAATCTTCAACCCTGTAGTCCTCGAAGTGCCTCCACCAGACTTGGCCTTTCTCAACAGCGTGGTCACTCCCCTGAAGATCCGGTCTGTGACGTACCCCTGGCAGAACCAGTTTTTGAATCGCATGTGCAACAGCCTCAAGTACATTTCGTAGGCAGACCATCGTCTCGGAGACTTTTCGCTGACGACTTTCATCAATGCCAAGTGAACTTCCCACTCCGTGATCTCACCCTCGCAGTCAGCTATTTCAGTCGACGAGAGTCGAGAAAAGTCGCCTAAATAACTGTGAAACCCTTTGTCACAGAGGCCAGGCACCTTGATAAAACGATCCTACTGCCGAAAGACATTAAACATGTCCTTGGCCGACCATAGGCAGTGTCCATCCGGAGTGTTGACTTCTTGAACGTAGCTATGCGAACCACGACGAATTTCCAACTGGCGCAAGTCAGTTTCATTAGATATCTTGCTTAACCTTATGCCTAACTACCTGGCTCTGGTAGCGCTCTCTAGCTCCAGAGCCTGCCTATCTAGACCTATCTCTAGGGAACTCGCCCCCCCCCCGCAGGTTAGACTATCATTGAGCGCCTTCACCTTCTGAGCCTTACCGAGGGCGAGTCGTTGGCTATAGTCGGTGGCGAAAGACCTAATCCTATCCCTAAGCCTCTCGCACCACCTATTCTCGATAACCGCCCCCACTAACTCCCAATTAAACTGGACTAAACTAGTCAGCTGTTGCTAGAAGTCAAGCCACCAAGAACGAATTGAACTTTGAGTGTTCAGCCAGTCTAGGCATAGAGGCTAACGCCACGCGGGCACAAACAAGTTTTTGATCCGTGTGACCTAACCAGTAGAACGTGGAGTAATCTAGCAGATCTAGATCGGCACTTCTCGCTAAAATTCCATCCAAGTAGCCAGCTACCAGTGTAGACAACCACTTATGTGCCCACATCTACCTCCCCCCACCCAGCCGGTGATCGAACCGATATCTATCGACCAGACAAAGTCGCCGATTAGATCGACCAGGCTGCGATCTCTCACCTTCCGCTACCTCCCCGCCCCCGAGCTATCTTTGGGAATCTTGCTTATTTATATAGCAGAAAGTGGCGAGTTTGCTGCAAGTGAATGGGTTCAGGCTATGTTTTCTTTTTTAAGTCCACTTTGATGCAGTGGGTCGGTTTCTTGTGAGCCCTTTGTTAATCTAGTTAATGCGAGTAAATGTGGTTCCTGGCCTGTTCCCGGCTGTCTCTTTTGTTATGATCCATGTTGGGATTCCCAATATCCCCAGTTTGTTTTTTGTTCCCTTTTTCGTCTCAAATGGGTCAACCTTTGTTTTTTTTCTCCACTTTGTCGTTTTTTATCCTTTCCTCTACGTCAGTGCGTGTACTTCTAGATTCTAAAGGCAGAATACAGCGGCCACTCTTATATTTGGGGCGTGGTTGGGTCCTACTAACATCTGGTATGTTTACTTCGAACGGTTAGTTATACTTTAGTTTCGTTTTCTGGGTTCAATTATTTATTTGTATAAAATACAAAATGTGGCACAAGGCCTAAAAAGGGGGTGGGGAAGGACGGTCTTCATCTGTCTTAAATCTAAACTCAGCTAGTCGCAGACACTGACCCAATCAAGCCAACAATATTCCAATCACTAAAACAACACATTCACTCCTACCTTTCTTACTACGTCCACCATAATACCTCAAATTCTCGATGATGTCCTAACTAGTCCCCTTATATACAATTATTGTTCGTGGGGGGGAGGGTCAAAAATTAACAACTTTTAAAATGATCCCCAAATGAGTATTTACAATATGACTGAAATATTTACAATAAAACTAAACAAAACTGTGTTAGTAATAAAACCCCCCACAAACCATGAATGTGGCAGAAACATCAGTTCACCGGACGAAATCAATGCGGGACTATGAAAAAATGAAAAAAGCATTCATACCTCCAAGCATTCACGCAAGCACACACACATTCATACACAACAACAAATACGAAAAATCACACACACGAAACGAAAGTCGTCCCGCATCCACCAGAGAACTGACATCACTGACCACCTAACGAGGGAGGGGATGGGGAATTAAACAAAAGAAAAAAAAATAGGGACAGAAATAAAAGGGACCAATGAGCATGCATACCCTAGCTAAGTTTACTAGAAAAAAAAGGGAAAAACTAAAAATTCAAAATACAAAACCTAGTCTAACCTAAAATCTGGGTGGGTTGCCTATGTTCAACCCTGTTAGGACAAAATTCTGTACCTAACCGACATCCAAATGCCACTCTAGGTCAGCCCCTTTCACTCTACACATTCGCGCAAGATTCACCCACCTTTTGCCAAATTCCGATGAAGGGAGCCGCCGCCTTTCCGTCCTAATCTTGACTTTAAGCTGATGCTTAAAGAACAAGATCAGTTGGGAAGAGGTGAACTTCTCGCCCTCATGGAATCCCTTCTGACGCGTCGTCCAAATCACGACTCTCATAATCCCTAGTAAGCAACAGAACACATAGTGTTCAGCCTTCGTCAATTGCGGCACCACATTGCTACAAACAGAACTGGCTTCCAGGACAAAGAACTTTCCCTGCAGCATGCGAACCATGAGGCCTTCAACAAACTTGCACAACGGCACTACCGTCCTGCACTGAAAAAAGGCGTGACCAATGGTCTCGACTTCGCCAGTACAGCGACGACAGTTTGGATATTTCTCCAAACCTGCTGAACAAAGTCTCTTGCCGACCCAGAGGGCCCCACGAATCATCAGCCAGGTGAGTGATGCCTCATCATTATTGAGACATTTCAACCCAGGCGCCCAAGGCCATATCGAGCGAGCCTCCTGCTTCGTAAGACCGAGCTCGTCGATCAGACCATCTTGAACGGACCCCCTAACTAACAACTGATACAATGCCTTACGAGACAACGCCTGGGCGTCGGAGAGGCCATCCGTCGTCCGTAAGAGGAGCTTCAAAGCACTACGACATTCGCGGTAGAAGAAGCACTCGGCACGAGGTGTACGGCCGGCCTCCTCCTCGCACGAGTGCACACTTCTCAGGGATGGGAAATGTTTTCGGACATCTTCTTTCCAAAAGGTGCCCACCTCATCCAATCCGCGACACATTCGGTCTAGAAAGGTAATGCGAAGCATATATTGACGAATCTCAATGCTAGGCATACCCAGACCGCCCTCAGAGGGATGAAGGCAACAGATCTCGCGACACACCATAGGGGCCTTGTCTCTCCACAAGAAAGAGAACAAGGTCCGGACTAATGACATTAGCCTGGCATACGGGAGTGGAAGCACAGACAGTCGGTAAAGGAGGATCGGATATATGTGTGAAACACATACCTCCGCCCTTCTCTTCAGGGAAAGTCTCCTCCGAGACCACAGTTTACCCGCGATCTCGGCCTTCCCTTGCACCTCCGACCAATTCATTTCCAACTGGAGATCAGGACCGAACCAGACGCCGAGTATCTTGATCGGCCCATCCGTCCAGAGGAAAGGTCCGGGAAGAGAAACTCCCTTCCACGCACCCAACCGCAAGCCCACAGACTTATCGCGGTTGGTTTTGGCCCCTGTCACCATCTCATACCCACTGATCTCTTTGCTGACTACGTCAATCTCGGCTCTGCTCGACACAAGAACCGAAACGTCGTCAGCATAGGCAGAATACCTGGCTGAGGTGGAAGCCCCAGGCAGGGAAATTCCGCGCAGGACCGGATTCGCCTTTAACTTGCGAAGGAAAGGTTCCAACGCAAGAACGTACAGCAGAGGCGAGAGCGGACAACCTTGACGAATGGAGCGAGACAATACGAAAGGCTTCGATCTTACCCCATTCACTTCCACCAGCGCACCGGGGGTCGCATACAAAAGTCGAATCCAAGAGCGAAAGTCGGCTCTGAAACCGGCCGCCGAAAGGACAGCCTCCAAAAATCGATGGTCAACCCTATCGAAGGCCTTGGACTGATCTAAATTGATCAGCGCGGCTTCACTGTCGACTTGTTCTAAGATCAAGCGTACCATATGAAGGTTATCCTGAATAGTCCTACCCTTCACAACACAAGTCTGTTCAGGGCCAATCAGACTAGACAGGACAAGCTGCAAACGGTTGGCTAAGATCTTCGCCAAAATCTTTAAGTCCGTATTTAACATCGTTAAAGGGCGAAAGTTCCCTAACCCATCCCCACCGTTCTTGTCCTTACGCAGCAACTTGATCACACCCCTGGTGAAGCGTTGGGGTAAAGACCCCTGCTTCATCCAGTGGTTGTAAATCAGTTCCAGCAAAGGAACAAAAACGTGCGACAACCTCAAGTACACTTCGTAGGGAAGACCATCTAGTCCCGGAGACTTATCCAGGCCAACCTGCTTCAGCGCTTCCCAGATTTCCGACTCTGTTATGGGACCCTCGCACCTAGCCGCTTCAGCTGCCGAGAGGCAGGGAAAGTCAGCTAAATAGGCGTCGAACTGAGCAGAGCTCAGACCGGGCTCCCTGGTGAAAAGATCCTGAAAGTAGTCCCGAAACACCTCACATATGCCCGCGTTTGTAGTCACGGTCCGCTTATCCGGCAACGTGACGCATGCAATATGTCGCCTAGACGCGCTTCGATTTTCCTCTGCACGCAGTTCAGCGGCCATATTCGTTGCCTCAGAAGACATTCTTTTTAACCTAGCCCTAACTACCAGAGCTTGATCCTTCTTGATAAGCAAGGAGGACAACTCTGCCTTAGCTAAAGCTATGTCCCCATTTTTATATCATGGGATGTACTGTAGGTCCCCTGCGAATCTGCGGTATTATGATATATGCAGGATTGAGTGGTGATAGATGAGTTCTTGTGGTGAATGGGCAAATATTAATGAATGACTGGGTCGTGATTCTGATTAACTAGGACTAGGAGAGCTAATGAAGACCAGCCTCTCCCCATTTCCCCATTCGGCCTTGTGCCACAATTTTGTATTTTTACGAGGGACGAGTTTTTGTGGTGAATGAGAAAATTGTAATGAATGGGTTGTGAATCAGATTAGTTCAATCTAGGATAGGCATTGTCGACCGGCCTCTCCCCATTTCTTCTTTGGCCTTGTGCCACAATTGTTTTAATTATAGCAAAGATAAATCTGAAGTTGATCAGATTTTGAATCTGACATAATGAAACTTTGTTTTCATTATGGCGTCATTATGTGTTTATGATGTCATTATGACGTCATACGCATATAAAAACTAGATTATTTGACTTTGCCCAAGAATAAACGCAATACCAAGGTCAATTTAAAAAGCGAAAGAGAAAGATAAAATTCCTCTGTATTCAATACTACAAATGCATTAGGAAAAAACAAAACACTCTCTTATAGTTCTAAATCTCCAGTCGTAGTTTCGCTTCATTTATGCCATGTCTTACACGAACACGAAACAAAATCTTAGCCAAAATTTCTGGGTGTGATGACGTAATGTACACAGAACAATGTTACAGTTACATAATGAGTATTAGTGGAAAGTCTGCCTTGCTGAGTAGATTTGACTCGAGGAATTTGAAAAAGAGAATTTAAGAAGAGATAGACGTTTCTTTTGGATACTTGAGGTTTTACATCGTTTTTGCCACGTATGTAAAGGTTGATTTCCCACTCTTTTTACGTTGGGGTCCCACGTACGCATAGGAACAAAGTCCATAAATAATTTTTTTTTTTCAGAAGTTCATATTCTACTATCGTACTGATCTCGTACTTTAGGCATCTGCTTAAAGTCAAGATTAGGACGGAAAGGCGGCGACTCTCTTCATCAGAATTCGACAAAAGGTGGGTAAATCTTGCGCGACTGTGTAGAGTGAAAGGGGCTGACCTGGAGTGGCACTTGGATGTCGGTTAGGTACAGGAATTTGTCCTATCAGGATTGAACAGAGGCAAACCGCCCCGATATTAGGCTAGTTTAGGTTTTTTAGTTTGATTCTTTAGTTTCCCGTTTCTGGTTAACTTAGCTAGGGTATGCATGCTCATTGGCTCCCTTTTTATTTCTGTCCCTATTTTTCTTTTGTTTAATTTCCTATCCCCTCCCTCGTTAGGTGGTCAGTGATGTCAGTTCTCTGGTTGCTGCGGGATGACTTTCGTGTGTGTGTTTTCGTATTTGTTATTGTGTCTAAATGAGTGCGTGTTTGTGGGCGTGCTTGGTTTTTTATAATGTTATAATCCCGCAATTATTTCGTCCAATTAACTGATGTTTCTGCCACTTTTAGGGATTTTAGGGGGGGGGGTTATTACTAACCCTATTTTGTTTTGTTTTATGTTAATAGTATTAAATCATATTGTAAATAATCATTGCGGTTTTTAAATTGTTGTTTTTTCCCCTCCCCAACAGACATGTACATATGGGGACTAGTTAGGATTTCATAGAGAATTTGAGGTATTATGGTGGACGCAGTAAGAAGTGTAGAAGGGTACCGTCGCTCAGTGAAACGGTCAGTCAGTCGTATACTAAACTATCAGCGACCACAACTAGATTACTCTGCGTTATATCTATTATATCAAGTTCCTAACGTTTTGTACGTCGAACCTATTTTAGGACCGACTTAGTACAAATACAAGCCTCCACTGTGAAACCACTCCATAACAGTTTCAGAAGCATATGTAGATTTATTGCAGGACCATACCCATGTCATAATAATTTTATGTCATAACAAATATCCTTTACAAGTGGGGGGATAACTCTAAAAAAAAAGCAGCAGCCAAATACAGAAGTTAAGGCTCTAAAATCACGCCACTGAATTGTCCAAAATACACTTAATGGCCTAACGGGTTAAAATGTTGGGAATTTAAATTTATTGTAAATTGAATTACACTTGTGGCACAAAACCGAAGGGGAAGTGGGGTGAGGTCGCTCAGCATAAACTATCCTAAACCCAGCTAATCTGATTCACGACCCATTACAGTTTACTCATTCACCACAAGAACTTATCCATCATACACTCCACCATATACCACAATACCACATACTGACAGGGACACAACCATGATATAATCATTTCATAATCATTTCATAATATAACAAATGTCCTTTTTTATCATTTTCTATAAAAATATACTAAAATGAAATTACATAAGACATATAAGAAGTGAATTTTCCCTAAGTTTAGTAAACTTTCTATTGGTATTATTTTTCAGTTTTAGATTAATTGATTGTATACGCTAGAAGTACTCGATCTTGCCAAGGCTTCTAAATATCTATAATAAATACAATCGCAAAAATTAAGTATATTTTATATCAGTTTATTTAAAACAAATGTCAATATTTTTCGGCTGTTATAAGGGTGTTGCTGCTATCAAAATTGTTGCTTCCAAGCAATTAGGGAATTTTTCTATTTTAACTTTTTTTTAATGAAAACATTTTGATCAATTTCGCAAACCAATCGATGAAATTTGAATAAGCTGATTTGTTAAGAAAAATACATTGACAAAAAACCCAGCAAATAAATTCTTATGATTTCTTACATACAACTGGCCATACGTAAATATTTCTTTCTGCGGCCTAATTCCAACTTTATGAAGCGTTTGACCTTTCAATTTGTTTATAGTTCTGGTGAACTGGAAACTAGATTCTTCCATGTAAAACTTAAAGAAAAGATATGCAAAAATATATTACATTTTTTATTAAGTAAATATTTGTTATTTTTTTAAATAGTGAGAGTATTTTGTATGTTAAATAATAAAACATTTTTTGGAAAAAATGAATGGAAATTTATTGTACTATGTTATTCACCCTAGTAAAACCAACTGTACTGTTTATCCGCTTACCTGCTTGCACTTCTCCCCAAAATTTCGTTTCGATCGGTCAATAAATGGCTATTTTAGAGGGTGTGACGGACGGACGGAAGTCTACAGAATTTTATATATAGATTTCATTTGGATCATCTATTCTCATTCCTGCCTTTCCGAAGGGCATTGGCGCAAATTGAACGCAAATTACCTCAGTCTGAGCTTGAACTCAGCTCTCCTATTCCATTTTTCTGCTTTTAACTGTTTGGATACGAGTATCCCTGGTGTACATCATGAATGAAAAAAAATGTGTTTCTGGTTTATATGACGACGCATAAAATTACATTGGTCTTCTTTTGCAGTTTAACCTAAGTTTACCTGTGGTGGCCCTTCGTGATCTCCCATGCTTACTCTTGCCTTGAGTTAAGTTAATCATATATATACATTTTCAGGCCCTAGCCGTTTCTCCGGCCAAATAAATTGTAAAAAAAGTTGCAGCGTTTATAGTAACAGATGATAAATTTAGGCAAATAAACGATTATTAGTTTTCAGTGTTGAAATGAATCCATATTTTGTAACAGTTTGTGAACTGAGTAGAATACTTTTAAAACGATATTCATCTTACAGTGTTGGAAGTAGTACAAATGAACCACTGAAAATAAAATTAAAAATATACAAAGTTTTTAATAGGTCATTTTATTATTTGTAATACAAAATAAAATACGAATACATCACACACGCTATAACAAAGAATTGAAAATTAATGATAATCAATATGGGTAAAATTGCGACTATTCACCAGAATTTTTTATTGAATTATGCAGATAAAGGTATCCATAATTAGACATTTTATCATATTTATAAAAATAAATAATAATTTTTCAATGTAACAATGAATCACGCCATTATAATGAGAAAAACGAAGACACACACACACACACCAACATATATGCAAAATAGTGTGTGTTCAAAGGGTTTTCACTGTTTTTATTCTCACGGATGAATATATATCTATGATTCAAAAAATTCAATATTATTACAAATAAATTATAATTTATCTATACGAATTAAGACTGTAAGGCTTACATTAAATAAATGTAAATGAAAGTTTTCTTTACTGAATAAAAGAGTTACGTTCGTTTACTAAATTGTTTTATCAAAATCAGGATAAATAATAAATAACAAATTTGTATAATTCTTGAAAAGTGATTACTATCAATCGATGGATTTAATAAAATACATTTTTTTTCTTAAAATTTAATAAATTTATAAATCTATGTAGGCATAGTGACTAGAAGCTAATCACACATAACGGTATGATTTTTAGATTGAAGGAAACGTTTTTAATTTTCAACAACTAATCCTATTTATAAATAAAAATAATTTGCATCCTAGTGAGTCATGAGATCTGCTTTGTGATGACAAATACAGTACGACATGAAGCATTTCCGCGTATTTATAGAGTTAATGAGTAATGAACAAATTCATTTTGATTAGCATTATTTCAATGCTTTTAATTTTAATGAGACTTAGTTCACAATAGTTTTATTACTTCAAATTTGTCATTCGTAAAGTAATTATAAACAGAGAAATTTTTGCTTCACTTAAACTTTTAAAACATTGCCGGGCACGTACACACACATACACGCACAAAACACACACACATATGAATCTGGATCAAATATGGATTAGGATCTGAAAGAATGATAAGATAACGAAAATATTGGAAACGTTTACAAATTTAACGTTTTAGTTTTATTTAAGCTTCATCAGAAATTAAATATGTTTTTGTTTATCCTATTTCTATTAGGTTGGTGCAAAAATAATGACGTAATAATGTCGTTTTTTGACGTTAAACGACATTATTACGTCATTATTTTTGCACCAACCTAATAGTTGATCTATCTAGGATTTGTTTGATAATGTGCGTGCGTTATTTGACCCTTTTTATTTCTGTCTAATAGTGTCAGTATCTTGATTAGAGGAGGTTTTGTGTGGAAGTGTAGTAGTCCCGCAAAGACCAACTAGAATTATGATACACATGCACACAAGAATTTTATACACGAACACTACCTGACAAGACAAATACTGTGATATCTATTTAACCAATAAAAATAAAACACAAAAATATCAGAATTTTTTCCTACATATTTAATTTCTGATGAAGCTAAAATAAAAGCGAAGCATGTTGAATTTATAAGCGTTTCGTATTTTTTACTTATCCTATATATATATATATATATATATATATATATATATATATATATATATATAAACGTAATTTTTGGTGGATACACATATTTCAGCAGACGCTGCCTTTCTTTTAAACACTATTTTATTTCGTATACCGGCTCGAACATTCGTGAAATCTTATTAAAGAAAATGTGCTCTTCGGCAGGATTCGAACCTGCGTCCACCTTTGCAGGAGAAAATGTTGTTAGATCCGACGTTATTTTGACTAATCGGCTACGAAGAACTACATAACCAAGCAAAAGGTTCTATTTTGCCTTTAAAGAACATTTTATTTGTTCAGATTTCTTCGAAAATCACAACAGTTTCAAATCCGAAACGTAAACAAAGCAGTTTCTAAAGTATTAATGGATTTTATTTATTAATCTGATATATTTTTATTACTTTAAAGTAATAAAAATATACAAAAATAAAATCCGTTAATTCACACACACACACACACACATATATATATATATATATATATATATATATATATATATATATATATATATATATATATTAGGGGATACCCAAATTTGAACAGATGCTCTGTCTGTATAATAAATACACGGAAAGTCTAATCAAATATGGGTATCCATTAAAAATAACGTTTAACTGATAAAAACTTTCGGATTAATAAATAAAAAAATCATACATATATATGTATGTATGTATGTATATATATATATATATATTCATAAACGTAAAATATTTATTTTTATTTTTGTCTTTCAATTACAGTAAATTTGGTCAGCTTGTGTCACTTGAAGACTATGTGCCTTGGTTTTCATGCATGGATTTGTCGATATATTGACAGATACTCGAGATTTAATAGTATATGTATGTTTACTGAAGAGTATATCTTAAATGGAACATTTACAAGAAGTGTAAGAACAATATAATAATGTATGTATTCTAATGACAAGAAAATACTAATTCGTTGTTGATCGCACACACACATAAACACTAAGTCCGTGATATACATAATATATAGAATAATGATCTATATATCATAAATAGGCTGGTATCTTCAGTCCCATAACAAGTTTTAATGAGTGAAGACTTTAATAAATGGAGTCTACATATTTCATTGACGCCACCTAAGTCAGTAATAAAGTTTCAATATCCAATTCACTCCTTGGACAAAACGAAACATTTTTCTTTAACATTTAAGATGTCTCATATTCTCTATTTGCAGACCCTAGTCAGTTGCTATTTTGGGAAACAAATGAAACACTTCCAGATGATTCCAAAATCAATTTCAAATCGCCTGTCAGTATCTAATTGCATTACAAAAAATTGTAGATGTTACTGTCTCAAATTAGACTATTCTCGATTATATATCTTTGAAATGTAATTAAAATGAGGTATTTAGGCTAAAATGACTGCATTTTTGTTTTCCTGGTTATAACAGAGGAATGCTGGGAAGCGATGCCAATGCTAAATACTACAAAAATAAGTTGCTCCCATTGTACATCTTTTATGATATGGCAAATGGTATTGGAACTGATGGATGGGCGTAACTTTTTTTATCAGCAGTTTTGTTTTATTCTTCTTGAATTTTCTAAATGATTTTTGTTGTTGAAATAAAATCTTCAAATCAGTCGGTACTCAAAACCTGTTCAATGACAGAAGTTGTTTAAAACTATGGAGAACTGTGCATGCATCTTGGCTCAACTCTAACAGAATAGAGACGAAAGAGTTTATCTCGAATGACGCTTGGTAAATGCATTAAAATGGTGGAACGGATTTTAGTTACCCAATAAGGGACGTATCGAATGTGTGGGTTTGTGGTGGTTACAGCTTCTATCATCAGATCAACGACCTCCTCAACGTTTTCCCTGGCTCGATTCAGCTGAAATTTAATTAAGTCAATGAAACCTGCAAAGTATTCTTCTCCATATGCATCTTTGATCTCTGTCGGAGTATCGTCCCACCGTTTCTTGCTTTCAGCCATCATTTGAACTGCGATTGGTGTCCTTAAATAAAAAAGGAAAAGCTTTTTCATTAATTTGATCACAATGTTAACAAAATATAGGGTCAAATTAGCAGCTGATCTCAACAATTACCTAAAATTTCAACTGGAGCAGCAAATGGCTTATTAATTTTAACGCCTCCAAAACAAAATTGCTCATTCTGAGATAACCTTTTTCCTTCCTTCGGTATGGCTGATGCTAACCTCCAGGAGAATCATTCATTGTGCCTACTCGGACTAACGTTTGCTGCTGACAATTTTTCTCGCCAGAATTTATCTTACATAAGTCTACCATCCATCCATGCACTGAATATTGCTGCTACATCTGGTCTGGTGCTTCTGCTATACATGTAGAGATTCTTAATAAAATCCAAAGAAAAATATGAAATGTTATTGGTCCTAACCTTGCATCTCGGTTCCAGTCAATCTCCCACCATCGTAAAATAGCTTCCCTATACCTTTCTATAAATATGTTCCTCGTAATTTTCAGGGATAGGCGGCAACGTCTATGCTAACAATTTCTTCTCTAACACTTATGATATTCTCTTCCGGTTTCTTACTTTCCAGACAACTTTGATATGCAAAATGTTAAAGGCAATGTCAGTCGTTACCTTCTGTTTTCTTAATTCCTGTTCTTTTATTATTTTCTGTTTAATAATGTTTTCTTTTTCTTATATTCTATCCTCCTCAGTAACCCCTTGCGTCTTAGTGGCTTTATTGTCTTGTTTGGGATGAAATGATTTTTAAATATTCTTAAAATTTAATCTCTACGAGCAACTAAATTTAGTTTACATTGCTGTAAACTAAAATCTGGAATTTAATCAAATTATATTTGTCTCGAATGAAATATGATTACGATCTGTTTGCAACGCTTCCTAGCTTTGCTACAAAATACTTTAATGACCATGGATTCATTAGGGCTTAATAGCTATTCAGGATTTGTGCTCGCGAATTTTGTCCATCGAAAATATTTCTAATGTTCAGTTTTAACCATCATAAATTATGCGATTACCAATGCTTCTTTTAATGTTTCTCATAAAGTAGTAAATATGCCTTTCGATAATTAAATTTTGAAGATCAATAGCTATCAGAGGGATTATTGGCTTTCATTTAATAATTCAAGATAATATTGTCGATTATTAAGCGTTTATTAATTTTTAGCAAATAGATGGAGGAACAAGTGACAGAGAAAGAGTGGCGGGCGTAAAGGAGCAAGTAACAAAAGAAAGTAGTGAAGAACCATGGTCTCACATATATCTTTCCTTCTGAGTGAGAAAGAGAGAGAGAGAGAGAGAGAGAGACATTAAAAATAAAAATTAAATAAAGAATATTTAAATGGTATAAACAAAATAAAATTTTTAAAATAAGTTAGATCTTAACAGACTAAAACTATCGTAAAATGAATTTCTGACAACTAGTAAAATGAAGATTAAGAAATATTTAAGTTTAAATGAAGAAAGAAATTACTTGAACGTTTTTTTTTATTATTGTAAATTTAATATTTTATAGCAATCAGAATAAACCAAATGATCTTTAAAAATACACTTGATCTTAAAAAATAAAACTGATCTTTAAAAAGAATAAAACTAGTCTTAAAAAAACAACTAATTTGAAAAAATACAACTGATCTTTAAAAAAATCAATGATCATAATAAAACCTGAATAAACGATAAATCGGAATCAAAATAAATGATCAGAATGAATCGATTATAACGGAAAAATATTCAACATTATTCTGTTTTTGTATTTTATATCTTTATTTTTTATTCTTGACTGAAGTTTTTAATTACTGACAATAATAATAAAACTCTGTTGTCCTTTATAGCAAAAAACTACAATTTTTCTTACCTGTAAAGTCCTGGTTCAACTGTAATGACTTTGATCCCAAATTTGCTCATTTCCTGTCGCAGGCCATCCGAAAATGCAATGCAAGCCACCTTGGACATAGAATAGGCAGCAAAAGCCGGTAAAGTGTAACGACCTGTATATAAAAATAAGGTTTAAAATGTTTCGGTAAAAGAATATTCAAAATAGTATGGATGCATATTTGCGTTTATGTCCGTATGTATGCGTATATTTATGTGTGTATATATTCCAGTCGAGTTCATTATACAGGGTGTCCATAAAGTTCGTGTGCACTTATAAATATTTATAACTTTATTTGTATTTGTGATAGAAATAATCTGTAAAAAATGTTATGAAGTTTGATGTACCTAGTTTTAAGTATAGCTAAAATAATTGATGTGATTTCAGGCATTATTGTAAATCAGTTGCAAATATTTCTCGTGAACTGCAAAATCGTATTACCCTTTGTATTGCTAATGATGGAGGACATGTGAAAACTTAAATAAAATTTCAATAAAACCTTAAAAACATAGATTTACTTCTTTCTAATCCTTTTTACAAATTATTTCTATCGCAAATACAAATAAAGTTATAAATTTTTTAAAGTGCACACGAACTTTATGGACACCATGTATTTACTTACACGAAAATCCCCAATGGGAAAGAGATGAATCATTTTTTCCTCCAATTATGAAAAATGGACTTGATTCTCTAACCGTCATTGGCAACCAGTCTAAGGGAAGAACATTTCTAAATCAAAAACCGTAACAATAGATTTAACTTATCAGCGATGGTCATACTCTTATGACGAGTCGACACCCATTATACATGCGAGCGAATGAAGGTACAGACGAATGACGAAAAGAATCATCTCTTTTGCATAAAAATATTTTTAATATAATTACATTTTTTTCAATTAACGCATTGATGGAACGTTATACAATGAAAATTTCAAATAAAAATTCAGTTGTATCAGGCTACCAACTTATTAATACACGTGTACATATAAATGTACACGTACATATTTAGTATATATATATATATATATTACAGGTAATCAATCCGTTGGTATATAATCCGGGTGGATCCTAGTAATATTAGTTATTAAAACTGATACACAGAGAGCTCAACGTATTTATTTTAATAAAACATACGTATTTCTTACAGCAAAAAAAAAAAATACCTCAACATAGAAGATAGCTGCGTACGGAACAGCTTGAAATAAACTCTTCTATGTTGAAGCAATTTTTGTTTTTTTGTGCTGTTTATATATATATATATATATATATATATATATATATATATATATATATATAATTGTGTATTTAGGCAGCAATCTATCTTTTATACATGTTTCGTTAAAGACGTATAAAACTGTGCAAAAGTTCTGCATAGACGCGCGCTTTCGATGATTTTTTTTTAAATTTTCACTAAATATGTTTTTTTATGTATGTGCCTAAAGTCTTATATATATATATATATATATATATATATATATATATATATATATATATATATATTGCGTGTATATATATATATATATATATATATATATATATATATATATAATGTGTGGTTATATTTCTACATTACGATATCTGAACGGTCTTATACTAAATTTAAAGCATGAACTTCTTAGGATTTTACAAGACTAAAAAAGGATTTCGAAAAAATTGAATGATAAAAAACTACTGTTTATTATGTATTTTATATATTTTTTATAATTTATATAAAAAAAATATTATTTTTTTTGCATTATTGAAAAAACTTTAGAGTGGATATTATTAAATATCTATATTATTTGAAAAAAAAACGCGCCCACATCAAATGAAAAGGATATTTTGTCGCAAGAGAATTTTCCTCTTTTATAAAACCTTTTAAATAGAAATTCCCTTTTACGGCCCGTGGAGATTTGATTCTCTGTTAAGGAATTTTTAAGATATATTTCTTTCAAAACTAAATCTACAGCTTGCATGTATGACCATTAGTCATCGAATTTTCTAAATTATTTTTATTTAAATACTCTCTTTAGATTTTAAGTTCATTAAGTCATTCCCCGTAGTTTTCAATGTTTAACATTTTCAATTTATAATTAAAATTCTATCCTTAATATTAATATTTATCTGATATTAAACAACACTTATAAATGAGGTACAAAAAATTCACGTTTTTATGATTTTTTTCCAAATTCACTTCACTTTTTAGATTTGCTTTCTCCTCCGAAATCTTTCTTTTAAAATATGCTAATCGAAATAGACAAATAGTGTACAAATAAAATTCTATAGATTAATGACATTTTATTAATGGAGTTCCCAAGAAATTTTACATGTGGATTTGATTGATAATCCTATTTACTTACATTTATATAAAGGAAAAAACAAGCGTGTTAATCTAGAAGACTACACAAAGCTTTGTGGGAATATTTCGATTACATCTCAACTATGAAACACACACACACACACACATATATATATATATATATATTATATAAGCAGAAAACTGGCAAATAAAAAAATGAATAAAGAAAATCAATCGCCATAGTTTCCTTAATGTCCATTGCAGTAGTAGAATTTCCACCATCTGTGACTCGAAGCCGCCTGTTCATATGTTCCTGAGTTACGTGTTTACTGTATAACGTCATACAAACGCTCTTTATTTTTCTTTAATCTGTGACTCATAAATGTCTGTCCGGAACACTTGTGAACTTTCCTCACTCAGCTATTCGGAAATATTTATGTGCACTCTTTCCGTATCGTTGCCAGTCAGTAAACAGAACTACCGTACAGTGCTAAACAGAATGTTTCCACCTGTCTATAAATCATTATGTCGAAAACAACAGAATAAAAACGTAGGCTGGAAACACAGGTGATCACAGATAGACCTTTCTCTCTTAGTTTATTGAGATTCAGGAAAGAAAAAGTCTCTTAGTTCTATCATATCAGCAATTGCTAATAACTAATTCTACTGATTAACGCTTTTTAGGGTCTATTTTGATCTACGCTTTATTAAGCGACCATGCGTCATATTTTTTTAAATGCTATGTCTCTTCATGATTTTTCGCAGATTCCATTTTCTATTATCTGTGAATTACCAATACTCCGTGATAATGGAGTGATTTCCCGTTGCACTCTCTTGATTTAAATTAAAGTAGCACATGTTAGACTGACTTCTATCCAAAGCTAGAGAGCGTAGACTTCCCTGCTATTTAAGCCATAGCTAGGAACAGAAAATATGGATTCATGTCTTTCCAAAGAGCATTAGTGTTAAAGTAAATATAGCCGACTAGGCTCGAATTCGAACTCGGCTCGCTTATTCCCTTTTCTGCGCCGATAACCGTTACGCAACTCACATATCAAATGTTACCAAACTCAAAAATATCATGCTGCTTGATCGTATCATGCTCTTTCGGGATGATATAACTAAAACTAGTGGAACCATTTTGATCATCTGACGAGAATTACGTAAAAATTTAAATAGAAGTTTAGAAAAAAATAAAGCTAGCAATAACTGAGCAATACTAAACAGAAAACGAGACTCTTGTTTTGGACATCTAGTGTTTGATAGAGTTTGCCATACCGGTCTTCTTCACGAGTATTTCTGGCGAATTTTTGAACTGATTCTTTCTTAAAAAATGAAAGTTGTCCTCAATGGACACTCTTCTAGATCTATTTGTACTAATGCAGATGTCCCCCAGGGCTCTATTTTTAGTCCTACTTTGTTCCTAATTTCTATTAATGACATTCCTGATGACGTCAGTTCTCAACCTCGCATCTATTCTAATGACACAATCATTTACCCCTGTCTAATCAGTTTGATGAGATGAAATCGGTAGGTGATCTAAAAATCATCAATAATTTGTTATTAATTGGGGTCCTTACCCCCAACTGACAAAAAACTATTGATCATTTTTAGATTGGATTGTTAATTTTAACGCTTCCAAAATGAAACTTCTCTCTATTAATCATCTGAAAAACACTTTCCTACACCCCTCCCCCATCATCATGGCTGATGCTAACCTCCATGGGAGTAACTCGTTGTGTCTTCTCGGTCTAACATTCTCGGTTAATATGAAGTGGAAGGACTACAAGACGAGATATCCTTAGACGACAACAATTTAATCCCATAGATCATTTCAGTTCAAAATTCACTAAAGGTTACCCGTATCGGCAAACACCTGAAAAAGGCCGCAGGGGGCACAACACTAGAAACGTTGTGATAATGACAATAAATATAACGATATTAGTCCGAATGCAAAATAATAATAAGAAAAGCAAACAATAATATAACTTTGGTTAAAATCTGCTGATATCTTTCTCAATAGCACCATGCAATTATCTACGATGCTGAAAGAATGTCTTGATTTCAAAATGACTTTACGGAATTGGTAATGATCAATACATATCATCTGCATTCGTACAGTGTAAAAGAATTACTACTACTACAAATAATAATACCTTCTCATAGATATGACAGCGACATCAGATAAAAATGCATCCGTTAAAGATTCTGAAATTGAAAAAAGTATGGAGTTACCTTATTGAAACAAAGTTTTTAATCTATGAACTGTATCGTCTTGAGTACATTTTATTGTTTATTATTGTCAACTCCAGCAGTTTCGAGCCTTACTGGAAAGCTTACTTCAGGATTTATAAATAAATGTCATGTCGCTTCAGGACTTAGGAAGCCATGGAAAAAGAATGGAAGATTTTCTCGATGCCTTCCTCCACGATTTGGGATTAAGTTTTCTTTATCTTAGACTTATTACCACCCAAAGATAGAGATTCTGTTATTTAACCCATAGCTGGTAGGAAGAATGAATGGATTTTTCCCTTTCCCAAGGATATTAATGCGAAAGTGAATGCAACAGACTAGGTCAAAAATTGAACGTAACTCAGCGATTCTCCTTCCTGTGCCAGTATCCTTTACACTACCCATACATTCACTTACAGTCTTTATAATACTTAGACTATATTGATCCGATTGCTACGTTGACTATCGGAAATGGATTGATAGACCAACGTTTTGTTATATAACAGCCATTAGGAAAGTATATGTATGAGAAAAAATCTATATAGCAAAACGAAGACATAAAAGTTGATTATGTTTATGAAAATGTAATTGAGGAAATATTTATAAGTAAAATTACCCGATAGGCTTGCCACATTGATGACTCTTCCCTTAGTTGTCCTCAGCAAAGGTAGAAAAGATTTAGTCATTCTAACCACACCAATCACATTGACATCCATTATGCGCTGAAATACATTTACGGCACACCATTCAATCTCTGCATAGGAAGCAATTCCGGCATTGTTAACGAGCGCCCATAACTCTGAAAAAAAAAATAGAGATGAAATAGCAATAAAAGATTTTTTTCAAGTTTAAATGGATGACAAAACTTCTTAGTTCTATCATTATTTATCTAAAATTACGCGAAAATATTATTTTTAATTGGTCAACAAGGTAAGTACAAAGGAAAATTACTGAATCGGTCATTGTTGAATGCCAGAAAAAATAAAATAAGTTTGTCCAAATAATTAAAAAGCTAACTTTATATTTAAAATGCAAATGTCTGAAATCTAACCAGAAGTAAAACCTGAAGTGATAAAGCAAAATACTAAACGCCAGACGGGAAAATATTGTAACCAACGACAAAGGAAAGAAGACATTCTTTGTCTCATTGTGAAGAAAATCTGCGGATGTTGCAAGGCTTCCACCTTAAAGGGTTAAATTCTAAGTACTGTAGTAAATTCCTAAGGAAGGATAAGAAGCAAGGTCGGCGGAAGACTAATTGAAATCGAATTACTCAAGAAAACCTCAGATGAGTGGATGACCACTGGTGTGACATCAGGTTGCTGACCGATTGAAGTGGAGAGCGGTACATGTTTCTCTGGCTGATTGCATACCATAAATACTTGATTTATCGCCCTGGTGCGTATTTAAACAATATAAAGAAAGCATATTTTGATAAAAATAACTTCTTGATTTTAAGGTCCCAGACCCAACTAAACGCTCCCTTCTGTTTCGCGGGTATATTCATTTAGTCGACATGGGACGCTTATTCGAGTAAAAACGGCGTTTAATCAAGAGAGGGCACTAAATCGGGCATTCACGGTAGGTAGTTTTATAACAGTGAAATCGGTATACATAAACATAGCAACTATCGACTGCCGTTCTCAATGTCACAGTTGAAGACCTGTTACATTTGCAAGCCAAAATCAACAATAAATTCGGATTTATAATTCCAAATAATACATGCATTTTTATGATAATAAAAATGTTTCATCTATTGTTTATTACAAAGAAAGTGATATGAGACAGCCTTCCCTGCCCCGTGGCTAAGGTATTTACATATTTTTCACAGATTAATGTGATGAACCAAAATAAAAACCAAAATCTTGAGTGTTAATTTTCAAAACTGACAGACTCTTTCATGTAGGAGATTGACTGATACTCCAATTTCCCAATCGATTTGGCCCTGTGCCATACTAAGCTAAGTGACTATAAACAATATTTACATAATATAAATAAGGTTTATCATCACATGTAAGAGATCATGTTCATATTCATTTTAATATCATGCGTCTTTAAAATTATGTGATATGCTAAAATGTGTCTTCTCACCGGCCTTATTCAACCTATACAGCGAGGCGATTCTGACAGAATTACAAGCCCTACCATGATTCATTATTGGTGGCTACAATATTAATAACATAATATATGCAGATGGAATATTGTTGATAACAGATACAGAAAGGAAACAAGAATTCCTACAGAAGGTAGTCAAGGAAAACGAGAAGAAGGACTAAAAATATTTGCAAGAAGACAGAATGCATGGTTGTCAGCAACATACAAACTGGAGACACTTAAATCAAGCAAATACAACAATCTAAATATCCTATCCGGGATGTCTTTTAACAGAGGACGGAAAACATGACACTGAAATCCGAAGGCTTATTGGGATAACGAAAGATGCTATCTAAAAGCTAAGCAAAGTATTAAGAAACAGAAAAACTTCGTTAGAAACAAAGAGAAGAGTATTGAACTGTTACGTAATATCCGTTCTCCTATATGGTAGTGAATGCTGAACAATCTCCTCACAGATTAAAAAGAGACTCGAAGCAACAGAAATGGAGTTCTACAGAAGGGTGCTGAAAATACTATATACTGAAAATACGAACGACGATTTTTTTGAGAAAATGGAAACAGAAAAGACACTTATACTTAACATCATAAAGCGACATTAGAAATTTCTATGGTCCATAATGAGAAAAGAGGACTTGGAAAATTTGAAACTCGCATAACATATTGAAATCAAGTGAGACAAAGGGAAACAGCGCATAATCCTTGCCTAACGAGCATGTGTAAGTCGATGACAGAACAAAATTTAGGAGAAATAACAAAAGACGATACATCGGACAGTAAATTGTGAAGAGCCATGATTACCAAAGTCTTGGAGGGACACGGTACATAACAGAAGAATATTATGTGATGTTATAATTATGTGACAAAGCGGCTAAGTTTCCTATGTTTTATTAATAAATATTTTTTGAAGTGTGTCATGTCGGTATCTTTACAATACAAAATCGTTTCTTTCACTGAGCAAGAGATTCACGCAACGAATGCTAAATTCAATAAGAAAGGCTCATTGGTATTCACAAAGCATGGCTTACATTTGGCACAAGGTCGCAAGTATGGAGCAAACATTAAGGATTACACATACGATATGACACAGTATTAGTAATCATCCAGAATAGCTCGCCAACCATTACCCACGCAGAAGCATCGCTATTACGCGAGGTTTGTTGATAAAAATAGTGTAAAGGAGAAATTTCCATCTGAAGTGTTTTCACTAAAATCTAGAAAAACTTGTAACAGACAGGAAAAACAAGTTTTAATGGTCTTGCACTTGATGATATAAGTTGCAGTATGTGATCCAGGTCATTGTGTTGTATTGGTAGGTTTCATTAACTGACGTTCGAGAAAGACGTCTGATTTAAACAAAGGAAGAAGTATGTGCTGTATTTTTTTATGCAGAGTACTTTCTGCTGCATTAAAATGCAGGAATTTTGTAAATGATATAAAAAAAACTGTAATGTTCAACTAAAAATAATTGTGAAAAAAGGTAGGGGTAACCGTCCACGTATTGAGTTATGTAAAACCTTTTGCGTAAAGTGATCAATGTATTAAGTGTTAAGCAGCGAGGAATCCTATTTTAAGATATAGTGTCAGAAGAAAACTAAATGAAAGGTCGTATGGGAAGTTAGATAACCTGCTGAAAAAAACTAATTAAAAATAGTTAATTAGTTCTAAATCGCCCGGGAAGAAATAGAAAATATGACAGGAGCTACAAGACTTCATTTTTAGATAAATGAGAACATAGTATGAGGCGATTTCCTTTCTGTCTATTCCAATCTTATTAACAAACAGAACACTTCCACTATTAGCAACCTTTGGCTGAACGAAATATATGATTTTCAACTAACGACAGGGGTGAAAGGGTTACATTTGTTTCTCTATTATGCAGAAGGTTTCTAATAATATAATGCATTTCTTTTATTGGGGGTATGTCACGTGTAGAATTTACAGTGATGCTCAATTTTTCATAAAATGTTGGAGGTATCATTTTGACTATCGACTATCAGCATCATTATCGGCTTCGAGTAGGCATTTTCACCAATATTGTAGTAAGCAATGTATAGCAATATACATGTTTGTATTTGTTGTTTTATTTTTATTTTTTTAAGAATATCAAGCTGCATGTGTTTAATCTATTATATCATATAGAGACATCGGATTTTAAACTGTCATTTCAGAATCTGAATCACTATCTCAAAGCAGCTATGCCCCTTCGTGATGTGCGTGTTGTATTATGAGACTGTATATTGAAATTAATCCAGTGGGCCTTGAAGCAATGAAAGCAGAGTGATTAAAGAAAAGCACTACTTTAAAAAAATATAGGCGGAGAAAACTGCATGTTTTACCTACACGCAGATTATTTCTTAGACACTTGATGCCTTTAGTTTAGATTCTTACACATTAACTCAAACGTTTAGAAATTTTATGGATACTTAGAAAAAAGATACATGTGACAGAGAAGCTAATAATTTCACTGGTTGTCAACTGTTAAGAGTTGACAATTGAAAACTTTGTAAATGCTTCCAATTGCATATAAAGATTTTACCATCGGGACATTTAAGTTAGAGGACTTGTAAAAAAAGAAAGGCAGGAATTATTGTCTAGGGACGTTCATAGTTATAACGTTATGTACATTTTCCCTAAGAAACTAAAATGAATGAAGGACTTTTGGTCAGAGTTAGCACAAATTAATAGTTTTTCAAAAAACAGTAAATGTTATGGAAATGTTTTTGTCATCAATACCCAATAGAAGAATGGTATCCATAGACATAGGATGAACAATCATAGTAGACACATTGAACAACATTGAAAGAACTGTTAGTAAAATTCTATTATTCTCCGAAAAAGTTTGAAAAGCTTGGAAGACCTCCAATATTTTTGCGAGTTAGCACAAGATAGCGAGTTTTAAAGAGAACTGATAAGAGTTGTTTACAAAGTTGTTGAACATTAGAAATCGCACTGATTTGCGGAATGCTTTCAAGTTGAAACAACTCTCAATATGACGATGACGGAAGGCGATAAATTTAACTTTGAAAATGTTTTCTTAGTATCAAGAGAAATACATGATTTCTATTACAGAAATATTAATTTGGTCTTTATATGAAAAATTGTAGGATTTTTGTAAAACGGGCCATTCTTCTTTAATTTAAAAAATACCTTACAAATATTTTCTTGTTATTTTTTGTCAAATGTCTTATTTTTTCATTAGAGATCTTTCTTCTTAGACATCAGTTTTGTAATTATGCTATTTAATCTGACAGCAACAAACAAGATGTATTTTATGTCAATTTGATGATGTTTTATAAAACATATGGTCATTTAAGAAAATAATTTCTAACCGTTGGTTTCGACCAAAATTGAGCAAAACCCATCGATCGGTATAAGGATACGAATAAACTAGTAAGAGCATGTATCTCTTTAGTGTCTGTAAAATAGCTTCCAATATAGTATTCTGTTTTTGTTATGATAATGGTGAAAAGTTCCAAAATGTTTGCGAAAGCAGAAGGTAAAAAGACAGACTCCTTAAAAGAGCAGAGTGCAAAAATACAAATTACTAAAATGTATTTAAAACTCACAAATAAAAATTTCCTAATAACAGTGAAAACAAAATATCATTTTCATATATACTGGTATATTCGATGGCGTGGTTTAACTAATGTAAGTAGAATAATTCTGTTAATATTAGCAATATTGTACTAGTTATTTATTGCGTTTGTGATTTGTTTTCTTACGTAGGCAGTTCTGAAACAATGAAACCTAAAAATGAGCAGAAATGTGTAAGCCATTTGACAGGTATCAGGATTTCAACGAATTAAACTTTTGGGAATAAAATGAGAAAACAAACAGAGTAGCAATTGCTATAGATACAAGCTTTACATATTAAATCACTTGCTTGACACAAAAGATTTATCGATATTTTGAAATATAGTAAAAAAAAAATCAATTTAAAGAAAGAATTTTTAAAACTACGCGAGTTTCCAATTTGAAATTAATATTTTCTATATTAGTTTTATAGATTTAGAAATAATGTGAAAGATACGGCAATTAAGAAATGTTTAGTCATTTTGGGCGCTTTGAAATTTTAAAAATAAAAAATATTACGAACATTAGTGACATCACTCTTATTCTAAAATACCACAATTTTGTCTATCTTCCTAATTACTGCCAACTATTTAAACAAGCGCGTTAAGTTACACGCGGTGGCCCTCTACCCATCTCGTTTTTAATACGTCCTGTGAGTGTTAAATTTTCCAAGTCCTCCTTCCTCATTATATACCCGATAAATTTCAACTGGCTTCTTCTGATTCTTATTGTAAGTGTTCTTATTAAGCAAAACAAAAGAAAGAAATGAAAGCAATAAATAACGTAGGCAATATTCTTTGTTAAATAATCTGACATCAAAAGAAACGTTAAATGAAGGCCACAAATGATCATAAAAAGAAAAAAAGAATCGTCGAACCAATTTCAATTCTTCATTGCCACTTTTAATGTCATTTTGAAACATTCGTGCTTAGTCTGAATTTAAACCTCTTTACAATTTATCCACTTGTCACCGACGATCTTCTTGTCATTAATCTGGCACGAGGATAAACAAGAAGATATATGTGAGAATAGAACAATGCCGCTAATAAACACACAAGTCGTAGCAACGAGTAACTGAAAACATCTACAAATAAATCCTCCCCGAATGTGTTGAACTGTGCGTAGGTCTGAATTACACTTTAAAAATAAAAAAAAAAGTTTTGTACTAGTGGTCAGTAGGTGAGAAACCATGAAACTGTCTACTATAATACAGACCTCAAAGGTTTATGCATATTAACAGGACGTATATAATAGTTTTAATAAGAAAGCATTTATTTTAAAGTATACATAAAGGTAATTAAACCAAGCTCAGATTTCGACTGATTAATATGAATTCATAATTTTAATAATTCTACAACTTTTTACATTAATGCAGGTATCCTCCAGGTTTCTATTCTTGGATCTAGATTCTTCCTAATTTCCATCAATGACTTTCTTCATGTCATCAGTGCTTAACTTATTATCTATACTGATGACAGAAATATTTATTCTTAATGGCAAGTTTCATCGGTAAGATAATAACCTACAGTCTGTTGTTATCTGGACCAAGAAAAGCTTTGTTAATTTTAACGTCTTCAAAACGAGTCTGCGCTCTTTTAATTATCCGAGAGAACCCTTTTTACCTTCCATCAACATGGCTGATGCTAACCTCCAGAAGAGTGACTTCTTGCGCCTTCCCGGGCTAACATTTTCCGCCAGTATGTAGTAGAAAGATTATATTCAATCAACGGCTAAGTCTGCTGCTAGGAAAGTTGGGTTACCGTGTCGTGCTAATCCAGTTTTCTCTTTAGAATCTATCTTACACATAAGTTTACCATTCGTCCATGCATTTAATATTGCTGTCACATCTGGTCTGAATGATATGGTATGTATTTAGAGATTATTGTTAAGATACAAAGTGGAATCTGCAATGTCATTGGTCCTGACCTAGAATCTCGAATTGAGTCACTTTCCCACCAGCCTAACGTCGGTTCCCTGTGCCTTTTCCATAAATAATTTTATGGTAATTGTTCTGATGAGCTTTTCTCTTTAATATTAAGTATTTATTAATTTAAGCGTACTACTAGATTGGCGGCTAGGTCTCATCATTTTAGAGTTTAAATATCTAGATGATACCGTAAGTTCTGTGCTAACAGTTTCTTCTATCACATTTTTCGTTTATGGAATTTTCTTCCAGCTTCTTGCTTTTCAGTCAATTGTAATCTTCAAAAATTTAAACGCAATATAAATGGTTATTTTATGTCTTCTTAATTGTTATCCTTTATTGTTCTCTCTCCTTAATAATATTTTATTTTTCTTATATTCTCTCACACTCAGTAACCTCTTGCGTTTTAGTGAAAATTAAGCTGTATTTTTAATTCTTAAATTTTATTATGTTGTTGTTGCTAAGCAGTGAGTAATCTCAAATGCCATACAATCTGTCATATCTGTAGGCGTTTCTCTTTCAGAACAACTATAATTTAAGGAGAATAGTAATTCTCAGAAGCTTTTCGTTAAAGGACCCGTGGTTAGAATCGATTTTAAGCAAGCTGAAATATTATATTGCCAGTTGTGCGTTATGATTACTCGATGTGATGAGATTGGATGGCATAAATGACACGAAACAATGGCTCTGCACGTGCTCACTAACTTTGTATCCTGACAGTTACTAGCTAATGTTTTAATGTCCTTTCTCTGCTGGATGTAAGCAATCATGACTTTCGACGTATATTTCATCATTATCAGTGAACTGTCATGCACTCTTAAAAAAATATTGAAGTGGTTTCCTATTATCTTCTATACGGTTTGGAATTCAGAGTTTTCATTCTCTTATACTGGTTGCACCCTAAGGCCAGAGAGCCTTGGTCTAACTTGCTATTTAGCTTATAGTTAGGGGACAATGTTTGAATTTATACCTTCCCCTAAGCGCATTTGTGTGAGACGTAAAGAAACCTACGATCCGGAAATTTGAACACTGCTCGCCAATATCCGTTACACTGCCCGAACATCCTTTTATCGTTTATAGCCATAAACGTATTGATGCATTTGGTATAGATTTTTATTCTGTAATCATTAATATCCCTCGAACTAATATTTATCCTAACATATTTACATCCTATTAGCTTACACATCTCAGAATAATAGAAATTTCCTTTGTTGACACAAGAGGACAATATTGCGTGGAAGATGTGTCAAAGTTTTCCGCTATTTTCTCGTCATGGATCAGCAGGTAAATCGATGCAGATTGTCACAGCACCATTGAAATCTTACAAAAACAATTAGCGAAATCTTAGAAATGTATTCTCTGCTCTTGATTCCTTTGCATAGATACTCTAAAATCTTTCCCAGTAAAGTTATAATTTTAGTCATCATCGTAACTGAATATAAATATAGTTTTTACATTGTTTATTCTTCAATTTGTGGAAAATACTCAACTGACGAAGAGCAATAGGTTTCTTAAGATAATAATAAAGTAGGGGCTTTTATTTGGTATATCTGTATTCTCTCCCTCTCTTTGTTTTATTATTATTATTATTATTATTATTATTCAAATCCACTTGTTGCAATTGGAATAAAACAGTACTTTTTGATTTTTGAATTATTTAAAAATTATTTGTGCACAACTATCTGCATTTATTGAATTTGCATTCTTACTGGTTATTTCGGTGCCGGATGAATCTCTTAAAGAATCTCTTTTGTGAACATACCTTAAAATAAGTCTTGCAAAATCTGATGCGAGAAGAATAAATTAATTTTCAGCACTATTTTTTTTTAGCAAATTTTCCTAGAGATGGTGTTTCGCCTCCTGTACTGTGAGCAGCTTAATAGGAGTAGATAGGTTCGCCTATCGTCTGGTCAGCACACTTTCTATATTTATTGAACAGGATTAGAGGTGTATCCCCTGTTTTCTGTTTAGGGTATAGTTTACCGGTCCTTTCTTCTTCACTGGCCTTAAAGATTTAACTATATTAACTTTTTGACCTGGTTGACCAGGATGCTCTGATCAACAGTTGCGTAATAATGGAGTTTTTATTGTTCCATGCTGCATGTATTTCCGGTTGGCAACCCTGAGGCCAAATTATACTTTAGTTTTAGTCACCACCTGGCTAGCTTGTATTATCATTGATGATAATTATTTTGGTATTTGTCTTCTTAATAAAACTTTCTCATGACAGATATACTGAAAAGAAATACGACAAAACGAATAAACAAAAAATCACATACCGCCACTCAACCTATCTTTCTCTAATGTTCATGGAATAAGTTCCAATTTCTGTAGTATAGAATATTTTCTTTTGTAACGTTCTCCAGATATCGACGCACTTTACAAACTAATTTAAATTCTTCCATTGCTATCAATGAATACTCTATTCCATGCTATCTTCCTCTTTGTCGAAATGATTATAGCATACATATGGTCTCGTTATTTATATTCCTGAGAAATCTTCCAGTGGCAAGGAAATATCTATTTAGTCCTTTGATAATTCTTTCATGTGCTTTCGATTTTTATTATTGCACTCAGTTATCTCCTTTTTCCTTTATCATTCTCCTTCTTCTTGGGACTGTAATACATTAGACAAAATTTATGACAATATAGAAATGAACCCCCCCATCTATCTATCTATCTATCTATCTATCTATCTATCTAGCTCAATCTCTATCCATCCATCTGCGAACGTTTTTGTGTTTGTTGATTTTAATGTTCATCGAGTCAAATAGATTAAGCATTCTAATGTTACTGATGTAGCCGGTATTCAGACTTCAATTTCTTGTTAATTCAAATCTTGCAGTAGTTTCTGTTGATATTTCTTTTCTGTCATCTATTAGAATCTCCTATTAACAAGACTTTTTCTATTACTTGCGTACAGATTTCGTGACTTTCTTCGAGATGTCCCTTAAATTAAATTCTTAACCTTTCTATTGAGAATTGCTCTAAAGCGTTTTTTTTTTCCTGGGTTCTTCTCGGAAATACCAAGATAATAATCTTCTCCTTGGTTGACACCTGCCTTTTCTGCTGCTGTAGCCTACAGAAATCACTTCCCGGTGTTCCAGTGTGATAGTTCCGATTACAACAGAAGCCTATTTGTGTCTGCTCGTAATAAATGAAGTCTTTATTTGCAGATAGAAGCTATGAGGTGTTTCCTTCTAACAAGTTTAACTCTCGTGACTACTGGTGGTTCTGTAAAATTCTCTTGATTTGAGGTGTTAACTTCTATTGATAAACCAAAAATTCTCAAATTATACTCTCGAGTCATCTGGGGTATCTTTACCTGACTTTCTATTGAGTGATATACAGATAACTTCGTCCAAGGTTCCTGCTATAAACTTCAAGCTAGATCCCTTCAGAGCATGTGAACTTGAACATGTGAACCCTGCAATAGTTCTTAAGAAATGTGCTCCCAAACTGGCTCATGTTCTCTCTAAACGGTACAATAAAGCCTTTGTTGCATCTTGTTTTCCTTCTTGTTGGAAATCCTCCTTTGTCGTTCCTCTGGTAAACCATCTGATCATTTTAACTATCGGCCTATTAACCTTCTACATCTTATTCGTAAAGTACTAAAGACTCCAATCAATTTTGAATTGGTTAAGCATCTCACATCTCAGGGTTTTCTTTCGGATAAACAATGTCTTTCGCTTCTCTAGATCAACTGCTGATGTGTCTGTCAAGCTCTAGATAAGAATGGTGACGCTTGAGCTATTGCTTTGGATATCTTGAATGCATCTGACAGGATTTGGTATATTGGTCTTCTTCATTAATTGAAAGGTTATAGTATTTCTGGACGAATTTTTTAGTTCAGTCTTTCTTAATGTATAGCGAAATGAAATTTGTCTTGAACGACCACTCTTCTACATTTTTTTTTTGCATTAATGCACGCTTCCCCTAATTTTCCTCAATGACCTTCCTCAGTTCACAACTTGGAAACTGTGCTGATGACGAAAACATTTATTCCTGTCTTAATAGTAAGTCTGAGCGGTTCGATGAAGTCAAATTGTCAGCCTATCTAAAATATAATCTACTTTTTTGTTGTTAACTGGGGCAAGGGATGGCTTGTTAATTTTAATGTATCCAAAACGAAACTGCTCTCTTTTAATCGTTTGAATGAACCCTTTATACCTTCCATCAGCGTGGCTGAAGCTAACCTCCAGGAAAGTGATTCATTGCGCCTTTTTGCATAACATTTTTGAATTGAAAAGATTATATGGAATCAATTGCTAGGTCTGCTGATAGGAAAGTTGGTTTACTCTGTCGTTCTAAACAATTTTTCTCAACAAAATCTATCTTATATATTTATAAGTCTATCATTCGCTCTTGCTTTAAATATTGCTGTCACATATGGCCTGGTATTTCTACTATGTATTTAAAGATTCTTGATAAAATACAAAGAAGAATCTGCAATGTTATTGGTCCTGATATTGGCATCTCGCTCCGGTGACTTTCCTACCTCTATAGTGTAGCTTCCCTGTGCCTTTTGTACAAGTACTTTCATGGTAATTTTTCTGATGAAATTTTCTCTATGGAAAATAGACTTTATAAATTTAAGCACAGTACTAGCTTGGCCTCATCATTTTACAGTTGAAATGGCTAGACGTAACCGTAATTTTTATGCTAACAGTTTCTTCTATCGCACTTCTTGATTCTTGAACTCTTCTGACTTCTTGCTTCCCAGTCAAGTTTAATCTTCAAAGATTTATATGCAATATCAATAGTTATCTACTCTCTTCTTAATTCTCACTCTTTTATTGTTCTCTCTCCTTAATAGTATTTTTCTCATATTCTTTAACACTTGATTACCCCTTACGTCTAAGTGACCTTATTGCTTTACTTGGAGGGAAATGATTAAAACAAAAACCAGGCATCGGGAAGGATTTCCGAAGTTTTAACGAGATTTTGAATTCAAGGAAGATGCATCAAATATAAGTGAACTTGCAAAAAAATAAAAGATGGAGCGGAAGTTGAATTTTCTTTTTGGCTTGTTTAACAATATTTTATTAATCTATATTAAATTTATTTTTAATATTTAATGTTCCTTTATTAATAATGTTCCTCACGAGAACGTAGGAGTTAATTGTTTAAAAGGACCAAAGATGAAAATCTTTAAAGAAACTGACAAAAAATAAAAACATGAATTTCCTTTATTTTTTCATACCTTATAAATTTGAATTGTCCATGTTATATCCATATACGATGCAATCATTTGTATGCCTGAATGTATATAAACACGCTGACCCTGTGTTCCAAAGTTTTCGGCCGGTTAAAAGTGGGTTAAAGTAAAAAGAACTTAGTCATTTTGTAGATTTTGGGAAGCAGGTCGGGTCGAGAATTCGTCTTATTGTTTGGCTCAGAAGAATAAAAAAAAATCACTACTTATGGATAGACAGAGCAAGAAAATTAGTCAAATTACATGTACGTTTTCATAAATGTCTGCGTCTGCCTCAAGCAATGTATTCAACTAAGTTTTAGCGCTTCTTTTGTACACACCAACTGAGAGAAGAACAAAATATGCAAAGTATTTGTATGCTTACAACTATTCATTTATCTTCATGGATTTTTTAAAAAAATACACCGACACTTTGCAAAGTCAAAAATGTTGCGATCGTAGACAAATAC
>OZ010612.1:41668352-41678352 GCA_963932145.1 Acanthosepion lycidas
TAATAATTTCGGCATTTCTTATTGGCAATATACTTCATATTCTTTACTTTCGCCAGATTTTATTTATTTGAACCTGTATTTATGAATAAAGAGATTAATTATGAATATCTCAATTTCACAAACTATACATGAAGACAGAGGTAAACGGGTATCGTAACGATTATTTGCGCAGAAATTGGAACCGCCGTCTCGAGTTCAAATTCTGGGTTATTTTGTTGCGTTCGCTTTCGCACTTTTTCATTTTGGAAAGGCATGAACCCGTCTCTCATACCCTCAGTTATGGGTTAAATAGCAATGTCGACCGTGCTCTGAAGTATTGAGAGGAACGCGAAAATAAAACTAAATTCCAAAGTATGGAAAAAGTCTATGTTTCCTATGATAATTCACAATTAAATTAAATTAATTTGCTGAGTCTTATGAAAGAACATGGCTTTAAAAATACATGAAGGCCATGCATATTATTTGATTATTTGGTACCGCTGAAGGCAGATTCTTCATCTTATATATAAAGTACAGTGTATATGTATTTGTGCGTGCCTGTGTGCAACTCCTCCGCTCCCAATTGTCCGATTTCAGTGATTCATTCAAAAGCTTTAGAAAAGTTAGGAGCAGGGAACGATTTTCGTTGAGCTCAGATTCAGGGTTTGCCGATGATGCGAGGTTAAAAATATATATTAATATATTATACTAGCCTTTATCGTTGTTTTCATGGTTCAAGGGGAGTAACTCTCATTTTCTTTTTGTATCCAAAAGTGCAGTGCACGTTTTATTATAAATTAGCTTAAAAGCCGCCCTACCGAGAAGCATTTAAGCTAGCTCCTGTGGAGGACACTTGTTTTGGCCATCATCACAATGCCTAGGGAGGAGTAGATGCGATAGGCATCAATAAACTACAGAAGAACTCAAAATTGATCGCTGTATTTAAGTAGTGAATTCATATTTAAGCTTACCTTTTAAAAGTTCAATGATAATTCTTCTGCTATCACTTAATTTAAAGACGATTTGATGTACATAGATCCTTATTTTCCGTACAATTATTTTTTATTTCATGGGTGACAGAACAGGGGATAATTTATAAGATAAAATTAATATAGTGTAAAGATGGGGAAGCAGAAATTAAAATTAGTTATACATTCAACATTTGAAGAGTTAGCGAAATATAATAACTAATTAAGTAAAACCTATATTATGGAATCTATATGAATAAATGCGAACTTGGAGCTCAATTCTCCCACGAATTCTGAGATTAAATAGCCCTAGCTCTAATTTATAGTAAATTGGTATTTACTCGACCCCCTACGAAGTCGCGTTCTGACACAAGGTCGGTTTAATGTGGGGAGCCAAACCGCGTACACCCAGACTAGGAAAAAAATTCCCGAGACTCCGCAACCGTCGATTGCGCTGGCCTCGGTGAGAGCACAGTCCGTCACTCTGGTGGAATGAGAGTGCGCGGCCTCTGCAGCAGTTTCCCAGGTCTGGGTACCTCTCAGTATAATTTTCCTTAGTTGTGACTCTGTCCTTCGGCGGAACCGCCTTTGAGTGCACTCTGCCGAAAGACAGAGATGCATCTGAGAGATGATAAATAAACGTCTTACAAACTACTTTATAGCAATTTGTATTTACTCACCCTCACCACCACCACGCACGAGGTCAGGTTGTGACACCAGGTCAGTTTTTAAGGTGGAAACCCGAGTGCGTACACCCGGTCTAAGAAAAAACTTGCCCGCAGCCCCCACAACGACGGTCGGTTGCGCTGGCATCGGTGCGAACACAGATCCCTCTCTCTGGCACAACGAGAGGGCGCGGCCTCGAGCAGCTGTTTCCCCAGGGCTGGGCACCTCTCAGTATAATTTTCCTCAGTTACGACTCTGTCCTCTGATGGAGCCGCCCCTGAGTGCACCCTGCCCAAATACGGAGACGCAACTGAGAGATGATAAGTAATGTGTTACAAACTACTCAAGGGAGCAGTTTACTCACGAAAAGCTTAATATCTGTATTATATATTATCTACTTCTAGGTAATATCATTCTTTAGGTTTAACTAATTCGCATATTGATTTTGAAAAAGTTTATTTTATTAATTATGTGTCCTTCATTACTGTTCTTTTATTGAAGGATTGTTTTGGTTTTCATATCAAAAATAATTCTTTTTAGTGATATTGTCTTATATAGTGCAGAATAGTGTATTAAATTTGCATTTTACTTGACCTTCAACAAGTTGGCATCTATTTGTAAAATTTTCCTTAACTATAACAAACCAATATTTATGAATGAAATGTTCATTTAAAATTGTTGTTTCAATGATTTCAAGTAGTGTGCTTGGCGAAGCGATAGCGAGCGGGCGAAGTCTGCTAGTTGATTATATTAATGTTTTACACCAGACAGAAGATATTTTCCACCCTGTGTCATTTAAAGCCCCTGTCTATTTTTTCGCATACTTAACCTGCAAGTCATAACATTATAAAAGTGTGTCGCCTTGTGGGATGTTATTTCTCCTGTAAATTATTCAAATTTCTGTGCAACAACCGAGTAAGAATTTCACATTAACTAGGTTAACTCGTGAAATTAGTGGGAACTTACTGATGGATGTAAAAGCATCGGTGCTTTAAAATTGTTATGATAAATATTTGTTTGTAATGAGTTTTTGTATTAAAATTGTTAGTAATTATTTAGTTCCTCTTTCTCGTATTTAGTTTCATTCAACGTTAATTCTTTGAAATACGACAGTAGATGAACCAAATAATAATAAAAAGTAACTTCTTTCCTTATTGCTGTGTATTTGTCAATCCCTTAAAAGATTTAGGACGTAAATATTTCAGCACTTGAAATGAAGTACGTTTTAATTTCTGTCTGAAGAATTGTCGTTATATGCTAATTCATTTCGTTTTAGCTCTTTTTACATTTATATACTTTCGGTTGATGTACTCTCCGGCCTTGTTTAGGCCAGTGTGGTATTAAACTAGAAGCATTACAGAAATAAACAATGACTTCCAGGAAATAAACTCAATGTTCAAAATCGAATTATGGTGAAAACCTCGTTAGCAATACCAGTTGTCACTTCCAGTTTTAACATTTTCAGTATAGATGAAGTAAAGAAAATGGATTCTAAATTATTACTGATTTGTCATAATATGTACCACACGAAAGCGGGTGGTGAAAGTCTTTTTATTGCCAGAAATAATGGTGGTAAAGTTTTTAATTCAACATGTCCAATAAAACAACCACAATTGGTCTAAAAATACTATAAAGAACAAATTCATCAATGGATTCAACATCATTCTAAAATAAATAAATATAACAAGAAATGCAGCTAAAATTATTAAAAACGATGCTAGGATAGAAAGATGAAAGAATAAAAAAAATAACACATAAGAACCAAAAATATCCTAGATGTCCAATATGAATTCAAATGTAACGATGCAAATAAAGCGTGATACTCAAGACCTATCAATGGCTGAAGTGTGCAGTGTTAAAAGCAGTGACAGAGGATGCACCGGACCAAAGACAGGAATTACCAAACACATAATAAATAATAAGGTAAACCTGATATGTAGATTATGTGAACAAAGTTTTGGCCAATTAGTGTCTGGCTGTCCAAATTTGACATTGGCTGAATTCAAAGATCGACCTGGCACGATTACGCTGAAAGATGTCTCAGTATCACAGAGTTCCACATCGCTCTGAAAATCAGAGAAAGCCCTAATGTCTCTAATTCATTGCTGTCCATACTGAAAGATAATAGACCAGAATTTTTAAATACTACAAACTTTCAATGCCATCAGATAAAAATTAATCAATTAAAAAATATGAAAAATAAATATAAGCATCTTTAAATTGAAAAATATGACGCCTTAATTTTATATTCATAATAACTTGAGACCAAGGTACAATCACAAAATGTACAGAAAAGAACATTAAAAAGATTACTGAAGCTTTTATTTACAAGAGGTTAAAATATTGCCTTGTGTGGAATTGTTCCTCTACTCAAAATATTATCAACATACAGAAAATATAGAAACTATACCTGTTCTCATCAGAATTTATGCAAATAGAATGCATATATGTTACTACCTTGTCTTAATCCAGAGAAGAAAAAAATGTTAAAATAAATAGACGAACAGAACTTCGGATGAAACTCGAAAATGACGCCGGTCCTCACTAGATGATGCCAGGTTATTTTTGCTCTCATTCGTGCACTTCCAGAATTAGAGGGTATTTTAATATTTAAGCTGGATGAAATCAATTTCACGTCTCTGCATCTGTAATGGAGTGTTTAGAGGATTTGATATTTGTGCCAGTTTAAGGTGGAGACTCCCTAACCGTCTTTGATTATTTCTTTTCATTTAGACAGAAACTAAGCTAAATGGTTGATCATAATGTTCTTACATAATTCCCGAAAACACGCGAAAGAAGCCGGAAAGTATAGCGGCGGAAATGTTGTGAATATAAAAACAGCTCAGGTGCGAAAAATAGTCCGAATTAAATTTTTTAAATCTGATGCGTCTTCTCGCCAGATTTGTTTAACCTTTACAGAGAGGTCTTCTTAAATATTTAGAAGTCATACTAGGAGTTACCAGGAGTTATTATTGGTAGTACCAGGAGTTATTATGCGCGGATGAACTATATTCTTTGGTTCCGCCAGGACTAACCTTCACGGCTAGGATCCGCCATGACACTTACATTGTGGCAAACCACCCACATTCCCTCCCTATTCCATCGGTGAGTAGTTCCACTCGAACAGCTTCTTCCCGCAAACGACTGCTCTGTGGAACAGACTCCCAAGATTATGTTTCCTCGATCACTACAATCTTAACCTGATACGGATGGCAGACTAGAGCTAACCATTGTCCCACCCTATACATATAAATTACCCCTTAACGTAACCCTCGACCTCGAGTGGCCCCCGGACATTGTACAGTGATATCTTTACTGTAGAAAAAAGTGGACAAGGCCAAAATGCGGGCTATGTATTGGAGACGTCAGAATCAGGCATGTACAGAAATTTACCAGTCAGACGACGGAAAATCTGGCATAGAAATTCAAAGGTACAATAGCGAAAGATGCCTTTCAAAACTTAAACAATTTGGAGACAAGAAAACTTCGTTAAAAAGAAAAGACGACAGTGAATGCTGGACAATTTTTTCAGAGGTGAAGAGAAGACTAGAGTCAACGTAGCCGTGGTTCTAGAGAAGGATGCTGGGAAATCCACGGAAGAAGCACGTGAGCAATAAGGAGGCTTTAAGGAATATTCAAATAAAAAGAGAATTTGAATCAGGAGCGACTGTTGAAATTTCTGGGACGCATGATGAGAAAATAGGGATGGCAGAATTTGACACTCGTAGGGTTAAAGGACATATTAAAGGCAAGAGAAACAGAGAAAAATAGTAATTCTACCTTATTTCTTTTCAGTAATTAAATTAATATGATCATGCGATGAAATTATTTACGTAGAGAAATTAAAGTCGTATTTTCAATTTTAAAAGTGGAAATGACTCTTTCTAGTCTTTACTATTTCTTTAAGTTTATATATCATTCTGTACATATACTTCCACAAAATTTGTGTTAGGTGTGAATGTTTCTTCCATCAGTGCTAATGTTAAAAGTCCCTCATTCGTGAACTGAACATTAAGTTACGTACATTAAAGCAAAACGAAAAAAAATAGATTTGTTTTATATTAAATAAATATAGAACAGCCTGCTAAAAAGTTCTCGGCTCGGCTAAAAAGGCATTTAAAAACAATTCTGGTCAGATTTGCGGACCCGGGTCACACTAAAAACTTTTCAGTACCCGACTCATAAATCTAGAACAATAATGCTGTAGCCTAACCGAATTTTAATCTGAAATGTTTACTGTATACTATTCACTGTCCGTGATTAATATTCACTACTGAATTAAGGGCATTGACAATGGAGTAGATTATGTTGAAAAGTATTCGCTGTGTAAAATATATATATTTTTTTTATCATTTCGGCTCCGAATTTATTGATGCAAGATTACTTGAAATTAACTTCTTTATAAAATCTCATATCTCTTGTGACCGACTATTGAAATGCGACTTCTGTTCTAACTAAAATTCAAACACTCCTATTCCCAAGAGTCACTATTAAAAGCTTTATGCTGGTATATTTTTAAACTTCTGTCAATATGCGAAATAGTTAAGACTATTCAACAAAGGACTGAGCTTTAAAAATGATCAAAAGTAAAAAGCAGTAACTTAATATGTTTTTCTATTTAATGATCGGAGGTATATTGTATGTAAACGAAGAGTACCACCTACACTGCATTAGGGACACAAAAGCAACTATTAAATACGCAAAAGGGAGTGTCATGGGATCGTTTTTATGTGCTTGAAAACAGCGGCGGTCTGTAGGATGAAATTAAAGAAATTATGAAAAGTAGGCCTTATGTAAAAAATATTGGATAAGATTATTCAAGCATATGCCCTCAAAACAGCTAAGTGTTTTTAAACACGATAACATAAAATATACTATCATATTAACAAGATCCATATTGAAGAAAATCACACGGAAACTGCGAATGCTGACCCATCGCTGCGCCTCAAAACCTATTAAGAACTTATAGCAAAGCATAGAAAATAACATCTAACATAAACTCGCAAAGGTGAATGATTTCCATAAGCTGACCAGAATCATCTTGGAACGCATAATGAAATTAATTGCATCGATCTGTGCGTGATTTAAAATATATATGAATGAAATATTAGGTAATATTTTCACTTGTGCCTCAAAACTTAGTTAAGTCATTGTATTTCTATCAAACTTTGTTCACCTTAAGCTTTAGATATGAACATTGATATACGAGACGAACAGTCCGTCCATTAGAACATAGGCAAACATTAACAAAGGACATTTGAAACGACTAATGACCGATTATAGGCACTTTTTACTCTCGCTTAGCTTCAAAAAAAAAAAGGAAAACTGTAAAAACTTTAGAAAAATAGCTTTTTCTATAAAAAATATATATTTTCCTTGCCTATCTGTCCCATTCAATGAAATTATATATATATATATATATATATATATATATATATATATATATATATATATATATTAATTGATTTAAAATATGTTTTTTTCGCTACACAGTTCTAACCATGTTTCAAAAATGGAAGCTGAAAGCTCCGAATTTACATTGAGCACTATTTTGTAAAAATAAAAATATCTATAAGAACACCGGATTATATATCTTACTGTTCTTTCTTATATATATATATATATATATATATATATATATATATATATATATATATATATATATGACAGGTGTGTTTTTATGTAATGTGTTTCACTTTTGATGTAGAAATATTTCCTTTCATTAGTGACACTTTGTAATACATACATACATACACACACACAATATATATATATATATATATATATATATATATATATATATATGAGGCGAAAACCCTTGGCAACATGGATAAAATATTTTAAGAATATAACTCAGAAAAGAATAACCAAAAAGAAGAAATTTGGAGCATGTTATAGATGTTTAAATTACTATCATTCTCAGATGTCTGAAAAATTACCATTCTCACAGTTAGAATTCAATAACCTGTACACATATTTCAGATATTAGAGGACATAGTTAATCACCCTTAACCTAAAATTAAGGCGCTATATATTTTCTAAATATTTGTCAACATTATTTAATGTATAAATAGCATTCTAACAAGACAACTTTTCATTTTATGCAGAAACAGTCAATTCGTAATGTAAAATGTTCGCTTAGCTGAAAAGTGTAGCGACTAATGCAAAGATAATACTTTTTAACTGAAAATTACACTGGGTACCGATTTACCTAATGATAAAATCATTGAAGCGATTTTGTCTACTTACGCAATTTACAAGACAAAAAAGCTACAGTGAATTTCAGTAAAATCTAGTATCCATGAAAGCGACCATTCATGCCATATTAAAATCAAATTTAGTTTAACGTTTTTTTCCTCTTTTTTTTTAATTACTCTTCTCAGTATGAATTAACAAAAGGCAAAGAACCATTGCGTCTTAAATGTTGACGTCTGAAAATGTTCTCAGCGTCTCATGTTTCTGTTCAAAGGGATTTTGTCATATTAAATTTTTTATCGAAAAAAAAAAAAAAAAGAGTTCCCACATTGTGAGAGTAACAATATGGAACAAACCAGTACCCTGTCTAAGGTGACCGTGGGCAGGGTGCCTCAGAAATGACCGAGGAATCATACTAAACATACATGCATAGTTGCGTAGTATGAAACTAAGGAAGTATTGGTTAAAAATATATTTAGAGGATTTTGTTCAAATCTAAATCTTAAATAATATTGTGAGGCATTATAAGTTTTGACTATGTTTCAAATTCTATATGTATGTTCTCTAATATGAAAATAACATATCTCAAACGCTTAAAATATTTGAGAATATGCGTGTGTATAAATTTGGATGAAAATCCAAAAAATTGTGAAATATATGAGACATTTTGAAAAAACGTTTAACATGAAATGTGTCGTTGATGATTCGGCATCAGCAGAATAATTAATTTCATTACATAAGAAGAAAAACTATGACGACGAAACGCGATTCAGCTTAAGTGACTGAAGGATTAATTCATTTCAATTATTTTTTTATCCCATATTGTTTCAGCACTAATAAAAAAAAGAGATGAACTGAAACAATGTTCGGTACTTAATCCATGAAAAAGCAAATGAGTTTAAATCAACTCAGCGGTCAACCGGTGAACGTAAATGTCATTTCATTTTATAAATGTAGATTTTGTACTTGAGAAATGAAATTTCTTTTCTGATGACGTCGTTTAAACGGTGAAATGTTAAAAAATTTGTTTTTTTAAAACACTACATACCATATTCACTAAGGAACTCATTATCGATAGTATAGAACTAATTCTAAACAATTAACACTTTTGAATTTGAAACAAAAACTATATCCAAACACTAGGTCCCGCAATGTGAACGAAAATGGCACCAACATATGCGACCTAACATTAGCTTACCTAGAAGAAAACCTATATGAAAAGATAAAACAAATATAGGGGAGAAAATATAAACACCCATTTCACTAAATTCTGGAAACGATATTTAGATGATTGCTACATTTTCTGGAAATCCTCATGGGGTGATATTAACCATTTCCACACTTCTTCAAAACTTACACTCAAAAATCAAATTCACCCAAGAATATAATTTCAACAAATTACCATTTTTAGATGTACTCATTAGAAATAAAAACAACCACATAATCACATATCTACCACAAACCTACAGACACCGAACAATATCAATTACAAGAGTCATCACCCAAAAAACTGCCTAAAATCCATATCCCTATTCTTTAGCACCTATGGCTTGTACTATAGTGACTGAGAAACACCCCCGAAAAACCCGCGTAGAAGAACTACATAAAACTCTAAAAAAACGAGCCTCCCACCCACAACACTAATACACAAAAAAAATCCTTTAGACCAACTACGAAATCCAAAGAAACAGAACGTCGAACAAACTCTAGAAACATACAACAAGAACAATCCAGAACTATTTATAGAAATTACAAAAAATCTAGACCTACTTAACAAGAATAATAAACTGATAAATATACTAAAAACAACCAAAATAATTAAAAGCAAACGCCAATCTAAAAACCTAAGATACATTCTAACCTCATCCAAATTTAACCAACAAATACAGGAAGTCACAAAATGCAACATAAAAAGATGTGGAGTTTGTGACATCATTATAGAAGGAACGTCCTACACTTTTGAAAACCCCAAAACTACATTCATAATAAATAAAAATTTAAATTGCAACTCCAAAAATGTGATTTATGCACTCAAATTCACAAAATGCAAATCATATATAGGTAACAGCCAACAACTAAACAACAGTGTCTCCCTACACAAAAGCAACATAAAATTACCAGACAACAGAAAACTCTTTGTATCACATCTATAAATGTAACCAGGGTGAATTTAAAATTATGCCAATATACCA
>OZ010612.1:41683352-41703352 GCA_963932145.1 Acanthosepion lycidas
CATCACTCTTCCATAAGAGGTGGAAATGCCTTAACCTGGTAAAGGGCGATAATGAGGATTATTCCACGTTTGCCGCAATCGTAAATAAACACTGTGACGACTTCAAACTAGCGGAATTAACACCGGACAATTTCAAATGTCTCATCTTTGTTCAAGGGCTAGTTTCTACAAAAGATAGCGAAATGCGTAGAAGAATGCTTGCAAAATTACAAAATGAACCGGGTCTAACATTACAGCAATTATCGGAAGATTGCCAGAGATGTTTAAGCATAAAGAAAGACGCAAAGGACATTGAAGATTCAGCTGTTTCTCATATACGTAAGTTAAATAAAAGTCTACGTTCTTCACCCTCCCCGGAAAGAAAACTAAAATTTTACGACAATGAAAAAAAGATTCTCACCCTCCCCGAAAAGAAAAAGAAAATTTTATGATAAAAGAAAATTTTACAATAAGAAAAGTACAACTTACAGGACAAATTATGACGAATATCGAAACAAATATAACCCCCTATCCATTAACATGTTATCGATATGGAGGATTACATTGGAACAAGGATTGTTGCTTCAGATATAAAAACTGTCATGAATGTGGAAAAAAAGGCCACAAGGCATCCCAATGTAGAAATAGAAAAGATACTAACAGAATAAGAGCTACAAGGATGAATAATGACAACACCAATGTAAGGAAATATGTAGAACTGTAAATTTTAAACAAAAAGATTAAATTACCACTGGATTCGGGTTCCGACCTCACAGACATGGAAAAAACTCAACAGACCTACCATGTTACACACTCAAAAAATTGCCAAGTCGGTTACAGGCAAACGAATAAAATTTGAGGGAGAAATAATAGTGAATGTTAAATTTCACGGCAAAACAAAAAAACATGAAAGATACTGAAAATTTAGTAGGTATCGACTGGATGCAGAAATTCAACGTTTGGGACCTACCTATCAACTCGTTTTGCAAAAAAGTTAGAGGTTGAACCATCAGATACTATAAAATTGAAGGAAGAATTATACAAGTAATTTCCTGATGTATTTTCAAGTGGGTTGGGACGATGCAACAAATTTAAGGCCAAAATAGAATTAAAAGAAAACGTCCAACCAATTTTCAGAAAGAAGCGAAATGTACCGTTTGCTACTATAGAAAAAATAGACAAAGAATTGGAGAGACTTGAACAAGCTGGGATTTTATCTAAAACAGAGTTTACTGAGTGGGCTGCGCCGGTGGTTTACGTAAAAAAGAAATCAGGAGAAATTCGCGTATGCGCAAATTTTTCGACGGGACTCAACAAGGCAGTAAAAGACCACCATTACCCACTACCGAGCCCAGAGGAGATATTTACAAAGCTCAACGGCGGTAAGATATTTTCAAAAATAGATCTTAGCGAGGCTTATCTACAAATTCCAGTACAAGAAGAGAGTTCGAAAATCCTTTGCATTAATACGCACAAAGGGTTGTACAATTTCAACAGATTACCATTCGGAATAAAAGTTGCACCTGCAATTTTTCAGCAAACGATGAACACAATGCTAACGGGCCAGAATTTCGCGACCGCTTATCTGGATGATATCCTAATTAAGAGCGACAATGTTGAAAAGCACACGTCACACATAAAAGAAGTTTTTAGAAGACTTCAGGATTTCGGCTTCAAAGTAAAAGCAGAAAAGTGATTTTTTTTTTTTCTAAATGAAATTAAATATTTAGGTCAGATAATAAATGAAAATGACAGGAAACCGGACCCAGAGAGGGCATCGGCAATTAAAAATATGCCGGAACTCAAAAATAATTCAGAACTGCAAAGTTTCCTGGGCCTAGCTAACTACTATGGCGAATTTATTGATAATATGCATAAACTGAGAGCTCCATTAAATGAGTTACTAAAAAAGGAGCATAATTGGAATTGGACAGCGTTCAAGGAAATAATACAGAAATTAACTTCAGAGCTAACACTGACACATTTTGATCCCGAACTCGAAATAATTATTGCAAGTGACGCGAGCTCACATGGGGTAGGTGCGTGTATTTTACACAAGATGCCGAACGGTACAAACAAACCCGTTGCACACGCATCTAGATCATTATTACCGGCGGAAAGAAACTATTCACAGATTGAAAACGAGGCATTAGGCATAATTTTTGCAGTAACTCGTTTTCACAGATATATATATATGGGAGAGAGTTCACACTTCAAACGGACCACAAACCACTCCTTACGATATTTGGTTCGAAAAAAGGCCTACCAGTCTATACAGCGAACAGACTTTTAAGATGGGGAACTGTGTTACTGAACTATAATTTTAAACTGCAATTCTTACAATCAAAGAAAATCGGACATGCTGACGGACTATCGCGATTAATACCTGCAAAAAGTGAACCGTTAGAAGAGTCGGTAATTGCCGCATTACAAGCGGAAGAGGAAATCAGCAAGGTACTATGCAATACAATAAAGGAACTACCTGTAACGCTGCTAGAAATAAGACGAGAAGCAGAAAGAAACGAGTTTATCCAGGATACCAAGAGAAAGTAAAGAATTTAGCAGACAGTTTCTCAATCTGTGACAACATATTGTTGTATAACGAGAGAATAGTAATACCAAAATCACTACGAAGAAGGATCTTAAAAGATTTTCACTTAGGACACCCCGAAAAAAACCGGATTAAATCACTCATGAGGTTTTGTATACTGGCCGAACATGGACGATGATATCACGCAAATTGTGGAAAGTTGCAAAGATTGTACTGCTGCGGCGAAGGCACCACCCTCTATACAAAAGTCATGGCCTAAAGTAGACAGACCGTGGTCCAGAATACACGTGGATTATGCAGGACCCATTGAATGTTATTATTACCTAATAACAATAGATAGTTTTAGCAAATGGCCAGAGGTTGCCAGATTCAAACACCCAACAACGGAAAACACCATAAATTGTTTAATTGAACTATTTGCTAGATTTGGTGTCGCAGATTGCGTAATAAGCGATAATGGCACACAATTTACATCCAGCGATTTTAAAGAATTTTGCTAGATGTGCCAAGTAAAACATATTAAGATAACGCCATACCACCCGAGGTCAAATGGACAAGCCGAGAGATTTGTCAAAACATTGAAAAGAGCACTAAAAAAAGCCGAGAACGTACCGACGACAAAAGCTCTACAGCAATTTCTACAAGTATATAGGATAACACCCAAAAAAAAAAACACACCATCGGGTCTTTCTCCAGCAGAATTGTTCGCGCGAAAAGATCGATGTTTGACAAATTATTGCCAAGCAAGAGCAAAAATCAATATACACCGATGGTGCCAAAGACATCATTCAAACCTGGAGAACGGGTTTATTTAAAAAAATTTTAGAAACAATATGTCGTACTGGGAGCCGGGTACAGTAATAAACAGAATCGGGAATCTAATGTATACCATAAAAGGCGAAAAGTTCACACACAGAAGACATATCGATCAGCTACAGAAAAGACGAAGTGAGGAACCAAGCTCGTCAACCACAGATAATGACGATGCTATGGATACAATCTTTGAGGCATTCGAGATACAAAGACCGCAAGAAAATAATACAGTAATGAGAAGGTCAAGCAGGAAAAGAAAATTCGTCGAACCCCTGATCATCAACCACAAGAAACAAAAATATTAACTCCCCCCCAAAAAAGGGATCTAAGGGGGGGTATTATGGGATCAACCCTTTTCTGATATAATGGACTCGTCCTGCTGCCATAAAATAGCCACAGTCAGTCAGAGATGGGAGTAGAGGAACTGGTAGAGGAACAGGGTGGAGGAACAGTGGAAAGTACATAGACACTGTGATTGAGTTGACGTTAGAAGTCAGTTACAAGGACGCCCGACTCTAAAGAAGTTTACTTCGAGACTGTATATAGCGATCTTTGATTAATACTAACCGGCGTTCCTGGATTTTACTAACAGCATTACCTTTTGTATTTTGTGTAAATACATTTAATTTCTTAGCTTAAATACTTGCGTTTGTCATTTATTGGAGACCGATTTTTCACGCGGAATCCACAACACATTGAATCTAGTTTTACTGACCGAAAGGTGCTAAGAAGTATAGACTCGAAGATTTCCTGGCCAAGTGTTTAGGATAAAAAAGTCTTTCTAGAAAGTTCTTTGAAAATCTGCAATTTTAATAATCTCGGTTGAATAACAAATTTTAAAAAGTTCGGTTTCTTATGTATCATGAGAGCCTCACAATATACTGAAAATGTTTCAGGGCCGGTCGATTTTTTACGGTTTGAATTTACATCCCATGCCTTTTTGCCTCCTTGACACGGGTTTATATTATTATAGTAAAATATTTTACGAACATATTTAGATACTTTTAACCATTTCACAAAGCATTTTTCGGGGGAATTTTATAGACTTGTCCAAACTTTTTGCTGTTACTTCTGGCTAGTTCATTCAAAAACAACACTTGACATTTTATGTCAGTTGTCATATCAGTGTATTTTTTTAATTAAATCTGGCGTATTTTGTTTATCTGTTCTAACATGGAAGATAGAATTTCATAAGCAACATTCTCTTTTTATTAAAGGGTAAAAAAGTAACTTAAAAACAAAAACGTGCATTTTACGGAGAAAGGACTTGAAATTATCAAACATGTTAAAATGGATTCTTATTCTTCATAATAGAACAGTTGAGACTTGGAGTGATCAAATCAAGGATCGATCTCAATACATGAACAAAGGTCTTTGGAACCAATTTACAAAAACCGCTGTAAAGTAAGTGTACTCTATGTATAAGTGATCATGTCGATCATGTCAGTGATAAACCTCAGGTCAAAATAACAGGTGATGGAGTACACCACACAAAAGATGATATCATTTTCATGACACATGAAGTGGTTAACACTCTTTGGGATCGGTTCAAGTGATAAACATTGAATTAAAATTTTAGAGTTAAATAGCATAGAATTCTATACCTTCAAATCACTAATATAAAATTCAATCTATAAGAACTAGAAATCGACTAATGTGTGATTGGTTGACATCTCCTTTCTCATCTGGGGGGGGGAATAAACATTTATTTATTCACTATGTGAAGTGAATGCTAATGGTAACACTAGCTAATATTAGCTAATGGTAATATTAGTCAATGAATGCTGAGTGTTTTCATATAAGGAAAACTTATAAGAAGGCACTTGGCATTCATTCACCGAGTAATCTCGATCGAAATTTATAATATCGTCCTATTGAAACAATTTTTCAGCAAAATAGGTTTAAGTTCAGTAACATCTATCGCTCTTTACAGTAAATGATGGGGTTTTCTTCCTAAACTTTCGTTTGAAGTAGTGTGGAAAATCTTGATTATGTCATTATTTTCTCTTTGTGTTATATGTGCTATTTTAATTGTTGCTGCTGTTGGTAGTCATCAAAACAATGCGGTTTGTTATTTGGTACAGTTTTTTGTTTGTTTGTGATTCTGTAATGCTTGTCCACAAAGTTCAAAGAAGAATGACCCTCGCTAAGACTTACATGCTTTATTCACTCGAAGGTCATTTTTAATCATTGATCTGAGAAATCGGTTGTATACAGCTGACAATTTAGGTATTTCTTAACGAGTTTGATGTTATGCATGGCATCAACATGAAAGTCTCCACTGTTTTTGGCTTTGTAGAAACTTACGGTGTTGTACGAAACTACCGCTACTTCAGCCAATTCTATTTTTAATTTCCTTTTTTCCTATATTATATTTGTTAAATATTTGAAATGTTTGGTATTTACTAATCCCGTATCCTAAATTATTATGACAGATTCACAGTATCACTGCTTTCATTCCAATTACAGATCATTGTTTCTCTTGTGGAGAGGTTTATTTTAAGTCTTGATTCTCGGAACATTTGGTAGAATATATTTGTTCAAAATCATTTCTATTCCAGTTATGAATACCTATGTCATCAGTATAGAAAATCATCATCATCGTCATTATTATATTGGCCTTGGGAGGAAAAGCAGGAACACTAACTGAAACCAAATAGTCGTCAACAGAATTCGATCACCTTAAATTTCTCAACAAACACGGCTTAATTGAGAGCAAGTCTATTACGTTTCCTTTTAATTCCTTACAAACAAATCGTTCGTCGTCAGCACGTCATCTGAGGTTAAATGCAAATTCTAAAAATATTCTGCTAGTTTATTTTTTTTTATTATTAGTTTTTTAAAATCTCTTTTCAAATAAATATATTTGGCAAAATATGCACTGAAAAAGCAAAATAATGATTTCGCTTCATATAATAATAATTTGTACACACAAGTACAGCTCGCACATTACAAAGAGCTTTATCTATGTAAAATGTGTGTGACCTTAGGCTTTTTGTTTTTTTGCTGTTTTTTTTTTGTTTTGTTTTTTTGGGTTTTTTTTTTTTTTTTAATAAAAATGTAAAATTAGGTCTCGAGTTGGCACCTAGAAGGAAATGTATATACAACGAAAATCAAAGGAAATAATAATAATAATAATAATAATAATAATAATAATAATAATAATAATAATAATAATATTTTTTATTTATTTTATTTTATTCTTTTTTTTTTTTTTTTTTGTCAGTCGAAAGTGTCATGATGCCATTTCTAACCTTAGGTCCCTGTGCGGGACCCGGAAAGAAATGTGTAAAGGCCAGAAATCTAAGAAAATAATAATAACAATATAATAAGTAAATAAATAAATAAAAATAACCATTCATTTTTTTCCATAATTATAATTATATAATGTATTATTTAAACATAATACTCTAGTGTAATAAAGTTTTGTTTCGTTAATAGCTTCTTTTTCCGATGTCTTTTTCCACCATCTTTCTTTTCCAATTCCAATCGTGTCTCTGTCTCTTGGTAACCTATCTAAGAGAAGGAAAACTCCGAACAACAACCCGCGACTCAAGGTGGTAATTGTACCAAGAATTGATTGTCTGCTGTGTTATGAGGTCGCGAACGATCCCTTACAGATATCGGTAACGTGTCCGTAAAAGACAGTTACCCAATGTGCCGGGCAACTTTGGGTGAACTTATGAACCCGCGCGTTACTCATGGGAACAAAAAAAGTCCAATATGTTTCTTCCAGTGACTAAACGGAGCCCGTCCCAAAGGTGTGAACCTACTTGAGGTCAAAAAATCTACCATAGGAAAAAGTCCTACACAAATAATGAATCTTCAGGCCCCACTACCGGGATAATCGCAAAATAAATATATAATGTATTATTTAAACATAATACATTATATATTTATAATTATGAAAAAAATAGATGGTTATTTTTATTTATTTATTTATTATTATTATTATTATTATTATTATTATTATTTCCTTTGATTTCTGTTGTATGTACATTTATCTGCGAATTATCCAACTAGATCTACAACCATTCATTTAAAGAAAAAAAGGTAAGAAGGTCTCGTGAGGAGTACACAGTCGTTATGACTTCATTCTATGAAGAATTGAACAAACTACGAAAACACATCACTCGCCAAACATGACATTTGGCGAGAAAAAGTTGGACAAGCAATTAGAAAGTATATTGGCGAAAATAAATGTAAGAAGGTACATCATGCGAAATAAGCGACTGACAGATGTTGAAAGTAAAGAAATAAAAAGAACTGCAACTAGAATAGGTGAATCGGTAGAACATGAAAGGGAACTAGAAATAGATGTAAAAAGTATACAAACCACAGATCCTAATGAAGAAATTGAGATACACACCAATCACTGTGAAGATAATGCTGAAAGTTTAGAAGAGTTGGAAAGGCGGGATCTTAGTCGGTCACACACCTTCAATAAAACGAATCCAAAACACATTCTTTTACGGAAAACAAGAATAGTATACAAAAAGCCAAGTAAGAAATCATGTGGCATATAAGTCAGACACAAAATATTGAAATGGAGGAACGAGAACATATCCCAAAATTACAACCAACAAAGCAGAATCTCAAAACTATTAAACTCTACAATGCAGCACTCAAATCAATTCTAGATGAAGTAGAAGCACATATAAGACTCAGTGGAGCAATATATATATCAGAAATAGCAATAACTAAAAAATTAAACATCAAAATAAAAAAAGCAGCCTCACAGACACGAAGAAAAAGAATAGAAAAAGTAATTGAACAGCATAAAAGTGAATTATAATTACTCGATGAACTAGCAAGAAGAACAAATGTAAGGGCTAGAAAATGCAGAAAAGAAAATACAAAATTAGGAATGAAAATAAAGTTCTACAATCTAAAATAAATAAAGCATCAATACAACTGAGGGCTCAAAGTATCAGACGCTATGAAAAAAGGTCAAGATTTTACAGACAAGATCTTTCAAACCGATGCGAACAAATTTTAAAGAGAAATAAGTAAACACAAATTGAAGTGATACACCCATTCAACAATGGAAAAGGTTATACAATTCTGGGGGGAAATATGGGCTTGTCCTAAATACTAAATACACAGAAGCGGATTGGATTACGCAAGATGTAGAATGGATGAAAAATAAATCAGAACAAACATAGATGGGAATCATAGGACATGTTGATTGTGCACACAACTGAAAATCTCCAAGAATAGATAAAATTTCTAAATTTTGGCTCTTTTAGCAAAATACAGAACACAAAAAATAGACAAAGAACTTCTAGAAATGGTCAATGTTCCTTTTAAAATTCCAGCATGAGTAACTAAAGGAATTACCTTCCTTGTATCCAAGAATGGTGACACAAATGTCCTAAAAAACTAATTACATGTTTTCCAACTACTTACAAACGGTTGACATTTATTCTGACAAAAATGGCATATTACCTCTTGAACAAAAAGTTTCCAAACATGACTATTTTGGGTATAAAGATTAATTACTTATTAATAGGATGATCTTTGAAAACTGCTTCAATACAAAGAAAAATCTCAGTACTGCCTGAATAGGTTTTTGTAAGGCATTCGATAGTGTACACAATTCCTGGTTCTTGAAGTCTTTAGATATATACAAGATATCACCCGTCGTCATCAATTTCATCAAACAAATTATGTCGATATGGAAAACAACACTTCACTTCAATCATATAAATAGAATCTATAAGTCTGGTGAAATAAACATCAACAAAGGAATGTTTCAAGGTGACTCTTTGTTTTCCTTACTATTTTGTATATGCCTAATAGCATTAACCAGCGAACTTAATAGGACGGAATATGGCTATAAGATATCTCAAAAGAAAATAAGCTATCTATTTTAGATGGATGACTTAAAAGTTGTATGCTATGAATAACAGTGAGCCTGAAGGTCTCCTGAAAACAGTAAGAGGTTTCAGTGATGAGATTGGAATTGAATTCGGTTTGGATAAATGTACTAAAGCCACAATTGTACGAGGATCACTACAACAAACTTCCACTATTAGCTTAGACCTTGGGGTAGCAATCAAAAATTTAGAGCAAGATGGAGCTTATATGCACCTCGGTGTAAATGGGGTAAAGGAATTCACCATCAAAAATTAAATAAATAGTGCAAAAAGAGTACTATAGAAAGGTACGACTGATGTTAAAAATTGAATTGAATTCTCAGAAGAGAATTATGGCCATTAATAGCCTTGCCATCCCAGTATATATGATTCAATATAGTCTCCACATCTCGAAATGGACTCTAAAAGGCGAATTGATTCTAAGTCAAGAAAACTTCTTTCTAAGCATAACATGCATCATCCAAAGGCAGATTTAGACCGTCTATACATACCCGATAAAAAAGGTGGAATGGGTCTTATTCAGCTAGAATTGTCATACAATTTAACAACTACTTACTAACATACATGCAAACAACAAATGACTGGATGATACAATTAGTCAAACAGCACGAAAGCAAAAAGAAAAAATATTCAATCATGTAAGAAGGTTGTATATACAAATAAGATTTACATTTAGTAAATTCTGTAGAAAACCAAAACAGAACCCAAGAATCAACTGTTGCAGTAAAAAATTTGATAAAGAAAGCTAAGGATAAAGTTCTTGAACACATGAAACTACGCTAGCAAGACAAACCTTTGCATGGCTAATATCCCGAACATGCTAATAAACCCGATGTTGACAAAGTTAACACTCATCGATGGTTACGAGCATGTGTGTTAAAGGCTAAAACGGAAGGTTTTATTCTTGCAGCGCATGACCAGAGTCTTTTCACTAGGAACTTTCAGGCAAATATCTTGCATAATAGTGTGAATCCAAAAAGCAGCTTCTGTGACAAGCATCAGGAAACTATAGACCATCTAATCTCAAGATGTTCTCTACTTGCATCAAATGAAAAATAACGATAGAATGGACAATGTACAAACACTTTGGAAATGATGTTTATAAACACTGGTATGAACATCACTCAGCACCGGTTACAGAAAAAGAAGGCATCACGATTCTATGGGATTATACCATCCTTACAGATAGGAAGATTGAAGCAAATAGGCCAGACATAATTGTCAAAAACCGAAAATCCCTGGAAATCCCAGTTTAAGAGAAGTACAAAATATTGTTTTCGGCCCACACAGTAAGAAGAACTTTGTCCATGTAACGATAGTGATGTTATGGAAGTTAGAAAAACAAATCATGAAATGTAGCTATAACAACACACCATTAGCTGCCTTAGGTCCTCCCGTGACCATAGCAGAAATCGAAATATAATGATTATGATAATATTATAAGAATAATCCACACCTTAAAGAAATACAAAACATTGTACTGGCAGGTACAACTCACACCTTACGAAAAGCTTTTATCTATGATCTTAGATTGTCTTTTTATTTTACAGAAATGCTCATTGGAAATTGTCATGATGCCATTTCTAATTTTAGGTCTCTAGTTGGGACCCGGAAATAGATAGATAGATAGATAGATATTGTATTTACCCGTGTTTCCAAGTGTCGATTTCACGTATTCTGTGGCTTCCCGAATTTGAGCCTCACTTGTAACATCGACTTGCAATACGTGCATTCTCGATCCCCCTATTTTCCGGAGTCCTTTGGCTCCTTCCTGCTGAGAGAAGAGGCAGCAAGCATATACTGTGTAGCCCAATTCGTGAAGTCTTATTGCAAGGGAATGGCCAAATCCTGAATCGCATCCTAAAATGAAAATTTTAAAAAATCGGAAAAGTTATATGGAAACATTTTAAAATCATCAACACAATAAAATTCCCTGCACATTCATAAAAGATTTATTTAGAAAAAAGCCATTTTTTTTCACTTAGGAAGAAGTTACACCAAGGAAAAGGAATTATAATTTCAGATTTCGATTAATTTCCATCTACTTCTAAAACATCATTAAACGTTTTAACGCAAGTGGTTAGAGTCAAGATGTTGAATCGTTTTCCGTACTAGAAAAAGATTTTCTTTGTTTGACAATTATGGCGAACTCAATGTGTATGAATTCAAATGATGCCATAAAATTGTTTTTTTATAAAATATGGATGCATTTATTTGTAATTATTTTGTTACAATGCTTATTTCTCAAACAAGAGTACATTCATTCGCACTGTTACTCTTCAAAAATAATTTAACATCAAATGTCCTGTTTAGTGCTAAGGAATTGTAAAAAAAAATTAACTATTTAGAAAAATTAGCTTGGCGCCCCATCAATAACGTATGATATTGGCTTAACCATGACAAGTGGTCAATTTGAGAAGACCTGGTTTTATTCTGTTATCATAAAATTAGGAACAGCCAGTGTATGAAGATGTATATCGTAAAGAATTAAAACCAGAACAACAGGTTAATAATATAATTATAAACAATTTTGCTTAGACAAGCAAAAACGAAAATCTAAACCACAAAATGAGTCAAACGAAAATGTCAAAGTGAAACTAAAATTGACCGAATTTGAGTTCTAAATGACAAGCACAAGAGAGGACAATGACATTAGTGTTTAACATGAATGTTTTCAGAGGAAACAGATTTGAAATTACGCTTTTTGTTTCGTGTTTCATAATTCAAATATTGAACAGAAAAATGTTATTTATAAAAAAAATGAAAATTGCAGTTATTATTGCATTTTTTCACATATATTTTTCTTTGGATCCAGAACATTCATCTAAGGAAAATTAAACTAAATAATATACGTCTAAGAAATATCCGTCTAGAGAATTATGGTCTAATGGAGATTGTGTCAATAGACAAACAATACATGCCAATAAATGCTTATAAACTACACGTATCACCAATAATTAATGTTGCTATAAGTGTCTTAAATATTATTCTCTAGTTTAGTGAATATCAATAAAATTGAGTATTTTGTACATGAATAAAATGTTAAAGTGTTTTAGGCGGGTATTACATAGACCAAAATCCTTTGACGAGTCTTCCTTAGACAAATGTCCTTAAACAGGTTTCCATTAGACCAATATTTTTTAGATCAATGTTTCTTTAGACCAATGTTCTTTATAATTTTATGATGATTCTGATTATTGCACCAAAAAAAGAACAGGGTGTAACGTAGTAAGAATAATTATTGTCTAGTATCACTTTAAAAATCAAGCAAAGTTTTGTATTTGTTTAATTCCGTGGTCTTCATAAAAGACACCGAAACAAAATAATGCTTTAATATAATTTTAAAATAGATCAGCGGCATATTTTACTAGACTTTACAGAATTGCCGAAATTAAATATTTATTTAAAAAAAAACAACATCTAATCATATAAAAAAGAAGCAAAATTAAAATATTCAAATTACTAAAACTTAAATGACAACATTTCATTAAGAATGAGAAATATAAAAGCAAAATTGTTTATTCACGAGATTAAATAACCACTGCTTATAAAAATTGACATTTTCTTGAATACTTTCTATTAGAAGACTAAGTCTGGAATGTTTTAAATATTTTTTTCAATAATTAATATGATGTTAGTAAAAGAAACAGACCAATATGCAAATTACAGATTGGAAATTATACAGGTGCAACAAGTTACATACTTAAGCGTATTAACAGAGGACAGAAAGTACAACATGGAAATCCGAAGGCACATTGTGATAGTGAAAGATACCTTTTAAAAACTGAGCAAAGTATTAAGAAAAAGAAAACTATAGTTAGAAACAAAAAAATGTGTACTAAACTGTCATTTAGTATCAGCCTTCCTATGAATGCTGGCCAATCTCCTGACAGATGAAAAAGAGGCTTGAAGCAATAGAAATGTGGTTCTACAGAAAGATACTGAGTATCGAAAATGTGAGCAGCGACAAAGTTCTACAGACAATGGTAACAAAAATACTTAACACCAGAAAGAGAGAGTTGATGCTTCTGGGATACATAGTGAAGAAGTGCCGAGGGGGGGGGCTTGGGAAATTTGGTAATCACGTGATAGATTGAAGGTAAAAGAGACAGGAAAGCGACGCTCAGCCTACATGGCGAGCTTGATTGAATGGATGGTGGAGCATGTTATTGGCCAGATGGCAATAAGAGAAAGTTTATTAAGAGCTACAAATGACAGGCCGTTGTAAAGGGTCATGATCGCCAACGTCCTGAAAGGACACGGCACGTAGAAAAAGAAGTATTCTGGGGAATCATTTACTTAATGACAATAGAAAACCAACCTCAACTTTATGTTCAGTAGGAACTTATATTAACACTAAATTTAGTCATGCTGTTAAAAAAATATAGCAGCGTGTACGAAAATGTTATTTTCTTAAGTTCTTACTGTTATTAGAAAATATCAACATATGGAGATTTAAATATATTTTCTCTTCTTATTATTATTAATATTTTTGTTCCACTCTTCATTTTCATGGAATAAGTCATTCCAACAGCCGGCTTCGTAAAAGTCTTCAAACCGTTCGCCATTGTCAAAACAAAGATAGTGCCATCTAGTGTCGCTAGTGCAAGGCAGATGATTCTGATACAGCAAAAACTTACCGACAAAAATAAAAATACACATGACTTATTATATCTATAGATAGATATAAAACATTATCATTATTGAGTGAAGATCAGCACGTCAACAAAGTGACGCTGGGGTACAAATATGCGAAGCTGAATATACCCATGACACCCGGACTTATAAGGATATACCAGAAACATTCATCACAGCCAAATGTGGTGACAGGTTTTCTTAAAAGCAGTGCATAACATTGCAGGTAGAAATACAGGTAATCGAGTCCGCTTAGACCAGCGTTTCTCAACCGGTGCATTAATGCGCCCTTAAAGGCAACCAGGTGCGTCCTAAGGTAACAGAAGAGTAACTTATAAATTATTTTTATATTCAAAAAAATCTTTATTTTTAAAGGGTTAGAGAAACGAAGTACATGACTAAGTTTTTTCTCCTTTTTTTTTTTTTTTTTTTTTTCATTTGATATTTTAAACTGAATACTTTAATTTTTAAAAAGGTGATAATTTTTAAAAAGGTGATAATCCTTTCCCTTTTGCCTTCCTGGAGAGATTTAAATTCTTATCATTATATACCTCACCAAAAATAGCAGATTCTTCATAAATCCCTTTAAGTGTAAACTGTACAGCTCATCATTTTTGAGAATGCTAAACCCAAATTTTATATTTTTAAATTTCATGACTATTTTTTCATTATTAAAATTTAAAGTGCGCCCCAGAGTTTTAGTTATTCTACAAGTGAACCCTGAAGTAATAAAGGTTGGGAAACAGTCTCGGATTAAGTTTTACCAAGTATCTACCTGTGAGTATTTCATCCTTCAAAATTAAAAAAAAACTCTCTACATCCGGCTATGGTGCTATTGTTATTATATTATTATACCGCTGATGAATGTCAGTAAAGTTTCCCTTCAGAATAAGACCACTTAATCAAATGGCACATCGCAAATCCAAAGAGGCTGACGTCACAGGACACGTCTGCGCGTACATGCATTGGTTTTCGCTAATGGATTTTATAGCGTTTAACGGGTTGTCTTCGAGCGATATTACTTATCTGCTTCACAGAACAGCTGTTGGCTATTTTATATCATCGCTATAAATACACTGAATTTTTCGATGACTCGTGTTTTGCTTATCTGTTTTCTCTACTAAACATTTAATTGCGATAAGACCAAAGAGAAATTTAAACAGAAAAAAATTTACGTCTCGTCCCCTTTTTACAATTAAGTTTTAGTTAATTTAAGAACTTTTATCGTGTAATTTGTTATTGCAATGCTATATTCAAAAATCTGTATTAAAAATATCTAAAAATTAAGAAAGAAAAAAAAAAGGAAGTCTTCCTTTAGATGAGTACTCCCAAGGAAAGACCATTAGCAAAACACAAAATACTTTTATGTGGGTGAAACTTTTGGGATTTTAGAAGTTCTGCTCTCATATACAAGGAAACTAATATGTGTATAAGTATATAAAGATTATTTAATACTATATCTGTCTAGGATATAAGTGGTCATGACTCTCCATAACTTCCTTTCTTGATAGTTGCCAGAACTTCTTAGGAAAGATCATGAAATTGTTTCATCTTGCTGTCTCCACGATTTATTATCTTTCTCTTAGACTGGTTGCCACCTAAGGATAGATAAAATAGTCTACCCTGCTATTTTTCCATAGTTGGCGAATTGGAGAAGACATGGATTCATGTCTTTCCCATGGGAATTAGTGGCAAAGTGACCATTTGAACACGGCTCGCCGGTAACATTTGTCTCACCTACATACATACACAGATAAATGGACGTTTGTACGCGTCTGCATATATGCAAATATTATATCCTCACTAGTTCGTAATAGAAGGTAGATAGGTACCTTCTGATTTAAACGAAAGCATTTGAAAGAAAACATTTTCATTGTCATGCATATCTGATCACATCAATGTGCAGATTGTTATGCATATCTATTCATACATTCTTTTTTATCTTCATTTAACGTAAATAAGAAGACATTTTTTCCCTATCCGAATTCTGATTTTCAGAAATTCATTGAAAAATGTGAAAGAATGTCATTATTAAAATTTGTTTGAAAGAGGTGTACGTATGTTCATGTTTGTACAATATTAGGATACGCCATTAATTTTTCCGACATTTTGCAAGTATATAAATTAACTTGTCTGAAATCCTATGCAAGTAACCGCTTATTAGATTAAAATCTAAATCTCCATACAATCATTGAACTGTCCCAGAATAAACATGTCCTAGTTTCATATACAAATATCTAAATAGATACTGCGACAGAGAAGTCTAAAACATTGTAAAGAAATACAAAGAGACGCACCATAGTTGCCGAAATCAAGGGAGGCCTTGATCTTTTCTTAATCTAATAAAAATGTAATTTCAAGAGGCAAAAATCAATTGTAGAAAGTGAGAAGGAAGTATATATATATATATATATATATATATATATATATATATATATATATATATATACTTTATTTTAAGATATTACAAGTGAAACATGTGAATAATGCTACACAAATGCAATCATGTTTCGATGTGCATTAACACATCTCATTAAGCGTTAGTAAATAACTGGTTAGTAGACAATTTATTGAGATTTAAAACTACAGACAACATATTTTCACGTGCAAAAAGAAGAAAAAGAAAAAGAGTAAGGTAGAAAGACACAAGATATATTCTCTTTTCCCGGGGAAAGGAAGAATAAAGAAAAAGGTTAAGTAAGAAGAGCGGAAGATAGGAGAATTTATTTTGTTTATAATCAGATCCACCAATCAAAATGGCCTGCGCTAAGTTGAAAGTAAGGGGAGAAACGGAAGTTAAGAATCACTAAGAAGTAAGAGGTCATATGCTCCACAAATTATGAGGTCATATGACCCACATTTATGAACATGATGGACCTAGGTTGGAACAACTCTCTGAACTGGCACGTAACACATAGAAATAAAACAGGTCATAACTTCGATCTACAAAATGTCACCTTAATAAGAAAATACTTTATTACGTAGAAAATACTTAGAAGGAACCCTAATAAATATTTTCAATTAATAAACACGAACCAAAAACTTTATTATATCACCAATTTTCATAAAATCAATACCTAAAGAATCTAAGAGCAAATTAACTACAACCATTGTGTAACCTAAAATCTTTCACTTCCACGCAAAACATCCCCAATTAGTATACGGACACTACCAGATAGAAATAAAATGCCCACTAGACACACATACCTTATCAACCAAATCCCACATAGATCAACTGGAATCATTATACACAAATTCACAAGAATTATACATACGAACGCTACCAGAGAAGACAAATACACGTGAGGTTTTCTTGACTAAAGAATAGTAAAAAACAAATAACACAAAACTAAAAAAATACCAGAACTTTCTTTTCCATATTTCATTTTTAAGGAAGCTTAAATAAAAGTGTAACATGATAAATTTATAAACGTTTCCTATATATATATATATATATATATATATATATATATATACTTTTGCATATCCAGACATATTTCTGAAAAAATATATTACTAGTCTGAAAAAATCGTCTTGTCAGGAAGAAAGTTGATTAATCATACCAATAGCCATAACAAATTTTGATTTTGATTTTTACCATAAAACTATATCATACACCAAATATGCATATGCCTGCATATTCTCACATACATACACGCGCATAAGAAACACTCCTTTTCTGGTTAAGAAGAAAAATAGCAGAGAAAGTTGATTATTCAGTACAATTATTGTGTTTATACAATTGGCGAAAAATATATAAGAAAATAATTCTGGGAATATGAATCATGGATGCAAAAGGATCGCTGAGAATGTTTGCTTTCTTTTTTCTTTTTCACTGGAAAGAAAATATTTCTTGTAAACACGCCAATATAGACACTTTTGATGACCGTCATATGAATAATACATAATTGCTGTTATATTAAGCAGATGCTGCATTTTTCTTATTCGAATTGATGTTTATTTAAACAAATAAACAGAAAGCAAGGCTATTTTCCCACACATTTCGATTACTATTAATTTGGGGATTAAGAGATATAGTAATCCGGGGATGCAGAGAGGAAATGATAATCTTTTTTCCGATCTTATTCGAACTTAATGTGTTCATCTAGTACCTTGGGAAGGTATTCATTTTGATTTGCTATTATTTTTGTCGAAATTATCATCAGTTAACAAAGGTTAAAATGATAGTTAAGCGCGGAAAAATCGCAAATGCTTTTCGTTCAGGTGTTAAGTGAGTTTATTTATACTCAAGTACAAATATGGTCGGTAGATTCATGTGGTTTCAATTAAATAAATAATTTCTATTCTACAAGAGTTACTGTTTCTTGCGAAATAAAGTTTATTTATGGTCCGAAAAGGAGTGCAATTTTATATTGACAGGGCACGATGGAAATCCTCACGAATAAGATTGAATTTAATTTTATTTTTGGAAAAAATATTTTTTCATTTTAACGCCTCCAAAATGAAACCGCTGTTTTAATTGCCTGAGAGAACACTTTTTACTTTCTATCAGAATGCTGATGCTAACCTCTAGGTGAGTGATTCACTGCACCTTCTCCGTCTAACATTTTCCGCTGAAATGAAGTGGAAAGATTATATTCAATCAACGGCTAAGTCTGCTGATAGGAAAGTTGGTTCACTGTGTCATGCTAGAGAATTAATCACACTAAAATCTTACATATTTACAAATCTACACCATTCGTCCATGCATTGTCATATCTGGTCTGATGCTCCTACTATGTATTTAGAGATTCTTGATAAAATACAAAGAATCTGCAATGTCATTGGTCCTGACCTGGCATCTCGGCTTCTGTCACTTTCCCATCGCCATAACTTAGGTTTTTTTTTCGTCTTTTCTATAAATATTTTCATGATAACTGTTCTGATGAACTTTCCTCTATAGTAGCTAGATTTTATGAACTTAAGCATAGTGCTAGATTGGCGGTAATGTTTCATTTCACAGTTAAAACGATCAGTTGTAATCGCTTGTGGAAATTTTGTTCGGCCTCTTGCGTTCCAGTCCCCCTTTGATCTTTAAAAATTTAAAGGCAATGTAAATCGTTGTCTTGTCGTCTTAATCCCTATTCTTTTATTGTTCTCTCTCCTTAATAATGTTTTCTTTTTCTCATCTGCTGGAAGTCCTCATCGATTGTTGCGGTCTTTAAGAACTCCGGCGACCTCTCTAACCCTCCTAATTACCGTCCTATCAGTCTCCTTCCCCTCTTCGACAAAGCCTTCGCAGCTTTAACCAACGCTGAAGTGGTTAACCACCTCCCATAATCTGCTCTCAGACAGGCAATATGGCTTCCGCTTTGCCTGATCTACAGCTGATGTGCTTATGGCCATCACTGAAATTGTCTACCAAGCTCTTCAGTAATTGGCTGGTTAAATTTGACGCCTCCAAAACAAAACTGCTCTCAATAATCACCATAGAGATCCATCCCTGCCCCCCATTAGAATGTCTGACGCTAAACTTCCCGAGAGCACCTCTCTGCGGCTGCTAAGTCTCACGTTGACTGCTGACCTGAGATGGAACAAATACATTGAGTTAATTGCTTCGTCCACCGCAAGGAAAGTTGGCTCCCTGTGCCGCGCCAGGAAATTTTTCCTTCAAATTTACAAGTCAACCATTCGCCCTTGCATGGAGTATTGCTGCCATATATGGTCTGGCGCGGCTACTCTTCTACTCCAATAGCTTCATATCTCGCACCTCTCGCCTGTGGAACTCCCTTCAGTTTTCCTTTTTCCCTGATAGCTTTAATCTCCAACTATTCAAATGTAATGTCAATCGATATCTCCACTTGATCTTTCCACTATCCTTCTCCTCATCCTTTCCTCTATCATTCCTACCTGCTCTCGCTCCAATCCTCTATAACCCCTTGCGTGTTAGTGGCTTCCCGCCTTGCTAGGGGTGAAATGCTTACAAAAAATCTTCTCTAACACTCTCTTGCCTCTTAGTGGCTTTATTACTTTGATTGGGGTGAAATGATTAAAAAAACAAAATTTAGTTCCCTGTGAATTTGAAGGATTAGCTGGCCTCACCGATGGGAAAAGAACACGCCTGGAAATCGGGGAGGCGATCTGACCTTTGCTGACCTGGTGGTTCTCACTATATTCGCAATAGAGGTCATTGATCTCTAGTG
>OZ010612.1:41716267-41788767 GCA_963932145.1 Acanthosepion lycidas
CCATATGTATAAAGAAAAGAAAATAAATGCGTCTTGTAAAGAGACAGTCAATCACATATTTAGATCAATTACTTTCAAACATTGATCAGAATACAAAATAATACCACACGCGTAATGTCGGTGTATTTCCCTATTGTCAGTTCAGTGACATAAAATTTTCGACCAGGATAAGAAGAAAGAGTTAGTTTCAAAGCAAACGTTCTTTTGAAAGGTCGTGCGGACTTTTGTGTCGCTCACGACGACGTTTTCTTGTGCTCAGTTAAGATATTCTAATGATTTCGAAAAAAGATTTTCAACTCGTTAATCAAGATCGCCATTTCGACTTAATATTTTATATAATTAAATTATTGATTCAACTTTTCCAGATCTCACACAAGTTCGTTCAAATTTATCTTTATTTTTATCACATTGCATAGAGCCAATCAGAGGGTTCAAAATAAAAATCCTAATTAGTTAATATTTTGCAAACTTTCGATTGACGAGCAAGAGTATCAGCAAAAATAAATTCAACATTTCTTCTTTGAACGCACTGTAATATTGTCTCTAGCCTCTGTTTCATGCAAATTTTTAAGTAACATATTTTATTTTCCATAACAAATGAACAATCTATTGTTTAGTTACACTTAAAGTGTTTCCAAATATAATACAACCGAATTCAATTAGAAAACAATCTTTTTACTGCTGTTTATTCATTTTAAATATGTGGCTACACCCAAACAAGACAAAGATGGATGAAGAAGAAAGTGTTTTTCTTTATTATGATATGTAAAATAATGAAGTATGCCAGCCGAAAAGGAAGAGCATATTCTACATGTTGGTGTGAATTTATCTTTAAGTTTACATACGTGAACATAAATCGGCATTTATATAGGTATACATATCCGAAAGAGTTGTCATTTTTATTTAACAATGTTTTTAATAAAGAAAAAACAAATACACTGAAAATGATATCATGTTTTATTACAGCCTTTATTGATTTTTTTTTCAATTCCTAGTAACGCTTATGCCGTAAAAAAAAATAACAGTTCAAGATTTGATTCATGAATTGGTTTTCTGAAATCACTCGCTATAATTAATTTATTATTTCAAGCCTAACACGGAGAAAATCATTAACAAGAACTATGTGTATCACACACTTTCAATTGTTGTGGCAAAGAATACAAAGGTTAAACCAACCGATTCCTAAATGTAAGGCTATAAGAACATAAAAAAAATGGCTGATCATGAATGGATGGTAAAGGATTCTCATAATCACCCGTGGAATAAAGTTAAAATGCTAGAGGGAGAAAACACTAGAAAATCAGACGTCTGATGGAGTTGGCTCATAAACTAGGTTAGGACGAATTCCTCAGTGTGCCTAACATAAATGTCATATGGAAAACATTACTAAAGAAAGAAGCGGCAAAGGAAGAAGTCAAGCTTGACACCAAGACTGCAGCGGCATCGCATGAGACAATAAGAACATTAGGATTGGCAACGAAAACAATATCATTTGGTAACATTTTAATTGTAAGCAACTGCTGGATCGAGTAGTAGAATTCAAACTCGATGTACTTAACCATGGACAGCGGGATCAGAACAATTTCGCCTCGTAGATTAAATAAAAGTTATATGTCAAAATTCTGTAAAGGTTATCTGGATCGAGAAACATCTGAAGGACAAACGGCCGAAGAGGTGTGATAAAGATGACAACATTAGTCCGAATATAAATAACGTTTATGTTTATTACGATTTTCTTGTTATTAGTAGTATAATAGAATTAAATAAGACACTAAAGTCTTGAAATTTATTATGAAAGTATCAAGAAAATTCCGAATCTTGAATGTATATCAAACGGTTTATCTATCAATATTGTTCTACACTTTTATCATTGTCAGAAGTTTTTAAGCATTAACACTTTATTCATTTGATATGAATAGCAAAAGAACCAAAAACAGGAAATATGATCAGTGTAAACGTTATTCATCAAGTCATTACATCAATGAAACTGAACTATTTTTTGAACAAACAAGGCAGGAAAAAAATAAAGATTATGAATCAAAAGAGTTCGAAGAAAATTTCTCATTCCTAAAAATTCTTTATTTTGTCTATGTATTCGTGCAGTCACGGAAATTACTATAACCTCTTAACTGGTGACATCAGGGAATACCTGATGCACGAAAATTAAATACTATCACTTTAACAACAACCTTGAATTTATAAGCTTTTTTATTCTCCATCTGAATATCAATTTTGTTTCAAAATTTTATATATTTTAAAGCAATTAAGATGAGGTACCTTTTTACGAAATGTTCTCTAAACAAATAGATTGACTACCAAGCGGTTTTTCTAAAGAAAATTAAATTCGCCTTCTTTTTTATGTGCCGTTTCCCTTCAGGAGGTAGGCGATCATGGCTCTCCACTTCCCCTATCCCATGTAGCTCTCAATAAGTTTTGTCCCTTTGCTACTTCCCCCAGACCATGCTCTGTCACCCACTTGCTTAAGCCCGCTAAGTATGTAATATTCCTTTCCTTTGTCTCTCATTCTCTCTGTTCGACTTGTGAGTATCAGATTCTCCAAGCCCTCGTTTCTCATTAGGCATCCCAGTAATATCAACTCCCACTTCCTGATGTTAAGTATAAGCTTCTTCTTTTGCAAAACCTAATCGATGCTCACACGCTCGGTCGATGATACCCTTAGCATCCTTCTGTAGAACCATACCTCCGTTGCCTCGAGTCTCTTCTTCATCTTTGAGGATACCATCCAACATTCGTAAAGGAGGACAGATGTCACGTAGCAGCTCAGTACTTTTTTCTTTGTTACCAACGAAACCCTCGTAACACTCTGCCTAGCTTTTGGTATGCGTCTTTGGCCATCAGAAATTCGAACAATGAACCGAAAGCCGACTACCCATGCGTACAAGTCGAAGGGGTCATCTCAACGCTGATTCATTCTTCCTATAGAATGTACTCGTTTCGTGTTGTAAGCTGTGAATTTATCTTGCAAACATGTTTTATAGTGATAATAATATTCTTCATATTTATTTTGTTTTTTTACTAAAAACATACTCACGGTCAGCAGAAGCAACTGAGAATATCAGTTACCGTAAAAATTAATTTATAAACAAAATGGAACTATTGTTAGTACATTTAGTATAGAGTATGGAATTGCGAAATCAATAATTTGCACCATACACAAAAGCAAAGATGAATTTAAAAGTTTTCATATTACAAAGGGAATATATATACATAAATAAGTAAATCATGTAGTAATTTCATTTTTGGTGTGAATTAAAGAAAAAGTAATTGCCGATGATAATACGAGTGAATGAATAATTTATAGAACAGCCAAACAGTTTTAGTACTAAAACACCCAGTTAAAGTGATACGATAATGTTGAATTTCATTGCTTCGGTTTATCTATGTATTTATTTATTGGGCATATTTGTTCTTTAATTTGGGTATTTTTAATTTGTTTATGCACTTTTCGTGTAACTTGGAACGGATTACCTCTATTTACATGGTGTTCAGGCTAAATTTGACAACATTCTATTTAAGTGAATATCTAAGCCAAAAATTAATTTATTGCAAAAAATAGAAAAATGGCATAAAAGTTATAATAAGCTGACGAGAGGATATACTAAAACTTTTTCTTTGTGCTACTTAGAAAATTTTTAAACTTTAAAACTGCATGTAAAAGAAGATAAGTTCGGTCTTTATACTCAATTATTTAGGCTGTTCAAAATTCAAAAATAATTACTGAATATCGATCAGGAAGTAAATTTATTTCAACATCTGTCTATATTTCTGAGATGAGGTATTGTAACTATTTACACTATTTACATTGTTTGGACCATTGTCCTCATCTTTACTGTCGCCAAGGGCACATTGCCAAGTGGATAAAAGCGTTGGTTGAAGTAATCCAGTGAATTGACCCAAAGAGTTGTGAATTCAATACCTGGCCACAGCAGAGGTGAACAAAAACTTGGAAAGTTGAGTTACTAAAGGTAAATAACTGAAATTGAGATATTCAGAAAAGGCATGACACGTGGAAGTAGAACAATCTACCCCAGTAGACGAAATAAAGGGCTCGATTCGAAATTCCAAAATATATCACCTGAAGAAGGCTGAAACGGACAACAGCCGAAACGTCGTGAATCTGAGAATAAAGACGAGGACAACAATTAGAACAATGTGAATTTATCTCGATGAAATATTAGATTGAGGAAGATATAAAAGATGAACGGGGACCAACACATCAAAAGATGACGACTGACATTGCATTTAAATTTTTGAAGATTGCAGTTATCAGGGAAGCAAGTAAAAGGAAGGGAGTTCCACTGTCAAGAAGTGCGAGAAAAGAAACTGTTGGGGTAGAAGTGGCGGTTACATTTAAGTATTTCAACAATGAAAGAGTGGGACCTAGATGACAATCTAGTAGCACGTTTAAATTCGTGTAGTCGAGGCACCAAGGTAAAAAGCTCGTCAGAGCAGTTGACATGTAGAAAAGACAGAGGGAATCCACATCACGTCTGTGAGAAAGTGACTGAAGCCGAGATGCCATGTCCATGATTACATTGCAGATCCTTCTTTGGATGAACAAGATTAACAGTAGGGGCAGCAGACCAGATATGGCAACGGTATTCAATGCACGGGCGAATAGTAGATTTGTAGATGTGTAAGATGAACTCTGATGAGAAAAACCTTCTAGCACGACACACTGAATCAACTTTCCTTGCAGTAGTGGCAGTTATTGATTCAATGTAGTTGTTCCACCTCAGGTCAGTTGAAAAGACGCAGTGAGACGCTCTCACGGAGTCGAGCATTAACCATGCTGATGGTGGGCAGGGAAGGTTCTGGTCTTTTGGGGAAATAGATGATTTATTATTTAAAAACACACTTTGAAACGGCAATCGTTTATAATGGGACTTTACATATGATGTTGGTAACTATTAATCTGTGTTTCTGGACCCCTTTTTCTTTTTTGCCAGTTTGGCAGTGGGGAAAATCTGTAATTATTTCTAAATATAAGATCCCGTGCATTCTTTTAAAGGAGAGGCAATATTATGGGCATAGTGCATCATAAATGCATCAAATCCAAATGAGCCCAATGTTTTGACGCCTTTTCACAGGATATGAATGCCAACGAGAAGATCTAGTTTCATGTATTCAAGGAGTCATGGTGTTTATATATTTTCATTTTGGTGCCTGCTTTCAGGAAAATTTGCGAGAAAGGAAACCTTTTTATAACATGTGTGTAATGACTTCCTCCTGAAACAGTTAATGAGACTAGCAAGAGGCTGCCACTAAAAAATATCTTATTATAGCTTAACAATCTGCCACTAAGGCATTTTATAGTACGTCCGGCATTGAAACTTGTGTTGCTAACACTAAAAGTGTTGCTATTCAGAAAGCTTATATAATAAAGTTAAATCCAGTCTGAACAAAATATTAAGTGAGCTGAAAATTTCTCAGCCTAATCGACTTCTTAAAATCTGAGAAAACAGATTTTTTCGATGTGGTGCTTTTTAGTTGAGCCTAAACCTTCGTATACTCCTCATGAAATTTGAATAATAATACTAATTATAATCAAGGCGTCAGCTTGTGTTTGGAGGCGGTAACATGTACCTGCTTTATCCTGCTGAACTAAAATCTACAATAAATATTCCGTTCAGTACTACATATTTGGTTGTCAGTTGCCTGACCAGTTGGGCATATCAGCTAGAGATTGATGCAATCCGCATCTGTTCATGACCAGAAGTAGTCGGGGAGCATCATGGCTGGGTGTTGATAGGGTTGCTTGTGACTCGTAAGTTACATCGAGATACTTGAGAACGCCCTCAATTGGAAACCGTCAGAGCGAAATGGGTTACCCAACATGATCATATTTCTAACTGAACTCCACATGCAAGATTTATGCGCTGCTTTTATTAAAACCTTTCATTATATCGCATATTTGCTACTGGTGCATGTACTTGGTATACCTTTATCAGACTGGGTGCCATGGTGGATATATAGGCCTTCATATATTTGTACCCCAGTGTCAGTTTGTTGGCTTGCTATCTTCTCAATAAACAACAAAAAATTGAACTGATTACAAAGACATGCGTAAAAATGCTATAGCTTCTTCTGAGGTCCAAGTTGAATGTCTGTAATCTTAAAACTGCCGTTAATGCATGAACAGTAGAAGATATAATGGATGGGTGGTTGAAAGGACAAAGGATGAGTTGCAAATTCTGGACAAAAATACTTTAACACTATTTTTGAGAATGTTTTTTTGCACCAGAAGTCAAATGTGATAAAATTGTACACACAAAGAAAAGAAGAATCAAAAGACATATTTGCAATGATAAATATTTTGCAAGTGAACGTATGCTGTTGAACTTATACCTGGTAAACAGCGACACTCCTAAGTAAGTTTGCTTGGTTGGTTGATTTTATTTAGCGCCATATCATGCCTCTATGGGTTTATATAATGCCGAAATCTATATATTTTGAAATCAATTTTATGTCTTCAACTACAGATATTTTGTACATAATTTTATGCTTCGGAGTAAACGTTTGTTTTTACAGAAATATGGTTTGGACATGATTTGCTGTAGATGTTATATATGTTAATATCGACCTATTTCATTATGTTGACGGTTTCAGAATTTTCAAATAGTTTTCTCATCGTTCCTTTTAGTATGTATCTTACAGATGCAAAGTACATTCAGTTAAAATGTGTTTCACCATAATTGCGGCCTGGCATGTTGTACATGCTGGTTGATATTCATTATTAAGCAAATATGAATTGATTAGGTATGTGTGCCTTATAAGCAACCGAGGCAAGTTTACTTCAGTCTTTTTTTTCTTTTCTAGACAGCTGCCTCCATCCTCCCAGTGCCTGTTTGAATGCACAAAGCTTGTTATTTGCGTTGCCAGTAAAACGCTTCTTCCACTTCTGTTTAATGAAACTCTCTATATCATTTTTAAGATTCACATAAGTAATCCTAACAATATTATCAAGAGTTTCATTTCGGGTAGAATTTGCGGCTGAGTCTGCCTGGACATTCTCTTTAATTCCTATGTGGTCTGGAATCCAATATAGTAATATTTATTTACTATTGGATAGTAAATCCAGCCTGCACACAACTTCACCAGCAGTGTGTTGTCAAGTTTTTTTCTTTCTTTTTTTTTCTTTTTTTTTTCTTTTTTTTTATTGCTGTTATAACTGATAGGGAGTCAGAAAATATTATATATTTTTTTATTTTTGTTTTAAGAGATGACGAGTTCTAATGCACAAATCTTAAAGTACATGGCAAAATTCCAAAACCTTGCAAAGGAGAACGTCGAGGACAAAGCGGAATAGAGGCTACTGAAAAGAGAAACTAAAGCACTAAACATGTAGCAGTGAATTATATTAAGAGAGAAACTAAAAACAAAAGAAGTAATTCCGCTTCACTAACAGTTTGAAACGTAGGCGAAAACCATTAAGACAAAAGTTTCATAAGATTGATTAGCGAAAGGCGAATTGAAATGCGAGATTAAAACCACCCAAGACCAAGCCCTAAATACTAATTCTGTCCGGTAGAACGTCTACTAATAAGTGCAAACTGTGTGATATGGAAGTGAAAAAAAATGCTACCCATATGATTAGCATGGAAAGAATACCAGCGCCGCCATGATAGAGTGGCCTCTTATCTGCAATGGTGCCTATGGAGTAAATATGAAGTCGGCGAGAAATGTTACCACCGCAAGCTGTAGAAGGTGATCAAGAATTATCTTGTGTGATTTCAACACCCAAACAGATAGACATCCCCATCGCTTAGACTGCAAATATTCCGCGAAAGATGTTATCTGTCTGTGGTTATACGACTTAATGGAGAACACACATAATGCAAGATCTCAGGTTGGAGTAGTAGTAATTTTATGCAGAGCAGAAAACGGTCCCCAGGTAAAGAGTTCAACAGTAACGTTCAACAGTAACGTTTTCAATATAGTCAATAAATAATATATAATGATAAAGGAAAAAGCAAATGGAAATCGCAGTAACAAAGGGAGATAAATCACGTGTGTGTGTAAGAAAAGCATAACATTTCGTTTATATAGAAATCAAGACAAGATTCTGTGTAATAGATTCTGTCTAATATAGGCAAATTCCTACCCTATATCTGCGAGGTAAGGGCCGTTTAGATCTACGTGATTTCTTTGAATCGGTGTGTTAGGTATGATCACTCTATACATACATTTCCTGATTCGACAGAACCAGTCTGAAAGGAAATCTCACTTTTTATCATAATCTATTGGTTTACTCTATTAGTGTCTGTTTATTACTTAGTTTAGGAAAATTTCTCTTGTTTCTCTCGCACGCTGAGAAGACCTTCCTTCTACCGCTACCTTCAATATATCAAATTTCAAAGCTAGACTTTAACTCAGTTACAACTTATAATGGTCTTTTATGCCGTCAACTCAACCTGTTAGTTAAACCTTACATAAATTGTGGTATAAGGTAGAAATAATCTTAAATTTGCGTACGGTGTAGATTTATCTCCCTTCTCATGTTCGTTTTCAAAACCTATATTTGATTCTGTTTACTTCATCAATGATACTTGTACAACTAATCCTTTACACAATTTTTATTTTTCATGATTATATTCGTCACTCTTCGATTCTATCCTCATATTTTGGCCCAGCCCCGCTTAATTTTCACATAAATACCCTGTTTCACTGAGTTGATGTACAATGGATGCTCAGGGATGATTAAAGAGACTATGAGTTATCATATATTTTTTCGGTGACTGGTAGTAGTGGTAACCAATCTATCAATTTCTTTAGAGATTAGTGTTAACGAATGAGTTCAATTAGTCATTATCTTCCTAAAATCTAAAATCACGACACGACTAAAGATATACTCTGACTTCTGTTTGATCATCGGTCAGCCATATTTATTCAATGTGCTTACAAGCAGTGAACTATCGAAGATATACACACAATTCTCAAAAGTACTCACAGATTTACCAACAAAATATAAAAGAAAACAAACGTTTTGCTTAGCTTTTGTTGACTTGAAAAGACATTTGCTTCCGTAGAAGGCGTAATAATTCGACCTCATAAAGACATAAAATAAAGAGTGGATAGGCGTGATGAAAGAAATTACGATTTCATCTAAAATATTTACAGCGGGCCTTAAAATGTCTTCCGGGAAACGAAATGAGGAGGGATAGGAATAAATATAAACAAAGAATATTTAAACCATTTACGATTTGCTGACGTCATTATGAATCATCGGAAGAATTACAAGGAATATAAAAGGACATAAATAGGGAAGGGTTAGATTAAAAAGCGAACAGAAACAAAACAAATATTCAGTGTCTAAAGTTCCGAAACAGATCATAAAAATAGATGAAGATCTGGGAAAAGTTTAAGATAATAACACTTAGATAATAACATTAAAAACAGCAGGAATTAAATAAAACAATAAATAAAAGATTGGGAAATATTTAAGGAAAAAACAAACATATACTAAAAAGCATAATGTTAATATAGTTAAAATGTATAGTGTACAATTAATATATATTATCAATCATGAGGTACGTGTGTAAAACATAGAAATTAGCGAAAATCGCTTAGGTAACCTTGGTTTATTTGCATACGGATTGAAAATGAATTCAGTAAATACACAAAATAGAAAGAAGCGTAAGACAAGGATTTGTCTTCTCGCCGGACTTATTCAACATTTACAGTGAAACGATCTTAAGAAAATTAGGATTCATTATTGGATGCCACAAACTTAACGTATAACATATTTGAAATGACATAATTGCAGTAATATTTTTATAATAAGCTGAAAATATTGCAATTAACTCAGTCGCCCATTAAAATTAACGAAACCTTTTCGAAGTAAATAAAATCTGATGAGATGAGAATAAAACAAGCAAATCAAACTCGGGTCTCAATGTGTATAACTTTGATTAGTTTTATCAATCCCCTGTATGTTATTTAAAGCCAGAAAATATTTTTAGAGTATAAGAAGATTTTTGGAGATACTAAAGGTTTAGTGATATATCTTACTAATTAACCCATAGCTGGGGGAGAAAATATGGATTCATACCTTTCCCAAAGGTAGTTGCGCGTAAGTGAATATAACGAACGCAAAGAGAATTGGAACTCGATATTTTGATTAACAATTTCAAGCCATTATCCATTACACCAACTGCACATTCAAGCTTACAGCACTTGGTATTCCCAAGTGGTCACCAATCTAGGTACTGTTGTTGCTTAACTTCGGTGATCGTTCAGAAACCGGTGTTTCAACGTGATGTAGCCATAAGACTCAATGTGCATAAGTATTGATATTCCATATTAGTAATATTGGGGAAATATTTTAAATAAAGTCGAATACATTTAAATTAACCTTATGAAGCAGGTTTGAAATGTTATTTTTATATCTTAAAGAGAAACAAAGCAGAGATTGATATTGGACTCATCACTTCCTTCTTTCGTTAGTTTTGTGAATTTTTATACAATATTTGTCTAACTGTATCTTGATGGAAATATAACTATTGCGTGGACGTCATCCATAATGCGATGTAGAAGTTGAACAGAAGTTACAAACGCAGATGACCCTGTTTCATATTGAAATGTTGAGGCAACAATCATGCTGATTGTCTGCAATTCATTTGTGTGTGAACATATCAGCTTTCCGCATGAGAATCTATATGGTACGTTATATTCTATATGAATACTACTTTGTGTGCAGACAGCATTATGTTAATAAAAATATGTCCATAGTTTAAAACTGAAAGATGTGAACATAACTATGAATTTATGAGTACACCAATTGAAATAACCATACAACCATTTCACGGCCATGGGAATTGATAGATTTTGAAAAAGAAGCGTTTTATTTAACAATTTGAAAGTGGAATTAACTAGCGTTAAATAGCAGCAGAATTGGGAAAGTCACTTCAAATGTAAAATATGAATAATATAAGAAAAAAAAGTGTATGCTCCAAATGGTATCGAAAAGCTATTCAAACGAATTGAACGCTGACAGTGTTCACTACTGATTATAGGTTATTAATGCAGAAAAATTCACTTTTCAAAGTATTACTCTTCACATTTTTTCGAATCATGGATGAAAATAGAAGTTAAGATGTCTGCTTAGTCTGCAATTCGAATCACATGCAGACCATTATCAAAAGTAACGGGTTTTCGATTAAGGTGTGTGCAGCAGAGTAGATGAATATCCATTCTACAGAAAAGACTTCTTGGTGGTTAATCGAACAACAACAGCAACATAGAAATCCGTGAATGAACAGTTTATAGTTTAGTTGAGAGAAAGTGATGATTGTATTACTTTCCATCGTTTACCATCAGGGAGGAGGCTTAGAAAGACCTAAGTTCCAAATTTTGATCTATGAATTAATCAGTTAAGCTATGAAATTGTAAATTGCAGTCTGTTAATGTAATATAACGTTACGTCACTCTCTCTTTCATATATATATATATATATATATATATATATATATATATATATATTAGGTTGGTGCAAAAATAATGTCGTTTTCTCACATAGTAACATATGTGATAAAACGACATTATTTTTGCACCAATCAAATATATATATATATATGTATATCTTATATTTTCCTTAATCCAAATTAAAAAACTTGTTTTTTTTTCTTCATCTTCAAATAATAATAATATGATCTTTGTTGGTTTTATCAATATATTTTATCCTTACAGTAAAATTATTAATCCAATGTACCTAAAATTCAAGGTTTTATTTTTGAATATTTTTTTAATAAAGTAAATTATGTTGTGTTGACAGATTTGTCAATATGGGCGATTTCATAAATTTTACATATATATATATATATATATATATATATATATATATATATATATACTCCATAAATTAATAAATGCTCACATGACTTATCTTTCAACTGACTTCAAAGTTTCGAGGACATACCGATCAGCATAGTCATATAACTCAATAGAGAGAATCACTAATATTCACTTATTGGTTTGTCAAGAAGTTATTTAATATAATGCTGTCTCCCTCCTTCAGACGTTCCTAGATGTGCCGAGAGAGTTTAAGCAAATTTTGTCCCCAGTCCATGTATGCGTGGGCTCCTATACTACGTTAAACATAACTTTGTATTACATTCCACTTGATAAATGCACATCAATAATATTCACCCTATCTTTATTTATTACTATTCAATAACCGATTTTTCAATCAGTTTATTCGTGTCTACCAGTCTTTCATCGCTTAATGCTCCGAAACTTCAATAACAGCTTTACTGAAATATGTTTCCTGAACGCTGATTTGAAGGTCAAAGAGTTTTACATTCAAATGAAGGTTTATTTCACTGGTTTGGGACTTTATTAGAGCATATCAGTTTTACATAAGAAATTTGATGACACATATCGTCTTCTGTACCCGCCACAAGAGATAAAGAAAACAAAATGCGCTTGAATGCAATTAAAGAATGTAGAAATAATAAGATATACCAAGAGAGGATGACGTTTGCGCTCGTGTTCTAGTGTTCAAATATATAAACGAGTCATTTTTTCTCATGTCATGATACGTAAACTGGACTTTTGAAATCAGTGCTAAATGTCAATTGAAATAAACACAAATCAAAAGAAGAAATATATGGAAATCTACCAAAGATTACGAACACGATCTGTGAAAGGCGAGTGTGGTTTAGAGGCTATTTCTGGAGAAGTAAACAAGAAAATGGTGCATCAATTTATAACATGGGAATTATTGGAAAAGATCAAGAGGTAAACCATGAAAAACCTTCATTTATCAACACATATATGGCACCGGTATCAGAAAGGTTTCTGAAGTACTGGATGGAGCTCTGGGTGAGAGAAATTGTTAGAAAGATGTCGTTTGAAAACGATCAGATAGATCAGCAATGAGTCAAAACATTTTAGCGCTTTTGATAATATCCATTAAATTAATCGTTTACTGTATTTGTTGGCATATAAAGCCTACTTTACCATTGAAGAATGACTCGAAAATTAAGGACAAAGTTTATCTCGTTAGTTAATATCTATCCAGAAAACATTAGGAACAAGTACTCGTACCTAAGCATAACTCGATAATATTGTAATATGAAATGTAAATTATCAATTTCTTTCTGTCATTCAGGTTAGCACACTAAGTGATTTCTGGATTTTGTTTTCATTTCGCAATTAATCAATAATTAAGTTCTACCTACATTTAAAACTAATTAGTTTTTTCTCGAGCAAAATCAGTTTCACATTACATTCCAGCGAATTTTGTTAAGTAGAAATTACAAATTATGTGGAATTTAGCTACTTATAAAGTACGATATATAATGATTGAGAAAAGTAACGTAAAACAAATTGAAAAAAAAATTCTTGTATTACAGTTTTTAATGATTTATTAAGAGCGGTTTTTTCCAAAACTCTTACCTTAAAAATAGCATTTACTTCAATTATATTAATAGAGATTAACGTGCTTTCTCTTGCCGTCCACTTTTAATATGTATGATTGCTTGACTGATGTCGTCGAGATTAAGTCAATATTTTTAAAAAAGACCAGAATACAAAAGAAAATCCATTAAACAAGCAGAAAAGCTTACCTGTCCCTGTTAGTATTTCGCTGGTTGACACAGAATGAGAGAGTAATATGCTCTTTCAATACGTTACATGAATTTCAATTATTCGGGGCGATAAAAAGATTTACAACATTTTTTTTAAAGTGTAGCCACCTTTATTTTAATCCCCATCCCTGTCATCGATAATATCAGGTCATCCCATAAGTTCTGTCCGAATTTTGAATAAAGAAAACAAGTGACCAAATGTTACATTTAATTACAGATTCAATCAACAATGTATTTTCCCTGATTATCTATGACTTCCTACCATCTATTAACAAGGTTACTAATTCCATTACTGTAAAATTCTTTTGGCTTTGATTCGAAGAATTCACAAATGTCAGTTTTAACCTCTTTCTGTGTTACAAAAGCTGTTTCTTCCAAATGATTCTGTAAGCTACGAAACAAATGGTAGTCTGAAGGAGCAAGATCGGGAGAATAAGGTGGATGAGGAATTTTCTCCCAACCAAGTTCCTCGATCTTTTTTGACGTGATTCTTGCTGTGTGGGGTCGCGCATTGTCCTGATGAAACATCACCTCTTTTCGATTCACTAGAGCAGCTTTTTTCCTCAAAGCTTGGTTCAAACGCTCTAATTGCTGACAGTATATCTGAGCATTAATTGTTGCATTAGGTGATAAGAATTCAAAGTGGATTATTCTTTGACGATCCCACCAGAAGAACCTTTTACCTATGAAGTTCCCTTCTCGGTTGTGGCTGGGGTCCTTCCCCTTTACCAAGCCACTTTCGATAAAAGATCCATTTTTCGTCGCCAGTCACAAGTCTATCCAAAAAAGGTGAAACAAGTTGACGAGACTGGAGAGAAAAGCAGATGTCAACTCGGGATTTGAGGTTGTTTTCAAACAATTTATGAGGCACCCATTTTCCAAGTTCCGGAACTTTTCCAAATTGTTGAAGATGACGATGAACAGTTGTATGGGTTGAACTGAGAACCATTGCCAATACCTCAACTGATAAAGCAGGATTTTCTTCAAGGACTTCTTCACGAAGCTTTTCACCAAACTCAACTGGACGTCCGGTTCGATCTTCATCTTCAAGGGTGAAATCTTCACCTCTGAATTTTGCAAACCATCTTCTGAAAGTTCTTTCATTCACACATTCCTCTCCAAAAACTGAGTGAATGTTTCTAGCCGCTTCGGCTGCTGAGTTTCCTTTCTTGAACTCATAAAGCATTATGTGCCTCAAATGATTTTTGGGTACTTCCATGTTAGCAGGGTTTTAATCAAACAAAATTTAATTTTATTGTACTCTGAAATAAAATTTGACCAGTTTAAATGCATCTAAACATAAAAATAATATTCAGCTCCATTAGACATTATAAAATACTCTTTAAATTTCGTTCATTTTAAAAAAAAGGTTAAAATTCAAATAGAACTAATGGGATGACCTGATATAAATAATATTTATTAGTGTAAACATTTTATATGCAAAAATCAGATATTTAAAGAATCGTATGCATCTTTTTCTTATCCTGAAATCAGTACGACACACGTACATTGTAATCACATTTTATTCAGCTGATTTCGATTTCAAATCAGCTTTTTCTGATTACTTTCAGAAAATATTTATTTCACGCGATATTCATTATCAACATTAAATCCAAATCACCAAATAAACGTAAATAAATCGCCGTTACAAATTCTTATACTTATACACAAATGCTAACAATTTTAAATAAGACTTATTTGAATAAAAATCAAAGACTATCGACCAAAATTCGATCATTTAGACTGTCTCAATTCACGTTTTATTCCAATCCATAGTTACAAACATTGTTCTGTGTTATCGATCAGCGTTATTGTTCAGTACAAAAGTTTGCGGACATTCTTTTCGGCAATAAAGAAAGAATTCTTGTTACTATTTATTCCAGAACTGACAGATGTTGGTTTTGGGAAATTATTCAAATTTCAGACAGTTAAAATTGTAATTGTAATTTTTATTTCCGTAAACTAATCGAGGAAAAATCAACTCTTTACTTATATTAGGCTTCGTAGCATGTATAAAATCCTTGTCACCCACGTTCTTTCCCAATATAGAATTCTAATTAGAATCCAAAACTCTTTAAAATTTAACATGTTTGACTGAAAACAAAACAGAGAATAAAAAGGTTATTCCGAAAGTGAAAACCCCTAACATTGAATTTTTTTTTTTATTTCGAACCAAGTTCAAAACTATTTAGTTAAACGAGCCGAATAATAATTAAGTACTCTACGTCATCAACATTCATATCTCGTTTATTATAGTTCCTTTCTCGAGATGAACAATCAAGTACTCTACGTCATCAACATTCATATCTCGTTTATTATAGTTCCTTTCTCGAGATGAACAATCAAGTACTCTACGTTATCAACATTCATATCTCGTTTATTATAGTTCCTTTCTCGAGATGAACAATCAAGTACTCTACGTCATCAACATTCATATCTCGTTTATTATAGTTCCTTTCTCGAGATGAACAATCAAGTACTCTACGTTATCAACATTCATATCTCGTTTATTATAGTTCCTTTCTCGAGATGAACAATCAAGTACTCTACGTTATCAACATTCATATCTCGTTTATTATAGTTCCTTTCTCGAGATGAACAATCAAGTACTCTACGTTATCAACATTCATATCTCGTTTATTATAGTTCCTTTCTCGAGATGAACAATCAAGTACTCTACGTTATCAACATTCATATCTCGTTTATTATAGTTCCTTTCTCGAGATGAACAATCAAGTACTCTACGTTATCAACATTCATATCTCGTTTATTATAGTTACTTTCTCGAGATGAACAATCAAGTACTCTACGTTATCAACATTCACATCTCGTTTATTATAGTTCCTTTCTCGAGAGGAACAATCAAGTACTCTGCCGTCGACATTAATACGCCATTTACTATGATTTAACTTCTGAATTATCTTTATTTTCTTTAAATCGCTACAAATCGGCTAACCCAAGAGTTGCGGTTCCTTTGCTCTTACCACAGAGAAAGTCAAGTCTCAATCTCCTCACACACGAGTCCCGTAACCCATTACGGACATAAGAGTACCACATCTACAGCATATATAACAGCAATATGCTCGTCTAGAGCAGTGGTTTTCAACCAGGGTTCCGCGGAACTCTAGCGTTCCGCCAGTAAAGTTCCGCAAGAAGTTACACAAGTACTATGATTGACTGTAATTTTTAATTCTCCTGTGCAGATATGTGTGTTTAGGTACCACCACTAAATCAATAACAAAACATAATACATGTGTAATAACCGTATAAGCAAGATTAAAATTGCATATGTACGTATACAAATATTTTTACAGTTTGTCTGTACTTTTTTGTAAATAAATCTGGAGATGAGTATTTTTATTTTATTTTAATAATTGAAAGCTTTTTTTTTTTTTTGCATAAGACAATTTATTGCAGGGGTTCCTCGAGCCACTGGAATGTTTCCTTGTGGTTCCACTCCAGCAAAAATGTTGAAAACCACTGGTCTAGAGCAATATAACCTGACGGAGCCCATCCCTATTCAGGCTGGGTTTAAATTCAGAACTGTCCTTTTCTGACACTGGTTGCTATCCAAGGTTAAAGAAAACCCAGATTGTTCTTCTATTTAACAATGCTGGGGAGAACAAAATGATTCATGTATTTACCAACGACATATGTACGAAAATGGATGCAACAGGCGAGCTCAGAATTTGAACTCGGCTCGCAAATATTACGTCAATATCAGTTCATTACTCGCACGACCCCAGCCTTAGTAGGCTGATATTTGAAATGTCAAATTGAATAGATGTAAATGGGTAGCAGTAATCGTCATAAATGGGACAGTTCACTGTCAGAAAACTAAGTCAGTGGCTATTCCAAATGACAAAATTATTTGCATTCACTCGTACATTTTTTGCCGTAGGCAAATGAAAGAGAAAGTCGAAATAGAATTGTTCTTATTTACATTCTATAATAAGCCTAGTTTATTAAGTTAGTCTTCAGTAAAATTTGATAATTTCAGCATCAGAAACTTAAAATTCAACATATCTCCATTAAAAAAAAACAAAAAAAAAAAACAACATGTTCCGAAAAAAAGACAATATATCTCTTTATGAAGACGCCTTTAACATCATGTTTGAATTTACTCTAACAGGATCAGGATTAATCTGAGAATTGTTGGCTTAAAGGCTGATTGCTTTAACCAGCAACAAATTCATTTACGAGAGTGGGTCGATAATTCACAGTTATTAGTTGATAACACCATAATTATTAGCTGATTTTCGATCTGAAATATTCACTATATAATTCTGTGAATTGGCAAGAAAAGAGATTATTGTTTGTGTGAGGTTGTTATTTTGGCCGCGGCAGAACTTCCAACTAGTTTATATTTTTACTCAATCTCAGTCAATTCAAATTTTAGTTAATTTTGTTGTAGTCATTTATTTCCTTTTCCTTAGAACTGATCTATGATAAGATCTAAAAGATCTAAAATTGATCTTATTTAATCTTTGATGATCTGATCTCACATTCTATTAAATAATTTAATTTTGCTTTTTCATAAATAATGTATATTTATATATAATGTATATTACTTACTTCGGGCTTACAGTCATATCACGTTGAAATACGATCAACGAAGTTAAGCAATGTCGAGTCTGATCAGTACCTAGATGGGTGATCGCTTGGGAATAACAGGTAAGCTTGGATGTGCGATGGTGTAATGGATAATGTCATGGAATTGTTAATCTGAGATCCGAGTTCCAATTCCTGTTGTGTTCGTCATATTTACTTAAGTTCAAATACCCTTGTGAAAATATATGAATCTTCTTCAACTACGCTATCGGTTAATCATTAAGATTTGTATCACTAAATTATTAGTATTAAAAAAATTCTTACAATTTAAAAAATTTTCTGGCTTCAAATAATCTGCAAAGTGTTAATAAGTCTTAGTAAATGAAAATCAATTAATGCAGGTAAAAATGCTAATTAATGGTATACTAAACAAAAAAATAATTCTTAATTTGTAAAGATTTTAAGAGTCTGCATTTGTCTGTCAACCGTTTTTACCAAGAAATAAATACATTTTTAAATGAAAATATTCTTTTTAAATCCATTTTCTTGGTCTGTGCGGTTTTTCAATTGTTCGGGTAATTTCCAAGTAATGATGACATTCAAATAAACTACTCTATCTGACAGGTCATTTAAAAACAAATTTATTAATGATTTACAAAGCGTGGATTAAATGTGGCACGAGGGCGCAAAAATCAATTTATTTTTATCTCACTCGAACCGTTTTTATACCAAACATCAGTTAATTAGAAATATACCAGTCTATTGCTAATCACAGCTTTTTTATTATTCTTTAGCCTATTTTATTTGAAGATAGGCGCTCGCTAAATATATTTTATTGAAATACTGGCTATAAATTTTTGTTATTAAAAAGAAAGAAAAAAGAGAAGAGACAAGCTGTTTATTCTGGTGGTGGGGGAGAGTATGAGAAAAATTGCAGCTGCCTATTCAGCATTTTGTACCAGAGGTGTGACCAGGACTGGTGCAAGAGTCGCATGCCCTGTCACCCACGAATCTATGATACGGAATCTCCTACTCTACAATATCTCAGTTATGAGGTATCATCCATATAAAATACAAATTTCATTGTAACCTAATTGTGCAATATTGGTGAACAATTCAACTAGAAAAAATGAAAATAAATACAATGTATCTAAATACAAAGTACGAATCATTTCATAATTAATATTAGGTTGGTGCAAAAATAATTTCGTTTTCTAACATATGTTACTATGCGAGAAAACGAAATTATTTTTGCACCAACCTAATAATTCTATAAATCAAAAATATTTTGCGGCAATTTTTAACATCAACTTGAGATTTTTCTTGTTAAAAAGTTGAAGAATTTTAACACATTCAAAATTACGGATAAAAACAATGAATTTTATCTATTGTCTTTTCGAGACTGAGCACGAGCAAAACAAATTCACAGATTTGGACAACCCCACCCGCCAGAATGACGTCAAAATCCGCGAGAATTTGACATCATTTTAATAGTCAGTTGTACTTAGTTTAATTTTTAACATATATAAATTTAAATAGAAAAAAGCAAATGTTGATAAGATAGCGAGGGACACAAATTACAAATAATGTTTACCGCCCCCCGCTCCACAAACACACAATCTGAATTTCTGTAATGTGCTATTTATATTATTTTCAGCATTATTCCAGCTGTATTAATCCGACTGTAAATGATATAAACAATTTAATTCTGTTTCGATTTGTTTGTTTGTTTTTTTCGCTTAGGCTTCATGAAGCATTGATAGTTTTTGTATTAACATTGGCTTGCTTTCCTCACTGTGAACTCCATTCTTATGGCCTCGTGCTTAGATTAAGCTATTTTGCCAAGGACTTTGTGCAATAGACAAAGCTTTTTACAAGTAAAACTTAATGTTTTTTTGTCTCGCTTCGTAAGTGCGAACTTTGAATATTACTCCCGTCTTATCTAATGCTTCTATTCACTCCGTTCCTCAAAGCTATGCTGTTTATGAAAATGAAAAATGTATCCATTTTATCCCAGTAAATGTTCTTGTGACGACCTTCATCCCCGTTTCTTGTAGCATCAATGGAATATTTTTATAATGTCGATTTACCTAACCAGATAAGCTTATCTTCAAAGTCCTAATAATGTCTGCAACAGTGTTGATTTGAAACTAATCATTTGTTAGTTTAAATTAATCCTTAAACAGTCGGCATCATTAATTGAGGTTTCTTTGGAGATTATTTTCCAATGATACAAGTATTATTTAGTCCTAATTCCAATCTAAATGACAAATTAGGCAACGTTCACGAGGTTATTATTTACTAGGATTCATGAAGTTGCATCACTTCCTGAAGCGATGGTCTTCAAATAAAACTGGAAGAAATTAAAGACAGTGCCATGTCTGCTTGTATAGTTCGTGAAGAAAAAGCAGAGGTCAAAAAAATGCCGATAACTTGGTGCACGGATCTTTTCTGCTAATTCACGCCAAAATAAAAAGAATTTACATTTACTAAACTTCATACCAAATTCTCCCAGAGCGAGGTTCTTCCATTGCACTCCGGTTAGGTTGACCTTTGCCATCACTCCAAATGTGGGCAACTCGAGTGCGCTATTTATAAGTGTAGGGTCTGCATTGAGCTCACCTCTATAAACAAGGTAAAAACGGATTATTTTTTGAAGTGTAAAAAAATCCATTTAAGTACCTCGAATATCATTCGCACTTAGGAAATGTGAATAACTCCCTGATTTTTGGTAATTTTTCATTTTGAAGGTTAGAGTTGTTGCGAGGCAAGTTAAACAAATTTGAATTTAAAATTTATTATTTCTTGGGGTGAGTTAATATTTGCGATAAGTAACTTTACATTATTTTGGGTGAATTACCAGAAAAAATCCGAATGTACTATTCCAAGGTGCATGAAATATTACAAGTAAAATCATAATGTTGTTAAATATATTAAATTTAGGAACTTAACATATTTCATTTCTCTTTTTTATTTATATTTTCTAAAAAGTTAAAATATATTTAATTGATTTTGTCTATAATTAAAACGAAATTAAGCATAAAAACAACCCATTTTTAAAGATTCTCACTTGTTTTCTTTTTCTTATCCGTTTTGCCGGGCATGTCCGTTTAAACTTTCCCTACCGGTTAAGGGTTAATGCATATTTTCTGTGGCTCTCCTGCTTTCTTTGTTGCAAATCTTGACAGACTGATTACGTGTAATAGACTTGTTGGCAATTTTTTGTTGAGGATTTCACTTAAGGAAACAATATCCATTGTGGGTTAAATTTACATTTTTTCAATTTAAAAACATGATGTACAGAGAGGTCCGAAAGGTTTATCACCCTCTATATAATATAATTTCTATTTCAGATGGCTGACACGAAATTGATAGTGTTCATACAAGTCTTCTCGATGTGAAAGTGAATAAACTGAATCCAGTACATTACTGTATTACTTGTTCTCCTATTGTTATCATTACTCTTGTTAGGCATGACAAGACTTTCGGACCATACTGTACAATATTAATTTCTGCAATAACATTATGATGTTTGTTAGTATTTTATTCCGCTTGAATTCCAAATAAGAAAATTTCGTTTAATACTCGTTTAAGGAGGCTGATGATTTTTCCTTTGAACCTATTTTAATCGAATAAACAGTCTCTCATGTCCAACGATTTAAAAACATTTGGAAGTTCGACGTTATTTCCTGGATTCTGAGTGACACGTTTTGTTCAATGCACTTATTTAGCCATAACTTATGCAAATGAAAAAGACCTAATTGCACCAAGTTTCACACTGTCTTTTAATTTGGTTCAGCATATGACAAATAAATCGACGTGTTTTATTTTTGTTTTTCTAAGACAGTCGTATCTTTTATTAAATAACGAAAAAAGGTTTGCTGAATTATTCGATTAACTTCATTTGGTTTTCCGAGTAAAATAAAGTCGCCGTCCCTTTTCTATTCTCAAGAAGGGTCGAATAAAAATTTCGCTTTCCAGGTTTCGTTTTATGCTATTTCCATAGGAAAGATATCTACTTGTCAAAACAAATTTTCAGTTTATTACAGGCTCTTATTTATTGGGTCAAGTTTTTTTTAGCGATAAAGACGACTACTTTTTCAGTCTGGAATAGAATCTGTCAGCTTAATAGTCAAAGTTGAAGTAATTTTAATTGTTGTTGAATTATTTGCTGAAAACAATATTTTGTTTGTGCCATAGCTGTCATACTTACGACACCAAAGAAAATATCTTTTCTTTAGAACATAGCAGAAGACTGTCAAAACAACAATAATGTTTTTTAACAATCTCATTCCTGTCACCAGTATTTGATCAGGTAACCAGACACTTTGAAAAACTTTCATTACTGAAAGAAGTACTGATAATTGATATTGACAGTACTGTTGCAAAAATTATATTAAGGGATGAATATTTGCTGTGTAAAAGATTTTTTTTTTTCTTTTTCATTGTTAGGTTACAAATTTATTGATGTACATCAGAATAAGTAAAGGCAACATTTTAGATGAGAAATAAACGTGAACGTGAAAGTTTTAAATTAGTGAACAGTTTGTTTTATTTAGCAATCTTGCTTCTTGTTTATTTACATATCTTATAAAGGTCACTATTTCTCGAAATGATAATTCATAACAACTGCTGTATTCTGCAACGCTTGGCTAATATAATCATCAGTTAAAAACATAATAGGTCGAGGAGACAATGACATTAGTAACTTGACATTCAAATTCATATGAACCAGTTCTATTTTTCACTCCTCGAAGAGAGGGGCTCGTTCCCGAAACATCAATTAGGATCTACAATTTATTTATGTTGTCGTATGATCATGTTAATATTGAAGTGGTTTTGCTATTCTAGACTTTTACTATAAACAGTTATTTCGTATCGATTGGATGGATAATGAGAGAGTAATAATTTTGAAACGTTGAGCAAGATAGAAATCATGTCGTCATGATCCATTGATCCATCAAAGGACATATCTTAAATCATTTGCCGATTTATGATATCCTTGAGAAAATGTAGATAATTATCAATGACTTAGATTTTAATATAAATACACTTTAGAAAATGCATTTAATTCTTTCATGAAACTTGTTCTTTTACTCTGAAATAAAATATTTTATGCTTAATAAAATTCACAAAAGTGACGCTTAAAACAAAATCTTTATATATTTGTTATTCCTTGTTCTTTTGCTGAGTACCGCCTCCAATCGAATAGAATTGACAAGTTAATTATATACAAGGAAAAGCAAATTCTCAAATCTAAGAACTTTCAGGGATGTTCGGACGAAGTTTTGGAAAACATCTAATTAATTAGAATAAAGCAAGTAAAAATAATCTGTGTTTTAACAGATATCTATAGCCTAACACCTGAGGTGTTATCTGTTTTCTGCAGCATCTTCAGTCGTCTGCAGCATCTTCAGTTTGCATCATTATGCAACACTCAACACATTAGCTTGTAGCTCACAGTCAGTTTTCAATTAAAATATAATTCTCCATTATGTATGACGTCTGTTTTGGTTATCCAGTTGCGATTTAATTAAAGTGTCCAAAGATTTTGTTGGTTCAATCTATACTTCTTCCGGAAGTTACCACCATTATAAACATGTTCATAGGACTCCAAGCACGATCTTTACGCAGGTGTTATTACAAAGTAAGAATTTGTAGTCATCAAATCAGTTGTGTTTCATCTCGCAGAGAACTTACTCGAGCAATTTATTACGCAAACACTAAATATACTGATTTCTTTAAAATTAAAAAATATATTTATGCAACAAAAGAAAAAGCTCATGCCCATTAAATAATTGGTTTGTTTCTTTGTAATTACGTTATTCCTTCTAAAATTGCAAATCTTCAATCGCGGCCTCTCTCTCTCTCTCTCTCTCTCGCACAGACACACACACACACACACACGCGCACGCGCGGCTTTTACCTCAAATTAATTCGAAATACTTAGCGTACTTCAAGAATCTTAATCATTTGAAGATTAGATTCATCATAGAATTAGTCTTTACACTTGTAGAATATTAGAAAATGTAAGCGCACTCCTCCCTAGTCTTTTGAACAAGAGTAGAGGTTTATCACTCGTTTCGTATTTAGGCTTGGATTTCCGGTTCCTTCAAAAGTCTTTTCATTCTCTTTCACTCCATCTCCAGCTACTTGCATCTTAGTGGCATTATCTCCTGGCTTGGGGTGAATTGATTTTTTTTTTTTTAACTTTTCATCATTTTATATTGCAGTTCTTATTTTTCATGCAAAGGCAACGACTAATTCATCAATTATCTGCTCCTGGTTTAAACAATGAATTATCTCCCTTCGTTTATCAGTAGCTAAGAAAGATTTCTTAAATTCTATCAATTCCAATAATACTATGCTCAGGACAAACTAAATAATTGTTTCGTACACATCTTTTACAATATGATACCAAGATAAGAAGGATTAAAAAATTAACAATCATATGAAAAACAATTTGTTTTTCGTATGATTGTTAATTTTTAAATCCTTCGTTTCACTTTTCGTTCTAAATTTTATCACCCCAAGCAAGGCAGTAAAGCCATTAAGACACAAGGGGTTACAGGGTGTGAGAGAATAAGAAAAAAGAAATATTAAGGAGCGAGACCAATAGAAGAGTAATCAAGAGGATAGTAGATAACGATTGACATTGCATTTAAATTTTTGAAGATCAAAGTTAACTGGAAAGCATGACAGTTCCACAAGTGAGAATTGCGAGAAAATAAACTGTTAGCATAGAACTTACGATTATATATAGCCAATTAAACTGTAAAATGATGACATCTTGCCACTAATCTAGTACTGCGCTTAAATTCATAAAGTCTTGTTACCATAGCGAAGAGTTCATCCGAACAATACCATTAAAATATTTCTAGAAAAGGCACGGGAAGCAACATTACGGTGTTGAGAAAGTGACTGAAGCTGAGATGACAGGTCAAGACCAATAATATTGCCGATTCTTTTTTGGGATTTTATCAAGAATCTATGCAACCGGTGAGCTTGACCATGTGTAGCAGAAATATTCAAGACGTGGACGAATGATAGACATATAAATATAGATCCAGGACAGAAAAATTATTTCGCACGAGACAGTGATACAATTTTTTTAGTAGAAATATATTACTAGGTCTGCTGGTAAGATATTATCTTTCTGTTTTGCGAGACGCAGCACACAATCATTTTATCAAAATGTTAAAATTCTAATTACTTTCTTCATCTTGTGTTAAAATCAGTAAGAAAAATGCCAAGGTTTTCAATTCAAACTTCGATCTCTTATCCATGAAGAAATAAACAAAATGGTCATAGATTTGCGTTAATATAGTTATCTCCCTTGCACTGGCGATTTATTTATATATTTAAAGACATGAAAAATTAATACAATTTATTTTTCGCTATATTCAAAAGAATAGGTTTTGTTATGTCAGTTTGCATTAAAATATATCAAAATTGGTGCATTTTTGTTTATTATTTGCAGCATTAAACATGAGGAAATTAAGAATGTTGTCTTTTTAATTTTATGAAGATTGCAAATGAGATTGAAAACTAAGAATAACTTTTTATGAAGAAGTTACTACTAATTGAACATGTTAATTCGCTACTTAGATATAATTAATATATTCTGATTTTCAAGCATTCTGTTGAATGACAAAAAGTGGATCCTTTGCAAAAAAAAAACAAAAAAAACCCCTGAAACTAATGAAATGGATAGCTAGCAGCATGAAAGACTAGGCTTCATCCCAAAGATAAATGCTTTCTATAGAATTAGCGGTGGGGTAACTAAAGGCAGCTATCATAAAAAAAAAAGCGAATGGAATTATTCAAGAGAAAAAGGTGTTAACATTCCACAAGGATAACATTATCATTAGATCGCATGATTTTTGGTGAAAATTATTACAGCTTGGCTAGAACCGCCAATAGATTCAACGGATATTATCCCTCTGAATTATCCCATTACCCGGCTGTTAAAGGGATTTTTTTTAATAAAAGTCTTAAAGAATATTCTCAAAGGATATGTCCATTTCCTGGAAGACTGCGAAAGTCAACCAGTGCAGATCTTTGTGGATAAAAGTAAAAGTACAGATTGGATGAAATTAGGAATCTCCCTGAAAGATACTTGACATCGAAAAATGGCTTATATATATATATATATTGAATAGCCCGGAGGAACTTTTGTAGTAATCAAAGCGTATCATATGATTGATTTACCAAGAGTTATATCAGTGACGAGAAATATAAGCTTACAGCTACATCACGTTGAAACACCGGTTTCCGACTATCACCAAAATTAAACAACGTTGATTCTGGTTAGTATCTAGATGGGTAACCGCTTAGGAATAACAGTTGCTGTGAGCTTGGATTTGCGGGTGGTGTAAATGATAATGGCTCGGAATTGTTAATCGGAGAGCAGAGTTCCAATTGCCTTTGAGTTCGTTATATTCACTTACACGCAAATACTCTTGGGAAAGGTATGAATCCACTTCTACTTCCAGCTATGGGTTAATTAGTAAAAGTTATATTACTAAACTATTATTATCTTATTTTTTTTTTTAAATCTAAAATATTTTCTGGCTTTAAATAACCTGCTGAGTTTCGATAAGCCTTAGAAAAATTATCAATCAAAATTAAAAATTTATTCCATGAAAAGACTCAAGATAATTTCAGTCAAATCTTTTCTTATATTTAATGTAACTAGAAAAGGTCCACCTAATTCATAGTCTATCATCTATTTATTAATTTCTGCTGCGTAATACCCCTTTGAAATTTTATACCAGTATTATAATAATTGTTCTAGGATTCATTTAATACTAGAATATATCTAATTCATTAAAATCATTTTTAATATTTTTATTTTCATAATGTGTATTATAAAGTACATTTATTATAATTTTTATTTTTTAGTAAATAATAATAAATGCTTTGAATGTGTGTATGATGGGAAAAAACTGAACATTTGAGGGATAGATATGTTTATTATTGAGATGTTATTATTGATAGGTTTGTATAATCAATACGTTTTGTGCGCACGTTTTTTTTTTCATTACTGTGTACAAAAATTTGTCCCCCCTCCACTCTACTTTAGATGCCATTATAGTGGAGATAATATAGCAAATGAAAAAAATTACCTGTGATAATAACAGCTTTGTTCTTGGAATCAACCGTCACTATATTATCCTCGATGAATTCCAGGTATGAAGCAACCGAAAAGAAGATGAGGATTCCAAGGGCCAAAATAAGAATAAGTGTGTTTGCTGATACCAATGGTTTTTTAGGGGGTTCTAAGTGAAGGATTATTAAATTATTTGTAGCTAAACTGAAAAGAAGACTGACGAGTAATTTAATGACAGGTTCCGATATCATTAAGATAGCGATTCTACAGATGAGCAAATACCAGAGACGTGGCAAATAAGTGTCCCTGTAAGTCTACAGGATCCAAATTAAATGATAAGTCTCCTTGCTCGGAATTAAAACTGGTCAGATCCGAATTATCGCATGATAGAGAATGACATCATGCAAATTTTTGACCAGATGACGTCACAGGACAACAATAACATCATTGTATAAAAACAAATTTATAATGCTTCTTAGCCTTTTCTAAATGATAAGATGAGATAGCGGCTCTGATGGGGCCAAACTGTTCTTGGCCGTCGATGTTAGTACGTATTCAACAATGTCTCTCCTGTGCTTGGAATGAAGTGAATGACATGTCTAGTATTACTGAGTGTGATTGGAATAATAATATAAAACACGTGGTTGGATGAAACAAACGAGGGTGAATCTTTCTCATGACTATTTGATGTTTTACTTTAAATTCTAATTAAAGATTAAATGTGATATAAAAATTACTCCAATCGATTTCAGTGAAAGCAGGATTCAAGTAGCATGCCTGCTGTACGTACAAGTGTTTATTAGTTAATACTGACTACTTTTAGTTCAATATTACGTCCTAGCACTTTTGTTTAACAGAGGATGAGTAAACCGTCAGTAGTTGAGTAACGAAGCAATACTCGATTTAGTGAGTGAAGCTGAAGTCGTTATGACTGACACATAGTGGAAGGGCAGATTTCACAAGGATCTGATTGTATTCTTTAGGAAACAGCTGAAGGTGAAAATCAGTACTGGCAGAAAATGATTGGTTTCAGGAGATTCCAGCGAAAGGTGGGTACGTATTGCGAGCGTGGTTTGCGTGAATTGGACCAAACTTGATTTCCTCTTTTAGTCTCTTCAGCTCACAAGGCGGAATCCTTGCGGTCCCCAACTCAACATTATATATATAAATATTATATATATATATAAAATCAGGGGTGTATTATTAGTTCCCCTGTGAAAACGATGTGTTTTGGTGAATTTTCGAACCGAATGGTGAAAGGTGAGTTCATATGGGACTTGTTAGAATGGATGGGTCGTGAATTGAACTAGCTAGAAGCAGGATAGTTACTGATGGCCAACCCCAACTCTCCCTTCGGCCTTGTGAAAAAAAGCATTGTGTTTTGCTTAATAAACATAGTGGAAGAGCATATTTATAATTCATGTAACCAAACGTTTTCAGCTACAGTGTCAATTGGATACAAATACATTTACTGGAAATATGTGGTGTTCAGCTCAAACCGAGGTTAGTTTATAGTTCATTATGACCTTCTATCCATTTATTTGCCGACTAAACCAATGGTTACATACTTACTAAAGCGAGATCAGTTTGAAGATTTTGTTCTAGAGGTCATCTGATTTAGGAAACTCAATTTGGTTAGGTTAAATTAGGTTATGAATCTCTCGGTGAAATGAGTGCATCATCCAGTCGCCATTTTGTCATTTTTGTAAACATCTACCTGTTTTACTCTTCCAAATCAGCTTAAGTGGATTTACTTATCCTGAAAATCATTTTAATTTGCTCTGCCGTTTATTTTGGTCCACATTTTTTCTTCTTTTAGAAGTATTTGCTAATTTCTAACAGGCAGAAAAGACCAAAACAGGAATATAAAAATCCTCCAAAATAAACGAGATAATGGAAGATCGCATACTACTCAACCTATACAATTTTAACTGAAGCACTTATTCATGCCTGAAAGACATTCACACACACGTACATATATTTATATCTTCAAACGTTATTTTATTTTAACTGAAAATTTGTGTTTAAATTGACTGTCATATAGGAATAAAGTGTCGATGCTGACACTTGGTTTTGAACACAGATCGCCAGAAAGAAGGCATGGTCGACCTCATCGTGAAGGGTAAAGGAAAAATATATAAATGGGAATTAGCGGCGTCTGACCGAGTGTTGTTGGAAGACGTTACAAGCATTGTATTAGGTTGGTGCAAAAATAATGACGTAATAATGTCGTTTTTTGACGTATTTTTAACGTCAAAAAACGACATTTTTACGTCATTATTTTTGCACCAACCTAATATTTGTGTTTTACGAAGCCTCTCCTACAAACGGGCATTACAAAATTGACTTAAATTATTGAATTTTTATATGAAACATCCTCAGTTTTGATTCAGGTTTTCAAATGCATTCTTCTTTTTTAATCGGCATTCTTATAAGAAAAAAAGAATTTTTCAGACATGTTTTTGTCATTTGGACCAAGTTATTTTATTACATTTAAAACCTATCATGAAGAGACACTGATTCTACGAGATCAGAGTATGAACATTTTAATGGGAATTATCAAATTATAAATACATTTTCAGATTAGACAGAACATTTAGAAAATCTATAATTATAAAGAACAAAAAGGAAAAACATTCACACACAAATTTAATTAAGTGCCCAGGATAATTCCAAAAAAAATATTAAGAGAAATTTCTCTTAATACATTTGTGTAACTTTTACTTAAATTTCTATGAATATTCTCTTAACTGATTTTTAATACAATTATTTATTTGTACATTATTGGCCTATTTACCTGCAAAGTTCTCATTCATCAATTCTACTAGAATTTGATTATGTAATTGATTGCTTTCAGCTAATTTTAGCACTGCTTCGTTTATTTTAAAAATACAGAGTCTTTATTTAAGAAGGAAATCTATAGCGTGGCAAATAGTATCAGTTATTTTGTGTACATTTTTTTAAATCTGGGGTGAATTAAATATGCCTACCATGAAATTCGTTCTAAAAAAATAACTAAATTTTCTACCGGTGTCCGCAATATATATTGTTACAGTGTGCACCTTAAACTTAAAAGAAAACTTTAATTAGAATTTTCCCCTAGAGTAGTGTGATGATATAGAGGTGGCTACAATAAATTCGCCCGCTGAAATGACTGATCGTTTTTAGTGAACACTGCAGTTAAATATTTACAGAAATATATGCTACATTTTTATCCCTCACAGTATATATATATATATATATATATATATATATATATATATATATATATATATATATATATATGCACCGTAAAATGCTGTTAAAAAACATTTTGAAAATGCTACAGCTGATATTTTCTTTCTTTAAAGTTTTCAGTACAATCTTTTAATGAAAAGGCCCATTTGTTAGGAATTGCAGAAATGACAATGAGAAATAATTTGTTACATTTTATATATATAATTAGAACCTAATCACCCTTATAAATTACACCCAAAAACACTATGAAATAATTAGTACAACAATTATTTAGTCGTAGATACAGCTAAACATCAAACAGCGAGTCGAAATGTCGTAAGATTTTCATTACTGTTGTTGTTTCATTATCATACCAGTCACATGGTAATTTTCTAAGCATAGCTTAGATGTGGCCAAAAGTATGGGGAAACCAGTGAGGATCGAAATCGCTACTCAATTAGCGAGACAAGCTTGCTAATCATTACACCAGGTAACTGAAGATAAAAGAGAACTTTGAGAATTTGACACTCGCAGAACATAATAAAGTCAAGCTGGACAGAGAGTAACAAGCTTATGTAAATTGATGAATTATCTGAAAGTGTTTCGAAATTGAAGGAAAGTAGGGATTACAACATATTTACATTTTGTTTGGCTAATTTGAGGCGTTTTTCTATGCCATCGATTAAACAATTTCTACGCCAACGCAACAGAAACGAAGCGTACAACGAAGAGACAAATGTTGGAATTATTTTGTTTTTTAGAATTTTCAAGAATTAAACGCTTTGTTCTAGAATGTTCACAAGCTAAATGAAAGTATAGGAGTATAGGAGGAAATTTCCCGAATATTTCATAAAAGAAGTAGTTGAAGTGGATTTTTTGAGAAAACTGAATATGTATTTGGAACTTAAAGGTATATATGACTAATAAAAGTTATTTTCCAAATAACAACAAAAATATAAGAAATCCTTGATCAGAGATCGAGAAGTGTGTCGAACCTAAAATTGTTCAGCACGCTCTCGGGAAAAATACCTCACACATAATGGTAAGACATTAGAGGCAATGGGACTATGTCGGCGATTTGACGGCTCGTGTCACTCCCGAAAATCTCGTGTTCATTGATCGTGCATACGCGTGTGACTTATTCTGAAGTAAAACGGATAGTGTTTCTGACGCTGCTGGCCTCGGCTAAAATTGTGATTTGGACAACGCGGGTGGAGGAAATCTTGCGATGTGAATCGCTATTCCTATCAGGATCTGATCAAATTCTATGAGCATCAGCTCAGGAAGAAGATTCGAACTAACAGAAAGCGGCTGGTATTGACATATTTCAGCGAAAGGTGGTTAATTATGGCGAGCCTGGTTCGCGTGAACGGAGCTAGCCATGATTTTCTTTTTAAATCCCCTTGAGTCACAAAGGGGCGGTTTCCTGTGAAGTTAAGATAGACTCCTCTTCTTTAGTTAATATGAGTAAGTTTTGTTCCAGGGCTGTGCCTGGTTCCTCCCTACGATCCAAGTCGAGATTCCCAACCTCCTCAGTTTGTTTTGGCCTGCGCTTTTCATCTCGACTGGGTCAATATTTTTTTAAATTTTTAATGCCCATGTTTTTTATCCTTATCTCTCCCGTAGAGAGAGAGCTTCTTGATCTTGTCGGAAGACAGAATATAGTGGCAACTCTTATTTTGTGGGGTGGACAGGTCTTAATAACATCTTTCTTTTTTCAATTTGTTTTCGGGGTCATCACCACGCCCCCATTATTTTATAACATTGATAGAATGTTTATACAATTGTACATATTGAAATTTTAAGTCATGTGCTGTTTTTCCGTAGGTGCCCTGTGTGTGTGAGGTGTTTTGGTTTATGTAGGAGTCAATGGTTACGGATAGATTCTTATGATGAATGAGTAAACTGTAACAAATGAATAGTTCTTGAATTTGATTAGCTTAGGTATAAAATACTTAGTGTCGACCAGCCTTCACCCTCTCCCTCCTTTTTTTCGGCCTTGTGCCACAATTACTGTATTCAATCAGTAACATCGATGTCCATCTCCCTAATATTATACCATTATGTGGGAGTTATTTCTGCCGCACTATATACGAATCTAGTTTACTTGATTTCGCGCCTTCTCGAAAAGAAGTCGACTGTCCGCTGAAAGTTATTTCTGCTTCGTCCCACATACAACGAAATATTAGATTGAAACAAAATGTCTATCTCACTATAAGGAAATACAGGCGACCAGCTACTTCCAAAATGCTATGACGTCTATTACCAAATGGTTTGACGTCATTGAGTTGCATCACCTGAACCAATGAACCATAACTGAAATGTCTAAATGTTATCAGAAGACTTCGTTTATGATTTCACATTGGTAGATGTGCTTTAGCGGGAGAGATTTACTGTCCGTGAGATAAAAAAAAAAAAAAGAATTTAAAAACTAGCTTAGGAGGATTACCCTTCTTGATCTGAAACTAACTCAAAACACCTAATTTCTCTGGGACTGCTTAATTTATGTGGGATGCTTTGATGATAATGATATCTACTGCCCTCGCAAGGTTTTATCTTGTATCCCGTGTTAGGATTGATAGAAGATGCTTTTGACGTTATGAACTGATAACCAATGATCAACAGATATTTTATCTAGTATTTTTCAAGATTTCATATACACAAATGACATAATTTTAAATCTCGTGGAAAACTAAAACCAGGTGCAGCAAAAAGAACATAAACACATTTTCGTCTTTTATTTCGTTTTTAGGCTTTAGTCGTTTCGTGTCTGAGAAATCAGGGTGATTGCCAGCATTTAAGTATGTTAAGAAACGTTCCTTCTTTCTTGCTTTTTTGTTATGTATAAAGGGATAAAATATTTCTTATTTAGTTAAACTATCTCAGTAGGTCAATAAAACTTTACCCAAGCTCCTACGGTGGTAAGTTCGACACAGAGTCAGAGTATGGAGTTCTATACGTGTACATGCGAGTGGTGCCAGAAACTTTCCAATTTCCTCAGCATTTCCCTTTTTAGAACGTCTCATGCAATGGAAATTGTATATTTAATGTATCAGAAATACAATTTTGGCACAAGGTCAAAGGGAAAGTGGGTTGAGGCTGGTTGTCACTGACTATCCTAAACCTATCTAATCTGATTCGGGCATGGTTAATTGGCCCTTACATTCCTTCTTTAACTGCTATGAAAATGGAATAATCTAGGATTGTTGATTCAGAAACGCTAAAATCTGACGTCAGTGTATTTGGTCATATGAGCATATTAAGTAATTCAATAATTGAGTGGAAAACAAAAAACTTATGCAATAAAGCAACTATGGTAATTCGACGTGGTGTAATGGTCAGAAATTTCTTCACGCTAGATCAATTACGACTGAGTGCTGAATTCCATGTTCAGTCGGGGACCCATACTTGTGGGTCTGTACCACATCTAAATCACCACAGTAAAGCAACAGAAAAGCTTAAATAGTTTCGTATTTTCAAATGAACACTGAGAAAGGAAAAATAGGTTATACTCTATACTGCTTGGAATAATGAAACTAAAAGAAAAAAATGAAAGAAAAATTTGATATATTGAAAAGAGAAAGGAGACAACAAAAAAGGGGTAAAAATGAAAAGAATGTAACATTCATTGTATTTAGAATTCGATGATTTTTATATGTCTGGTTGACGGTCGCTTTTCTGAAATGGGCAGCGAAGTTTGATTAATGTCTTAACAGAGATTTAGGTTTTATATACAAGGGAATGCTGAAAGGTTCTCAGCCTAACCAAGAAACCATTTTAAAAATAGATGGCCATTCGGATAGATTTTAGGAACTGGATCGAACTGATAACTTTTCAGTAACCCCTCATGTCAGCGTGGTGTAATGTTTGACATATTTGTCTCGCTAGATCAATTACGACTGAGTAGTGAGTTCGATCCTCACTCGGTGCTCCATGCCTTGTGTCACATCTATGCTACGGCTAATAAATCGCTACATAAGATTAAATAACTAACAAGTAGGAAAACTTTTATAAATTGTATATGTTTCACTATTTAATTAGATTCATCAGGTTCCGATCGGTACATTCGTGAAGTCAAAACCCCGGAGGGGCGTACTCTTCGGGCCACTGACGACATGTGCGAGGCGTTTCGGCGGCATTTCGAGAACCGGTTTACCAAGGAGCCTGGTCTTCGTGAGGACGAATTTCGCAGCTATTTGGCTGACTTTCCTAGCTGCAAGGGAGAGATCACGGAGAGTGAAGTCTACGCGGTATTGAAGAAGGCAAGTCGCCCGGTCTGGATGGTTTGCCCTATGAATTGTACTTGAGTCTGTCGCACATCTTTGTCCCGATTTTGACTGTCGTGTTCAATAACTGGTTCTCCAGGGGTGTGATCACGCTGTTGAAAATGGGCAAGGATGTTGGGGGAAAAACTAGATGATTACAGGCCCATAACTCTGCTAAACACAGAGTTAAAGATTTGGGCCAAAATCCTGCAGGAGCGTTTTCAGTTAGTTGCCGAGTCCTGAGCATACTTGTTCTGTGAGGGGCCAAACAATTCAGAGTAACCTGCTTCTGATCCGCACGATCATGGTGTGAAAGAAGACGATGAGGCCACACTGATCAATTTAGATCAGCCCAGGGCATTTGATAAGGTTGACCATTGCTACCTTGCTGCTGTCCTGCAGGCCGCCAAATTCGAACCCGACTTCAGCCGTTGGATTAGCCCCCTGTATCGCCCCCCACCCAGTGCTGTGGTACAGGTGAACAGGAAGCTGTCGGGCGCTTTTGCGCTATCTAGGTCGGTTCGTCAGAGTTGTCCACTGTCGCCCCTACTTTATACTTTGGCGTTGGAGCCTCTCCTTCGCCGGCTGAAGGACAGGGCGTGCCTACGTAGAATAGCCGTTCCTGGAGGAGCTCGAGCCAGGGTTTCCCCGTACACCGATTACGTATCTGCTTTCGTGTCGTCCCGCAGTGACATTGAGGCGGTACTGAAGGCGCTTGATCCGTACGATATGGTGACAGGGGCCGAGATTAACCGCGACAAGTCGTCCGGCTTGCGGTTAGGTTCCTGGAAGGGGGTCGATCTTCCTTCGGTTGGACGGACGGTCCTGTCTGCATTCTTGAAGTGTGGTTTGGACCCGACCTCCAGCTGGAGAAAAATTGGTCTGAAGTACGAGCAAATGTCGACGCGGCCGGTCAGACTTGGCGTCGACGGAGGTTGTCCGTGAAGGCCAAGGCGGAGGCATGTGCCACTTACGTTTTCGAAATTGTCCTTTATCGATTGTCCGTACTTCTTCTCTGTAAAGACATAGGAAGCCGTTCGATAGTTCGCTATCCTCCATTTTATGGAGGGGACGCAATCATCAGGTTGACAGACGGGTCTGTGCACAACGTCCATGTCATGGGCGGGCTGGGGATGCCACACTTGGTGAGCCACAAACTCGCCTCGAGGTTACGCATTGACAGGAGATTCGATTATGGCGGGGATTTTTAGGGATGCGTTCCTTTTCCTTACTATCAGTCCCCCCATCTCGCTGGTTGGGCGCCATCGTAAACCCCGGGATCAATCGGATTTCCTTCGCGAGTGTCGGTCGGCTTTGTTGGCCGTTCCTCCATCTAGTGACCTTTCACAGCCTAGGAAGGTCTTCTATCATCTAGGAGGGGGTCGCGAAGGATTCTCAACGCGAGCGGCTCGACTTGTCGGAGGAGGAGTTTCGCACTTTCTGGTCTTGGGCACCAGCGGCGGATTATCTCAGTAACCCTGAGTTTTCGCTTACCTGGCGATTGGCTCGGAATCGGCTGCCTCTCAATGACAAGGTCTTCATATAGGGCTTGGCGGATTTGCCAGACTATGAACGGTCTAGCCTTGGTCTGGAAGAAACAGATTCGCACGTCTTCTACCATTGTCCCCGAGTCCGCCGCTTATGAGACCAAGTTGATGGCTCGTCACGCTCCCGAAAAGCTTGTACTTATTGATCGTGCATACGCGTGTGACAATGTGACGCCCCCGTATTCTGGGGCGAAACGGATGGTGTTTTTTATGCTGCTGGCCACGGCTCGAATGGTGATTTGGACGACGCGAATGAAGGAGATCTTGCGAGGCAGACGTCTTTCTCATCAGCTCAAGATGAAGATTAAAACTGATAGAAAAGGCTTGCATTTGACAGTCTTCAGCGAAAGGTAGGTGAAAGAGGCGAGCTTGGTTCGTTTGAACGGGGCTAGCCTTGATTTTCTCTTTTAGGCCAGCCTACGTCACATCGGTGTGGAGCCCTCCCCTTGGTTAGGTTAGACAAGCTTTTGTGAGTGTTGTTCCTTGCCTCTTCCCGGCTACATCTTTGGTTATGATCCAAGTTAAAATTCCCAACCACCCCAGTTTGTTTTGGCCCCATTTTATCTCGACTGAGTCAGCTTTTTCTTTCCCGTGTCTGTGTATATTTTCTCCTTTTCCCACTTCCTTAGCGAGAGAGCCTCTTGATTCTGTCCAATGGGCAGAATACAGCGGCCTCTCTTTTTTGAGGGTTGGACGGGCCCTACTAACATCAGTTATGTTTAGTTTATTTTATGTTCATGTTTTGTTTGTTATTGGGCTCATCTCCCTTCCCACTCATTTTTCATCTTTAGATTTTTATATATAATTTATGATCATTAAATTTTTATGGTATGGGGCGCGTTTTGTAGGTCCCCACCTTGAGAGGATGTGTTGTTATGGTGTATGGAGTATTGGTTGGCGATGGACGAGTTTTTGTGGTGAATGTGCATATTGTAATGAATGAATGGGTCATGAATCGAATTAGCTAGGTATAGGGTAGTTCGTGAAGACCAGTTTCAACCCTCCCCTTTTTCGGCCTTGTGCCATAATTGTATTCTTATATACAATAAATATCATCAGTTATGAAGTCATCTACGATTTAATACTGATTAAATACAGTAATTGTGGCACAAGGCCAAAAAGGAGGGATATAGGTCAAGGCTGGTCGACACTATTTTATACCTAGCTAATCAGATTCAACACTCATTCATTCTTTTCAATTTAGTCGAGATTTATTGCTTTAACATACACGATTTTGGCACAAAAATAATTTTCTAAGCGCAGCTTAGATGTGGTCGAAAGCATGTCACCCAATGAGAAATGAACTCACTACTCAGTTTTAACGGTTCTAGTGAGATAAGCTTGTCAAACTTTATACCACGTCGAGGTGCCCAAATTATTTTCTCAGCGTAGATGTGGCACAAGGCCGAAAGTATGAGGCACCCAGTAAGAATCGAACTCACTATTCAGCCGTAGGTTATCTAGCGAGACAACTTGCTAACAATTTACTCATTCACCATAAGTATCTACATAAACCAAAATACCTACGGAAAAACAATACATAACTTAAAATGTTCAGTTGTATAAAAATTCTATCATTGTTATAAAATAATTGGGGGTGATAACCCCGAAAACAAACTGAAAAAAGAAAGATGATGGTAAGACCTGTCCACCCCTCAAAATAAGAGTTGCCACTATATTCTGTCTTCCGACAAAATCACGAGGCTCTCCCTCTAAGAGATGGGGAAGGATAAAAAATATGGTCATTGGAAAATTTTAAAAAAACTGACCCAGATGAAAAGCGCAGGCCAAAACAAACTGTGGAGGTTCGGAATCTCTATTTGGATCGTAGGGTGGATCCGGGCACGACACTAGGTACACAAGAAGAGTCTATCTTAACCAGAGGTGGGCTCCACAGGAACTGCCCCGTTGTGACATAGGGAAGACTTAAAAAAGAAAATCAAGGCTTGCCCCGTGGTCCACGTGTAACAGGCTCGTCATATTTATTCACATTTCGCTGAAATATGTCAATACCAACCGATTTTTATCAGTTCGAATTTTCTTCCTGAGCTGATGCTCAAAGAATCTGAACAGATACTGATGAGAATAGCGATCACATCGCAAGATTTCCTCCATCTGCGTCGTCCAAATCACAATCCTCGCCATGGCCAGCAACATCAGGATAACCATCTGTTTCACCCCAGAATACGGAGGCGACACATTGTCACACGCGTATGCGCGATCAATGAACACGAGATTTTCGGAAGCGATACGAACCGTCAAATCGCCGACATCGTCCCAGAGAAGGTGTACCTGAGGATACTAGTAGAAGCCGTGCGAAGACGTTCCACTAAGCCAAGGTTACACCGATGGCAGTCAGGCATCTCCGCCATCTGAAATTGCGTCTCGTGGCTATTTTGTGACGAGTAGATAACAGTTTTGTTATGTGGACGTCACATTTATTTCAGAGTGAGTGTCAATTTTGTTGTCCTGAGGCATCGTTTCCTTTATGGTGATTGCGTGTGTAAATACAAATTTTTGTTGTATGGGTGTCACATGTCTATTTCAGAGCTGATGTTTGGGTTTAATTCTTGAAATGCTAGCGTAATTTAAGTACGTATTAAACATTGGATGCATCATATTTATGTATATACTCGTATGTACGTTATTTTATTTTTTTATTTTTTATTTTATTTTTTTTTGCGTGTAAACTATATTATTTTATTCTCCGTTTATATTCGAAGGTTAAGTTTCAAGATACCAAACGGATACCAAAAATTAAAGGTGACCACATAAACTAGTTTAAAAGCTGCAATGAATGATAAAACAGGAAGTATGTCTGTTTTGTTGTAACTACCTAGAGAAACCCGGTGTTAGTCCCGATTAGGCTGTTTTATACCCAAGGTATAAGTTAGATTAGGCGAGTTTATACCCCTGAGTATAAAATTGACTAAGCTGAAATATACCTCTATAAACCAGAATATGTGTTTTTTCTTTTCCCTTGTAATAAGATGTATATTACTGTTGTTCGGAGATGATAGTCTGCAATACTATGCATTATGCAGTGTTACTCATTCGAAGAGATTTCTGCTTACATTCTAGAGCACTTAATTTGCTTCAGAGTCATTTGGTTTGTATATTAATAGGCTTAACCTCTGGATGTCTATTGATTTTAGTCAACCAATACCTGACTACTATTCCTATCAATCATTATTACCACTTTGCAGACTTGGGCCATTATATAGAGATCCAGAACATTCATCTCAGGAATACTGGTCTAAGGAACACTCATCTAAAGAATATACGTCTAAGAAATATTCGTCTAATATAGGTTGTATTAATCTATAAACAGTGCATTCCAATAAATGCTTATAAAACATATGTATCATCAATAATTAATGTTGTTATTAGTGTCTTAAATATTATTCTGTAATTTAGTGAATATCAACAAAATTGAGTATTTTGTACGTGAATAATGTGTTAATTTATTAAAGATTATTATTATTATTATAGACCAATGTTTTTTGGGGCGGGCATTCCATAAACCAATGTTCTTAGACAAGTATTACTTAGACAAATGTCCTTAGAAAGGTTTCCCTTAGACCAATAGATTTAGACCAATGTTCTTTAAACGAATGTTCCTAAATCTCATTATATAACATTCTAGTTAAGACAAAACAGCTGTTGATACTATTAGTAAAAGTGATTATAAACTGGCCTCGGTGGGTATAGTTTATACTAAACTATTTTATATCCCGATGCATGAAGCAGGCTAAATCCAATTATATGCCAACGATTATTTTCCACTAAGCTAAACTATACCAGGAGATTATATATATATATATATATATATATATATATATATATATATATATATATATATTGTAGGGGGTGTTAATATGGACTGCTACGCTGGAATTTAAAAAAACACTTTGGCTTGGCGAAAATGTCATTTGTATCATTTTCTTACTGGATGTTGTATCCAAAGAAATTCTGAAACGCTATCGGGCGCACAAAAGAATTTTCTTTTAATCTTTGATGATTTGATCAGATTTTGGGAAGTGGATTGAACCGATCAATCGCATACATTGTGACTTTGGCTAAACTGAGCTCAAATTCACTCAGTACCTGTTAGTAATGTTAGTTATTCTTCTCAGTTATAAGTTCGATAATAATACACCTGGTAGAGATCCGTATATATTGATCCTCGTCGGTACAATAGAGCATCATATCAGTCATGATGGGGGAACAATGTACGAGATTTTCATGCATTGTTCTTAGTCCCCGCATGGAAATTTGTGGAAATATAGGGATGCGTGTCTGAAGGCTTATTACATTTCAAGCACAATTTTGTATATCCTTTTACATTAGTCTCTTTACATTTTACAGGGTTGGCGCTATATGCTTTTAGCCATTTCACGCTGACTAAACCGACACGTGTTTACTCATGGAAGACAAGCAGTATCGAGCCTGGTCAGTACTTAGATGGGTCACTGCTTGATAATATTAGGTCATGCAACAGGGAGACTGAATATGTTAGCTTTGTAGGGCAGTACATCTAAGTGAAGGGAAACGTCTGTTGCAATGCAGCTTTACCCAATCATGAGACAGGCGTCGAAAGTAAACCCTGGTGTATCTCTTATGGCAGTTTGTGGTTATATTCAGCGGCGTCTACGCAATGACATTGAAACAATGCGTATCAGCACTTGCATTTCCATTGGACGATTTCAGCAACGTGGGGAGGAGATAACCTCCTGGATAGGCAACAATCTGCCCTCCATGCGTACTGAAAAGAGAAGCAGCAGTCTGCCAAAAACAGACCCTTAGTCTAAAACATCAGTTACATAATCTCCCGAAACTGACTCATGTCTACAATATACAGGGTATTTCAAAAAGAATACGCCAAAATCATTACGCTGTTTTTTCAGGCCTATAGCATTGTAGTGGACTGAATCAGTGGTTATTTGATAGAGTACTTATCAAAGTTTGATTGGGTGTCAATTTCACCGCTGTCGTTAGTATAACTTCCGGTACAGCTGAATTGTGGGAAGATCAATCAAAATGGCGACTCCTCAGCAGAAGGCGTTTTGCATGCTTGAGTTCGCGAAAATAAACGCAATTGTCACGGTGCAGCGTGCTTTCAGAACAGAGTTCGCCATTGATCCGCCCCATCGTGAGACCATTCGACGGTGGGTTAGACAGTTTAAAGAGAGTGTGTGCCTGTGCAAAGGAAAGAGTCCTGGAAGACCACGTGTTACAGAAGAGCATGTGGAGAGGATTCATGATGCATTTGAGAGCAGCCTACGTAAGTCCGTACGTCGAGCAAGTCTTCAGCTTGCCATCCCTCATACCACTGTATGGCGTGTGTTAAAGAGACGATTACACATGAAACCATACAAACTAAGCCTTGTCCAAACACTTACTAATGATGACAAGGTGATGCGGAGGACATTCTGTGAGTCAATGCTGGAGATGGAGGAAGGTGATGAAACTCTCCCGTTTCACGTTTAGTTTTTAGTGACGAAGCGAATTTCCATTTGAGAGGCACAGTCAATCGTCACAATGTGCGCATTTGGGGAACAGAGCACCGACATGAAACTGTTGAGCATGAAAGAGATTCCCCTAAAGTGAATGTCTTCTGTGCTGTGTCTCAAGACGAGGTCTATGGTCCCTTTTTCTTTGAAGGAAACACCGTTACAGGACAAACCTATGTCGAAATGCTCCCAAACTGGCTATTCACTTTACTGCAAGCAGATTCGAATGACTTCATTTTTTAGCAAGATGGAGCACCGCCCCATTGGCATCTCGGGGTTAGAGCTTATCTGAATAAAAACGTGCCTCAGCGATGGATTTGGAGGAGAGGTGCTAAAGACCTTGCTCTCTGTGCTTGGCCTGCCAGATCCCCGGACCTCACTGTGTGTGACTTTTTTCTTGTGGGGTGTATGTTAAAGACCAAGTTTATGTTCCAGCACGTCCAGCAAGTATCGATGACTGAAAGCTGCAATCAACACGGTGGACCGTGAAATGCCCAGGCGCGTTTGGGGGGAATTCTCATATCGGCGTGATGCTGTCCGCGCTGCCGGTGGTGGCCACATTGAGCACTTATAAAACATGAAATGAAATTTGAATGTATATACAACACATGTGTTCATGCTAGAGGTTTGTAATTTTTTTCGTTTTTGACACATCACGTGATGATTTTGGCGTATTCTTTTTGAAACACCCTGTATATGTATGGTCATTTGGTCAGATTTTCAAAAGTGGATCTAACCAGGATTGATAAAATTTTGCATGATGAGTGATAGATCACAAAAGGCAAAAATTATCTCAAATTGTGGTTTTGGTGTCGACAGGGTGTTCCAATAGTTGTATTACCATTGATAATCTTGTAAATTTTATATTTATTTACCAAATGGAATCATGTTTCTGGATGTGACAATTAAGTAATTTTATTGGCCAAATTATGGAAGATGATGTCATGCAAATTTTTCCTGATTGCTATTTGAAAAGTATATGTTTACTGTCAATTGTCACGTGACTTTTAGAACACCCTGTACATCAGCTTCTCATATCTGCGTCATAGACTATTCGTATGCTCACACACTATACAACGATCTTTTTTCTTTTTCTTTTTTATCTTTATATCTGTCTATCCCTATAAGAAAATGGAGACGGTGCTAGTAAAGAGAGAGGAAGTTAGAAGATACATCGTTGATGTATTAAAATGGAACACTCAACACTTGACTGCAAATACCAGTTTTCATAATAATCGTAATATCAAAATTCAGGCAAAGGAAACATGTGGTTGACTCTCAAAAATGAAAGTGGCACTAAAACGAGAAAGTCACGTTTACACATTACAAGATCTGACTATTTACCACACAACGGAAAACAATGGAACGCGTTGACCCTATAAATAAAAAAATAAATAAATAGAAATAACTTTATTTTGTCTGGGCTTATTGTTTGCAGAAGATCTTGACGAGGGGGTACTGAAAATTTCACGGCACCACACCAAAAATTTGTGAAAATTAAATTTTTAATTGTCAGTTTTAATTGACACAGATACTCGACATTAATACCGAAAAATGGATAAAAAGCGGTGAATAAAAAGCATTTGGTACAAAAGAGACATAATCAAAAAGTACATGAATGTATTAAGTGCACATTAGAATACAGACAGAAATATATCACAAGAGATTCAAAATTCATCTAACAAATTAAAAAAAAATAATATTCATCCATTTCTCTGAGCCATCCACTTTTTGAGTTTCGGAACTTCTTTCTCTGTTGAGTCAAAACACACACACACACACACACAAGAGTTTTTAGAACTGAATAGACACACTGCCTACATATATCCTTTTATCATTATGACACTCATTGCTTCAAGGATTCCCAAACAGCCCTCCTCGGTTTTAAATTCAGAGATTGGCTGCTAAGCAAGAACAGAATCCACTCTGGCCTGCTACTTATTCCATTCGGGGTTCCCTGGTTCGAAATGTGGAACATGTTAAAACCCTGATCAAGAACTATGGCAAAATGGCTGTCCATATCCTTGACGCTCATCTTGATAAATTCAAGGAGATCATTGGATACATGTATATAAATAATAGCATGAGATTTTATCAAAGAAAAAACGCATGAGAAAATTCTCAGAATATTTAAACTTTCCATGAACTAGGAAGGGAGGGAATCTTACCATTCGTAATGCGTATATTATTCATACATGTTGACTCACAAGAATAAATATTTTCTGTTGGAATTTCTAAGATGTTATCATTATTGGCAGTCTGATTAATGTCTTCATCTTTATTGTTATTGTCCTAGTGTGTTGTGCTCTCTGGCCTTCGTCAGCTTAACTCTGAGTAACTTTCGGGAAATTTCGAAGTGAACAATTTATTTAATCTTATAGAATAAATAAAGAGTTCAGTTCGAAATTACTTACCAGGATCGAAGAGAAAATAACACCAAGTACCCCTAGAGACGGACATTGAAGTGAGAACAATCTACTCCTATAGATTAAATAAAGGCTTCAATTCTATGCTTCCTGAAGGTTATGATCGGCACCTGAAAAAGATTCAGGGAGAACAACAGAAAAGACACAAAAGATAGGGACAGTAGTCAGACTGTAAATAATATCAGTAATGAATAAATGTTTTTTTTTAATCATTTCACTCGAAGTAAGGCAAGAAAGCCACTAAGATGCAGGAGATTATTTAGTGTAAAGAATATAAGAAAACATTATTAAGGAACGAGAACAATAAAAGAACAAGAATTAAGAAAACAGAAGATAATGATTGATTTTGTACTTAAATTTTTGAAGATCAGAAGAAAGTTCCACAAACAGGAAGTGCAAGAAATATACCGGATTACATGTAGCCATTTGAACTGTAAAATTATAAGGCCTTGTCGATAAACTAGTATTGCACTTAAATTCATAAAGTCTAGGTACCATGGGGAAAAGTTCACCAGAACAATTACTATGAAAATATTAATAGAAAAGGCACAGGGAAGATGCATTACGGCAGTGGGAAAGTAACTGAAGCCGAGATGCCAGATCAGGACCAGTGACATTGCAGATTCTTCTTTGGATTTTAGCAAAAATCAATAAAATAAAAAATCAATATATAAATATATAGCAGGAGTACTGAATCAGATGTGGCTGCAATATTCTAAGCAGGAACGAATGGGAGACTTATAAATATGTGAGAAAATTATCTAGCATGACACAGTGAAATTTCTCAGCGGCAGACCTAGCAATTTGATTATATATAATCTTACCACAGCATGTCAGCGGAAAACGTTAGCCTGAGAAGGAACAATGAATCAGTCTCCTGGAGGTTAGCATCAATCATGCTGATGAAAGGCAGAAATAGTTCTCTCAGACGATTAATAGAGAGCAGTTTCATTCCATGAACCAGCTAACAACAGAATGTAGGTAATTTTTTTAGATCAGCTGCCAATTTGACTATTGAACCGATCAGACTTACTATTAAGATAGGAGTCAATAGCTGTGTCATCATCATAGATACTGAGTTAAGAACTAATGTCAACCAGGAAGGTCGTTGACTAAAATTAGGAACAACGCAGCTCCCAAGATAAAGCCCTGGGGACGCCTTCATTAATGCAAAAGGATCTAGAAGAGTGGCCATTCAAAATGATTTTTATTTCGCGATTTCATAAAAAAGGCTTATTGAGTTGAAAATAACTTTAAAATGACTATCACTGACCTAAAACTTACCAACCATCAAATATTGACACATTTCTTATACATATACGCAAACGTGACTTAATCTGGCTGCGATATGTGACTTACATTGTGGAAGAATGATCCTTTTATAATTCTTAAAGTGAATTATTTTTATCAAATTTGTTTTGGGAGTCATAGATATTCATATTTGTAGATGGCAGTGAATAATATCTAATCAGCCAATTATACTTCAATTTAGACATGTTTATAAACTTTAGCAAGTCCTTTTTCGGTTCAGAAATGGAGAAAAATATAATTAATAAAACTTTCTTTGTCGAAGTATATTTCGTATCCTGTTATATTAAAATAAATTGCTGGTGACAAATTTGGATTAGTTAAACAGATGTATAATGCAGGAGTCTGGTTCGTTTTTTTTTGTTTTTTTTTTTGTTTATTTTTTCTTTAGCAGTCTGTTTACTAATCTTGCTAGTTACTAAATTTCGTTTAGTAAATCTGAAGGCCACGAGTTTTAATCGAATTTCAACCGCGCTCATAGGCCTGGGTATGACGATAAGCTACATCCGATAGCAATTCCTCTGATCGGGAGATTAGAGGTTTTCAGGAGCGTGGAACCACCTCTGAATTACTGTTGTTCCCAAGTTGACCTAGGAATAAAAGCAATTCAGTTCAATAGTGAACCCCAAAACAAAAATCAAAATAATAGGAAAGTATATTATAAAAAATATCAACAATACATATTGGATTTTTGTAGTGAATATTTTCTAATATTGTTCCTCCCAAGAACCATTAAAGATTGAGGTTTACTGTTTGGCGTTAGGGTTAGGACAAGAAAAAGCAAAAAGTGAAGTTCTTGGGGGCTATACAAAAAAGAAACAGCTAACTCTAGACTTGAAGAGTTCAAGATTTAATTAGTGAATAACACTTCAGAGTTCAGTCGAAGGTCCTAAAAGAAACCGGAAACTCAATCCGAAACAGGAAACAAGAGGTAAATCTCTACTCCTGTTCAAAAGATCGAGAAGGGGTGGGAGACGGACGATATGCGAACCTATTTACGCTTATTAATAGTTTTTATTAAAAAAAAAATATTAAATTAAAAAAAAAAAAAAACTATCACCGTACTACGCACATTTGGTTATCCTGAATGTACCTTGTATATACTCATAAAGCATAAATGTACCCATCATGTCATGGTGGGTACATTGAGCTTCATATATTTGTACCCTAGTGTCATTTTGCTTACATACTACGAACAAAACAAAAAAAGAAAAAAAAAAAGAAAAAAAAAACAATGTCAACTTGAAAACTTAAAAACCGGAAGCAAAACAATTACCAGGAAGTGGTGAAGAGTCATCGGTTCAACCCATCTGACCCATTGGACCAACATCAGAAATTTGTAATCTTTTATTGGTCGTACCGAGAACTTAGATATTAGAAAAGACAAATCGAAAGCATATCAGATAATCGAAGTGGACCTCACTACGTAGAAGAAACATTAAGCGAGTTGTTAATAGCGACTCAGACACCATAAAACCAATTATTTAAAATCTAAAAAAATAAAAGACAGCAAACGGAAAAATGTTTCAATACAGGAGAAAAGGCAGAAAGAAGAGGCAATGAACCACATAAACAGCGAATGTAGCAAATTGACCGAGAAACAATACAAGAATGGGCATGACTGATTGGAGACGATGATCCACTGGGGACAATGCAAGGGGATTTTTGACCGTACACTTGTCCAAAAACAGACAAACTGAAATTAGAGTTATGTCGAAAATAGTTGGAATAGTTGGAAAAAATTTTCTTAAACAGAGACGAAATAAATTTTTAAAATCCGAAAAAGAATTCGGACTGCCCCGATCCCGTCAGTGAGGATACTATCACGGAGAGTTGAGGAAACTTGTTGCTACTCAATCTCTGGCGATAACAATGAGACAGTTGGCATGAATATGTAAATACACCAAATAAGAAAAATAGATTAATTAATAAAAGTTTTTTTTTTTTAAATATTTTAATAAACTGGCAAAAAGAGTTGGATATGTCGGCTGTGCAATGGTTAGAAGCTTGAAACAATAAATCTGCAAGTGTCTTTATTGATGTGGACTTTAGGCTAAACAACTAAAAGTAGCATTTAAATTTCAATCAATATTTATCGCATACTGTTTTTTTGTTTTTTTCTTGTACGTTTTTTGTTCATTAAGACTGAAAATTCTACACAACAATGATGATTTTACGAAAACTTACAATAACCGGCATTTTTAACACAGATGAAAAAGTTCATGGCATCATTTAAACGATGAATTATAAACCTGAGTATTGAATACAAAATTCCGAAAGAAAACCCCAGACGGGATTTGAAGTCCAAAATCAGAAATTTCGTATTCTCGCCTATTTTAAGCACTGAAGAATATAAGTACGCTTGTTAAAACTAGCTTGTGTTTACGAATGCGATAATTACACAATACTTGTAGTTCAATATGACATATTGCCAAGATTAGCAAACCAAACCTATCCCCATGTAAAGAATCGCGAACTCTTGATGCACTATTTGTTAAAAGCAGCGTTGGAAATATAAATGTACCCGTTTATTGATAAATGTATAAATTTCTTGATAAATATATTGATAAATTATATGGTGATTGCATTACAGAACCCCAATAACCTTTTAACCGTATTTCGTTTTGATTTAGCAAAAAAATGAGTCTTTTCTTATTGTTAAATTTCGTTTGTACCGTCTTTCATTTGATACTTCCATACATAACCGTCCAGAGTGGCAATGCACTTTGCCCAATTCATTCAAGTAGTTCAGATTTTAATTCCCGTCGAATAAGTGATTTTTTCTTCATCCAGTTAATCACTGATAAGCTATCCTCACCAAGTAATGGCTTCACAACCTCCGTGAACGTAGGCCTATCCATCTTTATAGTTCCTGGATATCTGAATTAATAAATTAAAACCAGTATATGAAAACAGCTAGCGGGACTTAAAGTTAATGGTACCAAAACGTTCATGTCTAGAACAGTGAACCATATTGTTTTCATGTAAAGAATAACGAACCCAATAATCTTCTTGTAAAGAATAGCAAACCCTGCCGTGAGTGGATTCGCTAATCTAGACAAGATCCTTCATTAGTCTTAATGGCTTTATCGCCTTGCCTAGGGTGAAATGATAAAAAAACTAAATTTGTATTGATGTTAATTCAACAAATCTTTCCCGTTGTAAATATTCTTACAAGTTGAGAGGTTACTACTTTACTTCAGAAATGTGTCTTCCAAATAAATTCAGCGCTTTTTCTCCAACTGTGTCATATAAAATAGTGACTTTTTTTTAAATTCCAGAGTGATGAAAAAGCTGTATGTGCTTAACTAACCTTTTATCCCATTTTAAAATTATTTTTATCCGTTTACAATATTGTTGGCCATTCACTCAGTAAACGAAATAAAGTTCAAATTGATTCATTAACTTTATTTAGCAGTGCTATCATCATAGATATCATTGTAAATAATACAGTAAATAAATCAAGAAATCAAATTTTTATTGTTATAAAGCAGTAGATAATTTAAGGCTTCGTAGAGGCAGGAATATATGGATGGCCACGATCACTCATTTCCTGAAGTTACACGGGGCATATAAAAGAGGAAAGAATGTTACTCTGCCAACGAGCAGAACCAGGAAGAGTTTTTAATAATTTATTTCTCATTGGTAGGATGTACAGGCGGTCTAGAAGATCGAAACGAGTAGTCGTCGAGCAGCGTTCGAGTTCTGGTCAATTCTTACATTCACTTTCGCACAAATACCCTCCACTTATGGGATAAAAAGCAAGGCAAACGGAACTCTCTAGTTGTGGTTGGCAACCATTACAGACAAATGACAACACTGAATTAAAAAACGCGGGGTCCATACTTGATTTGTAACGAAGGTTCGCTCATCATAATTGCAGTATAAAACACAGGTTGGTTCTGAGGTTGTTGAAGAAACACAAATGGCTTTGAACAGACGGACATGTTCAGAAATAAGTAGCCATCCTTATGATGAGAAATGATACTTATTTGCAGTGTACCCCTTCATGTCGAAACAGTGCTGATGATGATTTTTCTTTTCCCATTCACAAATTCCGTTGAGATAACAGAAAACTCAAGAAATGTGGGAGTCGTGTTTATGAGTAGTCATTGCAATAGGATTGCAGTCACATTACTTTAATTTTTATTATATTTTGTTATTTGTTAATGTTTATTTGTAAATTGAATTCTATCTTCAATTTATTTCTATTTTAAATAAAGATTTCGCTAAATTATTTACTTTTAATAGTTTCATGAGCGATTTTATTGCGATGTAAATTTTAAGTCATAAAAGTTTTTAATAAGGAGTGTAAACTGAAAGATTAATACTCTGATGGGGGATCAGTGCAAATAAACGGATGATTCCACATCCTCACTAACACTGCACGTCTATTCTACAGGAGTGACCTGCTTAAAGTGCCGTCTGAATTCTTGACTTGGAGTTTATATTTACACTAGTGGTGATGATGGTGTTGTTGTTGTTATCATCATCATCATCATTATTATTGCTAGTTTCACTTACATAACTGTTACATATTCAGTTGGCAGACTTATGTTTATAACTTTTGAAAAGAAATAAAAAAGCACTTTCTTTTCAATCTTTAAAATTTCTTTTCTTTTTCTAAAAATTTTTTTATCAGGGAAGACCTTATATTTACATTTGTATTTATCTGAAAACTTTTTCCCCATTTTTATTATAATCTAATTGCTCTCTTTTATGAAAACGAATGTGACTCAAGGTATTTTTATTTACTGCAGAAACTTCAACATAAGTTTTATATAAATAAAGTTAAAGACTTTTTTTACTTATATTATTTATTTTTCTGCAATTTACGAAGTCTGGCTTGTAATCCTTCACTGATAAAAGGACGCCATAGAAGATGTTACACATTATTTAAAACAAACTTAGGGAACCATAAGAAATAGGCTTTTTAAAAATCATTTTTACTCGGGTTTCTGTTACACGCATTTAAAATCGTGTCAATAAATAGAAAAAATTCTAGCACGTTGCTTTATTCCAGGAATTTCCCTTTTGACACTTTACATTAGGAACCAAAGATAACGACTGATTAGCATGTAATCCTAAAAATATGATGAATGTCACTTCGATATCACATACACATACTAACCCACTGATCAAATATTAGAGTTTTATTTTTGGTGGCAAAGAAAGGCGTTTTGGTCCTGTTAAGAACTTTTCAGCACCCCCTGTTATTACAATATTTCATTTTCGGGCATTTCAAGAGTTGTCTCTTTGAATGAAATAAAAACCTCCAATTCAACATTTAAAGTGCGTCAATATCATATCTTTTCCAATGTTGAATTATTAATGTATCCTTACACACAGTCATGAACTGAATGCTCATTTAAAATTTTCACTGTATAATTTTATACACTTAATACGCACCACTAAATTAAATGTATTAACAAGGAAGGAGCTTATGTTGAAAAATATTTAATTTTCATCATTAGATTACAGACTTACTGATTACGCTTGTTCGTTTAATATTGTAGTTTTCTAACATGTAAAACAAACGAGATCAACGTATTTCTTTATAGTTCAATTTTTCTCTTCTTTATTCAACTGTATTTGATTCACACAATATGTCTAATTCATACTTGAAAAAATCCGCATTTCCATTGGTGTTTCATGCTGTTATAGGAAGGAAATAGAATATAAAGAATTAATGACAGCGGAAAATAGGAGAAGAATTCAGGAAGACTACATGAGTAAAAACCACAGCACAATAGCCTAGGGAATAAAAGTGTTGTTTCGTTCATTTGGTAACATTGTTCATAGTCCGTATTACCAGGACGGGACTTGATGAAATCGAGGATAGCAATAAATGAACAGTACAACATAAGATGAGATATCCTTAGATATAAACAGCGGAACGAGACCAATCTACACACGTAGATGAAATAAAGTGTTTAGTTTGAAATTCCCTGAAGATTACTAGATCATAAGATATCTGAAACCGGAGGGCAAAATGGCCGAGACGTTGTGACAACGACAAAGATGAGAACATTAGGCCGAATGTAAATTATAATAACTAGGATAATTAAAGTTTAAATATCAAGAAATATATAAATGAAGACCAAGTGTATGCCAGGAAGAATAAACTAACATCTGCTATGATAGCAAATGGTGGTCTTATTGTACATATCATTGGCTTTTCGCACCTACCATTTATCTAGATATCAGGATCTGCTGCGTATTAAGGATTCAGTCGCCATCTCCATAGTAAATCGAAGGCTGGTAAAATTTGAGCCTAAAAAAATAATAGACCTTATTCCGAATACAGAAACTAACCTTTTTATAACATAAAACCTTTTCAGAAACTAGGTATATGCAGATGGGTTTAATGCAAAGTTTTCTGAAAACTAGTCGCTGTATAATTTTTTATGTCATTTTGCATTAGGGCGTAGTAGGTAATCATAACTTTCAACAGTTTCTCTACCTTTAATATCTGAACTGACATGAATTTTTCCGAGAAAAGTAGTGGAATGGTTGTCTTCTCTAGTTTTAAATTCAAAATTGTTCACACTGGTTTTTTTCTACCAAAATTAGAGGGCCTAGTTCACCATACTATTTTACCCATAACTGGAGATATAAAATTTTCGAAGTGAACACAACAAACGAAACCGGAACTTTAATTTGGTCTGTCGATTCTTCCATAATAACAGTTACGTTAACTACACATCCGAGAAACTGAGTCAACTGATAACTATTTTTATTTAACATTCTTTTTAAATTTCTACAGAAAATAAATACACAATAGAAAACAGCATATTTAACAAATGAAAAAGCTGGAAAATCTTCGCATACGAAGCATAAATGGAAGCAACATCACTATCATAACTTGTCTAGTGATCATTTACTAAGCTTAATCTAAACCATACTAAGTCTAAAATAAAACCTCACGTTGTATCCCCAATGAAGATCAAATTCATAACATTAGTAATAGTCTGTATGACTAATTTGTTAATCACTCTTCCACACCGAGTCATTAAGCCTGTCAACTGCATGTATCTATCTACAATGACGTACGTAATGAACGACTATCCTATGTAATCCTATTCCCACATCTGTTCAAATACCAAAAATTTAAAATTTATGCATTTCATGTATAATAATGTTCAACATTAATAGAACCAACTGTTACCCATCATGCACCAGTGATACTATTCCATTGCTCATTGTCAAGGAGATAAAGTTAGCAGGATCCAGCAAATAAGTAACAGTTCGAAATATGAAGTAAAGTAAGCCTATCATAAACTTTCTGTATAAAAACAAATTTGGCAGTGGGTAAAGAGAGGGAAGAACAAAACCGGTTTTAAAATCAATAAAAATGTTTTCACTTTATCATGGAGTATGTGAACGGAACTCTAAAATATAAATCGTTGATATATTTTGTTTAATTCCATGTCCAGTCAGGACGTAGGCAATCATGGCTCTCCAAAAATTCCTTTTTATTACCCTATGAATTGCCGTAAAATCTTGGGAACGATAGTTGGCTGGTTTCCCCGTTGTATTTTCAAATGTTTTGAACTCAGAGTTTTGTTTCTCCTAAACTGGATACTATCTATAGCTAGAAAACCCATCTGCACTAGTATTTAACTCATAGCTGTCGAAAGAAGTGATAAATTCATACCAATGGTATTAATGTGAAGTGAGCTCAATAGAATTTGCCAGAATTTGAACTCGTTTAACAGTTTCTAGTTTCCACACCAATTTCCGTTACAAAACACTTAATTCCATTGAAGCATTAAACAACTATAAAAATGACTCAAACGCGAAAAAAAATAGTACGCCATCTTGATATTATTCAGAAACATTAATCGCGTCACCATAATTTCGCTATTGAAAAAGAAAGAATCGATATCTCTCTCTCTCTTATATATATATATATATATATATATATATATATATATATATGCAGCATATCTTCATGCAAGCATGTTTTATTGAATAATTTAGACATATTATGTCTATTCATTTTATAATAATCCTTTCTAGTTATCTAATTAGCTTCTTCGTGTTAAGTTGGAATTCATCAAGGAAGGCGCCGTATTTTTTGTTAACCTAACCAGAGGGGAATTGCGAAGACAAACTTGATGTAATTGTAATTGTTGTGGTGATGAATTTTGTAAATAATTCTGTAATAATTTGTTATATTTTAAAATTAACTGCTGTAGCTATGGTGTTTTTGTTAACAAGCGTTCACAAAGTAAGGGGGCTAACCAGAGATGGTTATGTATATATATATATATATATATATATATATATATATATATATATAGAGAGAGAGAGAGAGAGAGAGAGAGGGAATTATTAGGTTGGTGCCAAAATAATGTCGTTTTCTCACATATTAACGTATGTGAGAAAACGACATACAAATATAAATTTTGTCTCTTGGTTGCTGATTGGTGTTAACTTCAGCATCCGGACCCCAGAGTTTTGTAGATTGACTGTCAAGCAATCACTCCGTCTACTCGCCTCTCATATAGCAAGTTTCATTAAAAAGAACCTACAAGGTCTGTTTAATTTCTTATGATAGTTTCCAATTTCCCGATAAGGTGTTGAGCATTATCTATAACAGAGCACAATTCTAAATACCTTATCCGAAAATTCGGAAAATATATTATAATAAAAAATTAAACAGCCAGACCTCATCGGTACTTTTTAACCAAAATTGTTTTGATGAATACTTGTTGCCTACATATATATATATATATATATATATATATATATATATATATATATATATTTAAGTTATAAGGAACTTGGTAAACCGAATTGGTAAATCCAAAGAGGATGAAATTTTTTCCTCTCAATTCGTTGTTGGAAGTTTTACCTGATGATCCTGAATCCTTAAAAAAGGATTTAGGTGAAATAAATTATCGTAATGGTACCTTAAAGTGGTTTGTTTTTCATTACATTATATATATATATATATATATATATATATATATGTGTGTGTGTGTGTGTGTGTGTGTGTGTGTGTGTATATATATATATATGTGTGTGTGTGTGTGTGTGTATGTGTGTGTATGTATATATATATATATATATGTGTGTGTGTATGTGTGTGTGTATAAATATATATATATATATATATATATATGTGTGTGTGTAATATATTATACATATTATTATTTATATATTATATGCGAGGTACTAACTCAGGTTAATAGTGAATAAATGAATGTTTTCACTGATATGAAGTGGAACAATTATATTGAATCAGTTACTAGGTCTGCTTGCAAGGAAAGTTAGTTCGAAACAATTTTCCTCACCAGAATCTATCTTACACCTATATAAGCCTACCATTGGTCTATAAATTGAATATTCCGACCCTCTCTGGTTTGGTGCTTCTGCCATGTTTATAGAGATTCTTGACGAATCAGAATCTGCAATGTTATTGGTCCTAAACTGGCATCCCGGCTTCACTTTTCCACCGCTAGGCACTTTTGTATATTTTTATGATACCTGTTCGGATGGAGTTTCGTCCTTGGTATTTCGTCAATGGATTTAAACACAATACTAAATTGACATCTAAGTCTCATAATTTTACAATTGAAATTGCTAAATGTAAACGTAAGTTTCTTCTCTCGTACTCCCTGCTTGTGGAACTTTCTTCTGGCTTCTTGTATTCCAGTCAAATTAGTTTCTCAAAAATGTAAATGCAATGTCAATTGTTATCTTGTTTTCTTAATGTTTTCTTTTATTGTCCTCTCTACTTTGTTTTTTGTTTGTGTGTTTCTCAGAGTCTTTGACTCACAATAACACCATGCATTTTGATAGCTTTATTGCCTTGCTTGGGGTGAAATGAATCAAATGAAATATTCACATAGTTATAAATATAACAAAGTTCCTATAATAAATAAAAGCCCACGTAGCTTATATAATAATATATGTTAGCTTTTATAATTAATTTGGTCAGTCTTTCTGTTAGTTCGTATACCTCAAACTATAAATTAGTTAAACATTAATAAATACACTGATTATGAAAGCAAAATTGAAAACTAAGAAAATATTATTCATCCTATTTTTAATTTTTTTGAAAAAGTTTTAGCCGAACATATTTTTTTAATCATTTCACCCCAAGAAAGGCAATAAAGCCACTACGACGCAAATGGTTAATACAGAAAAAGAAAAACATTTTCTTTAATAAAGTTTTCTTTTTTCTTATATTTTAACCAATTCTGATGATATATATAAAAAAGGACAAGTCCACTTCTGTATTGTTTCTGAAAAGGTTAAATGAAATTTCCTTACTAATGAAAGAAAAAACGCCCCGCACTGTCATTTTAAGTATTATTTTCTCATAAGTAAAATTATTGTGTATATATTTGCTTCGCCAACACACGTATAGAGATATTTTGATTAAATTAAGTGTTGTTTTCTTGCAGGTTATAATTTAATTAGGGTTTTTTTAAGTAACTATGTTATTTGTTTAAGATATCCCAAATTAACAGTTAGAATGCGTTGTTACGTAAAACACGGGATAAAAAGAGAAAGAGAGAGTGAGAAAGAATAGAGAAAAATAATTCAGAGTTTGTTTTCCTTTAAGTCTACATACATACATACATACATACATACATACATACATAGCAAATACGCAGACTTTGGACTTAGTGTCCTGATTTTGTTCTCAGGGGAAAAACAAACATTTTATGAAAGTTTAACAGATCTTCTAACGGCATGTTATTTGAGATAACTACCAGTTGTATAGCCTGAAATTGTGTTGATATAAATATTGATTAAGCAGACTTTAGTCTAAATTACTGCGTTGCTACAAAAATAATCTGGTAACTACCACCAAAGTGGGAATTCAAGATTTGTACTTAAAAGAATGAAAAAAAAACCTTTAGAAATAATATCAAATCATGTTTTTGGTTTGATATATCTTTAAAAGCCATGCTTCCTAAGTAAAACGCAGATACAGTTAAATATGTGTGCGCATGCGTGTCTACCGTATGACACTCAAACACCAGATATGTTATTTACTAAGCTTAACTTTAACTTAAGACCACAAATATGAGAATCGAACCCATAACGAATAATAATCAATCGGATTAGCTTTTATAACCAATACTTCAGATCGAGGTTCTCGACGCCAACTCAGTGTTCATCTGCTAACATAAACCTAGTCAAATTTGAGTTTAATTACGAATTGTGTTATTAAAGAAGTAATCAAATACACAGTGATACAAAACTTACGAACGTTGAGCATTATTGATTTCACTCGAATGTAGGAAGCGATGACGAACCTCCAAGGTGCTACATTCAGCGGACAACGACGTCATAAATAACTACATTTAAAGTTGTAAATTCAAAATCCAAATCTCAAATACAAATAGACAATCACCGATTTAGAAGATTTATTTAATTTCCACAGGACTCGATCCTTGAATCTACTTTGTTTCTAATTTTCATCAACGACCTTCCTAATGTTATCAGTTTTCGAATCGGTATCTATGCTAACGACACAACCATTTATTCTTAATGGTAAGTTGTATAAGTTCGATATGATTGAATTGGCTTCTGATCTAAAATAAATGACCTTCAATCTTACTTGGGGTAAGAAATAGCGCCTCCGAAACGAAACTGCTCTTTTTTTAATCATGGAGAATTTTTTTTTTCTTTTTTTTGCATTCTATCTAATGGAAAGAGACTCATTTCGCCATCTTTGGCTAACTTCTTCAACTGACATTTGGCCATCTCTTCTTTCCACGTTTTCATTTAATCAGTGATTATCTAATTGCATTGGATTTTGAATTTACAACTCTAAATATAGTTATTTCTGACGTTGTTGTCCGCTAAATGTGACATCTTGGAGATGCGTCAGCAATTAGTACATTCAAAAGAAATCAGTAATTTAAAGATTTTACATTCGAATAATCAAAAGAACATTGAGGTTACGTTAAGTAAAAAATATAAAATGTAAGAAAACCCAATAAAATGTGCAACTGTTTTTTTTTTTTGTTTTTTTCATTATTAATTTAAAGGTGTGCTGCTTCTTTTTTATTCGACGTGATCACTGTCACATACCCATTTAGTGACAGCAAAAAATGTCAAAAAATATTTTGAAAAGTGAATAAGCGGGGTCCTGGAGTTAAAATTTATTTTGTTGTTGTTGTTTTGTACGTTTTTTGTGTGTGTGTTGGGGGGAGTCACTTAAAACATTTTCACGAATAATATTATTATTTTGAATTCCCTATTACATGAACAATTTTTTTTAATTATTAATTGGTACTTTTATACATCTTTATTACGTGGCTTTTCATCGTAATTACTCAAACCGTCATTCTACGCCTACAGCGTTGACCAGAAATATTTTACATGAAAGAAATTGATATCATTTGATTTTGTCTATTAACTGAAGAGTAGAAATACTTGGAAGAAAGAAAAAAATCTTTCCTGTCGGCTTTTGAAATGGCGTTTCATTAAAGTAAACGGGTCTCTGATTCTGATATATAAAGTTTGAAAAATATAAATCTCATATGAAAAGAAATTCATTAGATTTTGAATTACTAAAACACGTTTTTGTATAATAATAAAATAAAATGTTACTCAGTGGTGTTATTTATGTGAACCTCACAGCACGCAACTTCAACCACAAGACCAAACCGGCAAACACAGTTTGTCATGAATATTTTGTTTATATCATTAATGCTTCAATTTTTACTTTTATTGTGGGAGCATTGTACGGAGTGATTGAAAAGTAACTCCATATTTTATATATGATGAACTCTCCTGTCTAACTATAATTTTAAATGTGCTATGGGGAGGGGGGAGTAGTTTACGTTAATAGAATAATAGAGTAAACTACTTCCCCAGCATATTTAATACCACCATTAAAAAAAACAATAAGTATTACAAACTGCAATTTCTATCAATTATAATAACAAATCAACCTTAAAATATTAAAAATAATAGCAATTTTTACCTATCATAATTTTACACAGACCCCACCACACGTATATACGTGCATGCGAGGAAATATTATTCAGCGAAAGAATAGAAAAATACCCTGTTTGCTGACATGTATACATTCACGAGACATTCACGCTACATTTCCGATCTTTGAATTTCAACATACAAATGCGTATGTATATAGACAACAGCACACATATACACACATATATCAAGTCCCATACTGTCCATATATGTTTATATCTGTATGAGCCCCGGCGGACGAGCGAGTGCGTATGTGTGCCTGCGTACCTCATCGGGTGTACGGACATGCATCTATGTTTGCGTTAGCACGATGACATCATAACGAAGATTCCCCCCACTCCCATAACACCAATACACGCAGCCTACATAAATTCAAAATTTATAAAAAATTAATCAAAATTAAAAATTAATTTGTCTGACGATCGCAAAAGCGTAAAACCCAGGATCACAAACTCACATCAATCCAACAAAATATGTTAGCTCTGTCTCTGATATTGACATTGATATGTAATATATATTCTGGCGAAGAAAATTGACTACAACAACACAGTGAACCAACTTTCCTAGCATGAGACCTAACAATTAATTCAATATAATCGTTCCACTTCATATCAGTGAAAAACGTTAGCCAGAGAAGGTGCATTGAGTTTCTTCCCTTGAATTTATCCTCAACCATGCTGTTCGAACTATCGAAAAAGTTTCTCTAAAATGATTTTTAAAAAGAGCAGTTTCGGAAGCGTTAAAATTAATGAGCCATTTCTTGCCCCAAGTAACATTTTTTTAGATCAGATGTCAAGTTGATCTTATCTGACTTACCATTAAGAGTAAATAGTTGTGTCGTCAGTATAGATACCAAGTCGAGAACTGATGACCTTGAGAAAGTCGTTGATTTAAATTAGAAACAAAGTAGGTCCAAGATATAGAACCCTGTTTAAAACTCGCATTAATTCAAAGAGATCTAGAAGTGGTCGTTCAAGAGAACTTTCATTTCACGATTTGACAAGACAGACTGAATCAATACCATAGCATTTCAATGAGATGCTAAACCAAGCAGGAGTTGATTAGAGTATGTAGAACTTAGCCAAAATATTGTAGGAGACTAAAAGGTCGATAGTTACAAGGATTATACTCATCGCTTGATTTCATAAAACAAGAATTAAAAAAAGGGTTTTTCAGCAAGGCATTTATTGTATAGTTTAGAGAGACCAGCAGTCAGTTCAGGAGCATATTTCTCTAGGACAATTGTAGAGATACCATCAAGTCTACATGCTTTGTAGGGATAATCTAGAGATGATAACAGAAAACATGGACGGAGTTTAAATTTTCATTCTACTAATGGTGATATGTTTTATATTCTGGAATGCACAAATATCAGACTTTAGTATTGAGGTCAATTTAGAAATGATGGAAGTTTTACTTTTGTACTGATTTTCTGTTTGCTTTACAACGAGCAAGTATTTTATAGCCTGTCTCTGTCAGTGTCACTAAGAGCGAGATCTGTAAATGTTCCCAGTTTTTTCATTCCCATTTTCTTCCAAGCTGGGAATTAAGCCAGGTGAATTTCCGCCATTAATAAACAAATGTGACAATCACGAAGCACTTTGTTTCTGCTTTACGTGACCTTGAAACTTCTACAGAAAATTTTCTAAGGAAACGCTTTGCACTCATTAGTCAACAGGTGGCAGGATGTGCGGGTAGTTTAATAGTTACCGACACGGGGAGCGAAATTGGCCAGCAGAGTTTAAATCCACATCTAGCCTGTTATGTTTGCATAAAGGGCCTTAGACATTGACATTAATCCATTTCTTATCCATCCAGCTAAAGATTAACTAGCAACATAGACTGGCCTGTCTAGTATTTGGGAAGCAGCCCAGTCTGGAAAGAACACTATGAATTTATAATCATGGAGAAGGCAACAGGTAACCACTTTACCATCTTTTCCAAGAAGTCATAACAATTACCAGATAATAAAGAAAAGGAAATTTGTAGGGACAATAGCATTAAAACAATTAAAAAGGTGAAGTTCCTCGTAAAATGCAGCTAATTTATAAAAGTTGCACGTTAATCGACTCTAAAGTTAATCTTAAAGATATAAGAGTCTTAGATTTAGGTATAGAAAAATATTTGAATAAAACATTATAACTATTTGACTATGTTCCATCTAGTAAATCGATTCACTTTTGTAAATGATACAAAGTTATACATTTTTTTAATAAAGAGATTATAGGTTTAACTTATTTCAGAAATTTTTCAGATTATTATTCACAAAAAAAAGAAACATTAAATTAAAAAAGTGCTGTTTCAAGCATTATTTTTACTAAAGTGTTTCAAAAACAGAATTTTGATTTGTAAGCCATTCTGCCAGACACATTTTGAACTCTTCTTCTGGAAAGCTGTCAGTATTGTCCATGAGTTATAAGTCGTTTAAGCATAAATGTTTTGTAATAGTATTCACATTAATGTTAAATATCAATGAAATTTTAACAGTGGATGAAAATTGAACTTTTAAGATAGAAAACTGACTGAATTCGATTGAAATGCTTTTAATCTGGTTTCGTACTTTTAAAATTCAAATATGACAAATTGAAAAAGATTTTCGAATACTAAGAACCTATAAAACCTGCAATAATGTATTTATGACGATGGTCTTATACGCAATCTCGAACACAATGACAGATTTCAAACGTCAAAAATCGATCAAGAGAAAAATAACAATCCAAGTTGGAAAAGCCAAATAACTAATCAAATACATACAAATATAAACAATATAGTCTGTGAGAATTAAAAAGAAAACTAGCTGAAAACCCATCATACAGAGGGGATTTTTAACTTGATGTCTATTTTATATAGTTAGACGTAAAATGATAAGGTTTCGGTTTAGCTAAACTGACAAACACAATGTAAAGGTCCAGTTTAGCATCATATTGTAAATGGAACTCCCTAAAAACTTTTTAAAAAGTTTTATAATTTTCAAAAAATAATATACTAAAAACATGCTCCAAGGTCCCATTCGTAACTACAGAAATTTAGTGCCCATAACTCTGGGGTTTTTTTTTTGGGGGGGGGGGTAAGCATTTCACCCCAAGCAAGGCGGGAAGCCACTAGAACGCAAGGGGTTACAGAAAATATAGAGCGAGATCAGATAGGAGTGATAGAAGAGAGTATGAGGAGAAGGGTAGTGGATAGATCAAGTTAACTGGAGATGTCGATTGACATTACACTTGAATAGCTGGAGATTATAGCTCTCAGGGAAACTGGAATAGGGAAGGAAGTTCCACAGGCGAGAGGTGCTATTAGAGTAAAAGAAACGGCTACATTTAGGAGTTTCGACAGTGAAGGGGTGAGAGCGGGATGCCAGCCTAGTAGGGCACTTGAACTCATGAAGTCTGGGAACCAGCGAATGCAGCTCCTCGGAGCAATTACCATGAAAGTATTTGTAGAACAGACAGAGAGAAGCGACGGCGCGTCTGTGAGAAAGTGACTGTAGACGAGATGCCAGAGCAGGGCCAATTAAATTGCATATACGCCTCTGGAGCCTATCAAGAACCCCGAGGCAAACAGAAGGGGCACCAGACCATATATGGCAGCAATACTCCATGCAAGGGCGAATTGTTGATTTGTAGATCTGGAGGATCAATTCCGGAAAGAAAAATTTCCTGGCGCGGCACAGGGAGCCAACTTTCCTTGCGGTGGATGAAGCAATTGACTCAATGTATTTGTTCCATATCAGGTCAGCAGTCAACGTGAGACCGAGCAGCCGCAGAGAGTTGCTCTCGAGAAGTTGAGCGTCAGACATTCTAATGGAGGGCAGGGAAGGATCTCTGTGGCGATTAATAGAGAGCAGTTTTGTTTTTGAAGCGTTAAAGTTGATCAGCCAATTCCTGCCCAGGTTCACAACCGATTGTAGGTTCTTTTCGAGACGCACGGCCAGGTTAGTTTTGTCAGTGACACTAGATTTGTTTTTGAGGCAGGAATAAATTGTGGTGTCATCCGCGTAGATGCCAACTTGGGAATTTATGGCATCAGGAAGGTCGTTTATGTAGATAAGGAATAGAGTGGGGCCTGGGATGGAGCCTTGAGGAACACCTGCGTTCGTGGGATAGGAACTGGAGGAGAATCCGTTGAGAACGACCTTTAATTCACGGTTTGACAGGAATGATTGTATTAGGTCAAACAATCGACCCGAATTGCCATAACCCGGGAGCTTGCGAAGAAGGCCGGCATGCCAAACCCTATCAAATGCTTTGGAGATATCTAGTGCCACGACACGAGCTTCCCCATTATTTTGAAGCGCTCGGTAGACAGTTTCAGTGATGGCTGTAAGCACATCAGCTGTAGATCGGGCAAAGCGGAAGCCATATTGCTTGTCTGAGAGCAGATCATGGGATGTGAGGTGGTTAACCACATCGGTATTGATTAGGGCTTCCAAGACTTTGCCGAAGAGGGGTAGGAGACTGATAGGACGGTAGTTAGAAGAGTCAGAGGGGTCGCCAGAGTTCTTGAAGACAGGAACAATCGAAGAGGACTTCCAGCAGTCCGGAAAACAAGATTCCTTGAGGCAGTAGTTGTATAGTTTAGAAAGGGCGGGCGCTAGTTCAGGCGCGCATTTCTTCAAGACAATGGCTGTTATCCCATCTCCACCACTAGCCTTGTTGGGGTCTAAATTGGAGATAACGCCCAATACCAGAGACGGGGTTATATGTAGCCGACTCAATAGAGCCTCAGTTTTAAGGGAAATCGGGTATGGGTACACCGGAAGAGTCGAGCGTCGAGTTGAATGAAAATTTCCGAGTAAAGAATTCAGCGTTGTCGGCAGAGGAGATCAGGACTTCGAACTGGTTGAATAAAGGAGGTATAGAGGTTTTGAAATTGTTCAATACGCTCTTGCAGAGACGGCAGTAATCTTTGGAGACAAATTTGCGAGATGCAATACGCTCTTTCATCCGAGCCGTAAATAGTGACTTAGCATCGTTGAGGACACGCTTACACTCGTTACGGGCCGAGGCAAAGAGACGTCTTTTGCAGTCAGACATGTCGCTACGGAATAGGTGAAAGTAGTGGTTCCTATGGGCGATGGCGGCTGAGCAAGCAGCGGAGAACCAGGGGGAGGAGCGCGACTTGACCCTATATTTCCTTGATGGAAAGCGTCGATTCCAGCTTTAACCCAGGATGAGACCTCAGAAGCACATTCTTGGACGGGGAGCATAAAGACTCAATCCCAGGGGACATCGCGGAGGAAATCACGGAACGCGTCCCAGTCAGTTCGTTGACAGTAGAACGAAGTTCTAGTGGTAGGAGGTTCTTTATAGGGGGTGGAGTTGAAGGAGATGTTAACAGATACTACCGCATGATCAGAGTTACCAAGAGGACAGAGTTGCGAGACGCTGCAAGACTCGGGGATGGAGGTAAAACGAAGAGAGGCTTTACCTTCCCGGTTGAAGGCAAAACGAGTGGGGAAGTTAACTATATGCGTGAGGGATTGAGAGACTGAAAAATTGAGCGTTTGAATGCCTGCGTGGTCAGTAGTAGCATTCTTAAGCCACAAGGTATGATGGGCGTTAAAGTCGCCAAACACAAATATGTGAGCAAACGGGTGGAGGGATGTACACTCGATTTATGAATCGACTGACAGACAAAGTCTTTTGTGGATTATAAAACATTTTTCTAAAACATTCGGAAAGAAATTTTACAACAGAAAACTGATATGACCAATTACTGGAGTTTTCATTTTAATCTTTACTTTGAAATTAGAAATGAGGTGCATGGCTTTATTCTCGTCTTTCAAAAGTAAAAATAGATTTTGACACAAGATAATTGTTTATTAATTTATTGATCAATTAATGAGTTGGTATAAAGCCTATTTCTTAGTGGATGTAGTTGCGTCCATAGTCATCAAATATGTTTCACCATTCACAGGTGCTCTTGAAAGCTATCAGCTGCGGATTGGTATTCATTGATACATATAATACATCAAATATGGCACATAGTCGAATTTGGAGGAAAGTGGGGGGTGCTGATCGTCATCTGTCCTACGTTTAATTTAGATAGTCTCAATGATTGACCCATTCGTCCGCTGTTTCTTTTACCACAACGCTACATTCTTGAATACCATTCTTTACCAAAATACCACAATTTCTCTATGAAGTCCTAACTAGCGGCGATATGTACAATTTTTGTCTGTATCCCCAATATGTATTTACAATATGAAAAATATATATCTTTACAGAAACTAAACAAAACTGTATTAGTAAGTAATAACCACTACAACTACAGCAGAAACACTAGTTCGCCAGAGAGAAAAAATGCACAACTGAATAAAAAAAGGAAACATTCACACAAACAACCATGCATTATAACAATTATGAAAGACAAAATAATAATAGGGACCAATGAGCATGCATTTCCCTAACTACGTCAAAGGTACTATCAGCTGGAGACTACCGATCTTCTACACACGCACACATCTTTCGATACATGACTTAGGAGGCAGATTACATTTTTTCTGCTATAGAACCTGGTCTGCTCTGCTATTTACCCATAGCTGGGGGAGAAGAAGAGGATTCATACCTTTCCAAAGCACGTAAGGGAATGTAATGGTTTCGACTGGAATTCGAACTCGGCTCTCCGATTCCTCAATCCGAGCCGCTATCCATTACTCAACCGTGCCTCCTGTTCGAGTATTATGATCTAAATAAATAATAGTTGTCAGCAACTATTAAATAAGTAAATCTTATTAAGCTTACAAATAGATTAAACAACGTTCTAAAAAGAGCAGTTCTCATTGTTTAATTGATCCTCAGTGAATTGCCTTTACGACTAACACGATGTTATAAATTTATAAAGAAATTCTCGAATTTTGAATTCTTAAAGTTTGTTTTTTTATTATTGCAAGTTCAGAGTTGTTTCTTTGAGAACAAATTATCGAAGACTTATTTCAAGTGACTTAATACCTAAATTCGCAAAAATTCCACTTATATACGAAATAAGATATCTTTTCTAGTTTATTCGATAAAGTTTTTTAATTCAGTAAATTACATCGAGATAATTATATATTGCGAGCAATAAGCTTCACACAGTCCGTTTTATTACTTGGAAATTGACTATGAACATTTTTCTACTCACCTGACTATTTTATTGTTAAGCAAAGTAATTTAGGAAACGTTAGTTTGTTTTTAATAAAGCAGGAAATGAACAGGCTAAACATTATTATTTTCGGAGATTTCGTTAGTGACAGACACAGGATCATATATACAGGCTGAAAGAAAAATGAGAAGATAGTTGGACTAATATTAGAGCAAGACATGAAGAAATATATTATGAGATACTGTCAATTATCTTATAGGATTCTTATAGTTAAAGTAAAAGACCTTTTAATACATCTTATGTTATATATGTATCGGCAGGACGAAGGACGTAATTGAAGATTTTTACACAATGCACATTACCAAGCTTCAATGGAAATCGCAAGAAATTACAATCGTCATGGGAAACCTGAATGGCAAAGTAGGGAAGGGGCAAAATAGTGAAATATTTGAGAAATTCGCACTAGGAACCGGTAAAGAACGTGGATAAAAAAAAATGGTCCAATGGTGCACGGTTAACGAGCAAGTAGTTGCAAATACCTGGTTTCAAGATCACCCAAGACGTTTATGGACCTGAAGAAGCCCAAGAAGAGAAACAAAGAACCAAGTTGGCTACATCAATGAGAGATTCGGGAATTCCGTCTGACACTGTAAAACACACGTGTCGTCTACAAGAGCGACCACCTTCCAGTAATATGTAATCTTAGAGTAAAACTACGCAAGTTGAAGAGGAACAACGTAGCACCCAAATTGCAATACGACTGACTCTTGATTGATCCGAATTTGAAAGAGATGTATGCTGAGAGCGTTAAAAATAAATACAACTAAATGAGAATAGAAATTTAAAGTGGTATACAATAAGAGAAGTTTTACTGACATCAGCAAACGAGACAGAAAAAAAGGAGCGGATGACAGATGAAATTCTCGACATGATGAAAAGTAGACGTTAAAGGCATGATACAGAATATAGGACATTACACAAGGAAATTAGAAACAAATGCAGGCAAGCAAAGGAGGAATGGCTCAACGAAAAGCACGCGCAAATAGAAAGATGGAGCATCAGATGAGCAACTATGCATAAAAGAATGAAAGAAATAACCGGACAAAAGATGTGTTCATCGACAGGATGCATAAAATCAAAAGAGGAAACATTGATAACAGAGAAAGAAAAATATTTCAAAGATGGGATGAATACATCGGAGAATTCTTCCAAAACAAAAGAGAAAAATCTGCAATGCACAAAAATATAGAAGGACCAGAAATATTAAAATCTGAAATGGCCACATTGAACAAAAAAAAAAAAAAAAAGAGAGCAGGTCAAGATGAAATTGTAATAAAAATGCTGGTAGCCTTAAATGATTTCGGCATTTTGAAAATTACAGAAATAATAAATGAAATATACGACAGTGGTGAGATACCGAAAAACCGTTTCATAAGGCCGCCTAAGAAGCAGAGTACAAGCGAATGCGAGATCCATCGAACAATCAGCCTAACGAGCCACTTATCACCCAAACTCTGATGAACAGAACGCGTAGTGGAATTAGACCAGAAATAGGACAGGAACAGGGCGGTTTCATTATACTGTATCAATGAATGCTAGATTCATGTTGAGATGTTATTAGAAAGAGCAATACAAATGCAGATAGATGTAGACCTATGTTTATAAATTAATCCAATGCGTTCGAAAACATACGACCCAAAGAACTATTCGAACGTCTAGGTAAGCTTGATTTATTTGGGAGAGATATTAGAATGCAAGATGTCTGCATAGGGAAAGAAAATGAATTTAGTAAATATGCAAAAATAGAAATGGTCGTAAGACAAGGATGGGTCTTCTCACCGGATTCATTCAAAGAGAATTAAAGTCCATAAGTTGGTCACAATCTTAACATGCATATGACACAGAAATTAATGTACAGGAACGAGTACAGAAGGTAGTAAAAGAAATTAAGGAGAAAGAATATATATATGTGTGTATGTGCGAGCGTGTGTGCATTATAGAAACCATATCTATTTTTAAAATCATATCCACACAATGAAATCTATTTCCTAATGACTATGTACAGTATCAACTGGAATAAGTACTTTTAACTTTGTATTTAAATCAGAGCGAAATATATCCAAGGAGATGCTAAAAAATTCTCAAACCGACTTACTACACCAAAAATGACAATAACAATGTATTTTGGGATGCCTTTTTGGTCGCTCAATAAGTTGTCAGCACCCGCTTGTATGTTTCCATATCGTTAGAAAATGATAAAACGTCATTATGGGGGAAATGCTGACAGCCCTAAATGATTTCGACATTTTAAAATGTGCTGCATTTCATTCCATACAAAGGATGACTTTATTTTTTACTATGAACGCAATAAAGTATACTTATTCTCTGTCTGTGTATATATATATATATATATATATATATATATATATATATATATATATGGGGGGAATGCAAGAGAGAGAAAGAATATGATAGAATATAAACAATGCCCTCTACTCCTCCTGCAATATATATATATATATATATATATATATATATATATATATATATATATATATATATTGAATAAAAACAGATCACTTTAAGGTTCCATGTAATAAGTTATTTCACCACAACCCTTTTAAAGACTTTACTTCCAAAAGTTGAAATGAAAAATTTTTCATTTCAACTTTTGGAAGTAAAGTCTGATGATCCAGAGCCCTTTAAAAGGGTTGTGGTGGAATAACTTATTACATGGAACCTTAAAGTGATCTGTTTTTATTCAAACATATTTGCTCTGAATTTACATTGAGCTCTCTGGATATCATCCTCCTTGAGTCTACCTATACGGATTACCTAGTTTTGCATAAACTATATATATATACACACACACACACACACACGAGGGTCGGCTGAAAGGTTGACCAAGACAGACCAGTTGGTAGACTAAAAGACATACTAACGTACCAGAACTTTTGTATTCTGATACACTTGTATGTCTTATAATCTACCAACTGGTGTGTCTACTTACCTTTATATCTATGAACTTTTCAGCCGATCCTCGTATATATACGAACATAAAAGAAACTTAAATTTAACACATTCTATGCACTTGTAACTGGAACATTCATAATTAGAGTCTTGACCTGGAAAATGGTGATTTGATAAAAAATTAATATAATTTGCGCAAACGAAATGCACAGTTTTTCATTTTATTTCTAATGCAATTTTTTTCGGATCCGGAAAAATAGGTTCGAACTTATTATCTAAAAATTTTTACTTTTCACAAAAGTCGAATTATCGCTAAATTTTATTTATTTATGAAATAAATATATTCCTCAGAAATATATATATATATATATATATATATATATATATATATATTATGAAATGGACAAAGTCCGACAATTATTTTTGAGACATTTTTATGTTTATACATTCTTTTTATAGATACAAATATTTAAGTAAATGCTCTGTTTTATAATAAACAGTATTTATAACATTTACTGGCCTGAATGTCCGAGAAATTTTCATTCGGAGGACGAATATTTTCTATTATATATATATATATATATATATATATATATTATGTGTGTGTTCCACATAATGGTAAAACATTAGCAAGATGAAGACACTATTGCCACTAATATCTTATGATTATATGGGAGGTATTTCTGCCGCACCATATATATATATATATATATATATATATATATATATATATGGCAAGGGAAATTTAATTTATTGTTTGTTTAGTTTTTCCAGTTTTCCGTTTTTCTGGAATCGTATGTGGCAAATTCTCCAATTATCTTAATTGGTTTCTTGTTAATTGATCAAGGCTGTTTGATGCTCAGTGTCAGCATAATGTAGCGAAAGATATGAATGAAAAGAAACAATTGCTCAGGTATCATTGGGCTTCCGGTGTTGGTTAAAGGGGAAACCACCTGCGGTTTGTTTGGTGGTGGTTCTCGTGCAGTGAGTAGGAAACCACCATATATATATATATATATATATATATATATATATATATATATATATATATATATATATATATAATGTTCAGACGAAGTGGAAGACATTTCGGTGTCTTCAGGTCAGAATGAACGACAAATCTCTGTGAATTCCATTCAAACTTGAAGACGCCTACCTAGCGAAACGCGTTGTCAATAATAAAAAAAAGGTGTTCCACTTTAATTTCTCCATTTGTTCGGATTTTATATCCTTCTATCACTATATATATATATATATATATATATATATATATATATATATATATAATTTGCGCGGTGATCAGGGTGAGGATTTCAGCCGTCGTATTTAAAAAAAAATATGTACGCTTTCTGTTTTCATAGATACAAGATTCTAATAATTCTAGAGATAACAATTATCGATACTTGAATAAAATTAAAAATTAGTTATCTTCTTCTTTAGAATCCGAAATATTTTTCGTGTCACAAATATTGAATTACCTCCCATGTATGTTTACCTAGCCTCATATTCTGAGGAATATATTTATTTCATAAATAAATAAAAATTAGCGATAATTCGACTTTTGTGAAAAGTAAAAATTTGTAGATAATAAGTTCGAACCAATTTTCTCCGGATCCGAAAAAAATTGCATTAGAAATAAAAATGAAAAATAGCGCCCGAATGCGATCGAATTTATTGTAAAAAAGTAAAAAAACAGTCAAAAATCTTTATTATTTTAATTATTTAATTTCATTATACAAAATTTTACGGTTATAGAATTTTACGCAAAATATGTGTTCTCAGAATATGAAAGTGGGGATTTTTTTTTTTTTTTTTTTAATTTAAGTCTTACTGGTCAAAGTCACCTTTATTTATGAAAAAATAAATTTGGGCTTAGAATATGAAACGAGGTAAACCAATCTAAGGGAGATAATTAAGTATTTGGCATGTGGAATACGTTTTGAACGCGGAAATGGAAGCTATTCTAAAAAATATAAGAAACTCGAGTGCAAAGTTTATATTGAAAGAATAAGTCATTTTTTTTATTGTTCGTAAACAATCTATTCTAGTGACTTTAAAATTTAAAACGTGCTTGCAATAAGGCAACAAAACAAAAATCATGATTTTGTTTAGAAAAAACAAACATGTTAAAGAGAAAAATATGAAATATTTATTTACATTTTTTAATTATTTTTTAATTTAATGTTATCCGATATTTTTTATAGCTCTGAGATGAAGAAACAAGTGTTACGATAGCCTGATTATTCCACACAAACATTAAAAAAAAAAAAAAAATGTTAAAAATTACCTGTAATGACCACGGCTTTGTTGTCGGCTTTCACAAACTCCTTGCTTTGCAGCAGACATAAACAAAATGGGATAGCCAATGCAATTATTAAAAGGGCATTTTGTCCGAAAAGGTAATTCTTTGAGTCTTCAGGCTGTAACTTAGCCACGGCTCCCAAAACTACACAACTTAGTAAAATCAAAAACAGCTTGGTAGGCAGCATCACTGTAAGGCTTTCTATCTTGCGAGGAGGAACGATAGTCAATGTGTTTGTGTTTATAAATGAGAACGTCGCTGCTCAGAGCAAAGGTTTTAGTCGGAGGGTAAGATGTACACTAAGCACGCTTAATAAATTCAGAGCAAGCGAATGGGCTTCTTATCTAAAGAAGTCGGGGTAGCAGCTCAGTGTTTACGTCTTCCTTTATCCAATCGGGAGAAAGAAAGAAGGAAAGAAAGGAAGAAAGAAAGACTTGTATTGTACGATATTTTTTTAATTCATTTTTTAAACTTAACCAAATTAAAAAAAAAATAGTTTAAAAGAAAACAAACTTTAACTCACCGTAAATAATATAATAAATAAATATATATGTGATGAGGGATAAAAATGTTTTACTCTGCATTTTTAAGTGAGATGTACAATAATAAATTTAATTTAGTTTCCAAAAAATATTTTTCGGATTAATTTTCTGATTCGGATGTTGTTTAGTTTTACTTTCATCATTATTTTTTTTATTTATCTTTCGTTTTGCTACTCTTTTTTAGTTTTTATATTTTTATTCTTTTCGAAAGACTTTTTCCCGGCTTTTGCTTTCTTTCTTTCTTTTTCTCATTCTTTCTCTCTTTCTTTCTCTCTTTCTTTCTTTCTCTCTTTCTTTCTTTCTTTCTTTCTTTCTCTCTCTCTTTCTTTCTCTCTCTCTTTCTTTCTCTCTTTCTTTCTTTCTTTCTTTCTCTCTTTCTTTCTTTCTTTCTTTCTCTCTTTCTTTCTTTCTTTCTTTCTACGTTATTTTCTACCACCATTTCGTTTTCTTTTTACTTTTTTCTCTCTTCATTTTTCTTCCATTTTTTCCTGCTTATCATACTAACAACTTAATATTTATTGTTTTCTTTCTTCTTTTTTTTTCATATTTTTCTTTCTTCTGTCATTCGATCTTCTAACGTTTTTCTTTACTCTTTTTCTCTTTTCTCCACACCTTTTCGTATTTATAACTCATGTAACGTTAACATGCACGTCAGATCCTCTTCTTAAGGATTTTCATTCATTGACTCAGATGCGGCACACATGCAGCACCTACACATATTCCTATTTGCAGTTAGGAAAGACCATCCCAAACGTCGCATCACGTAAGAGTTCTCATTCGGCAGGATTCATTCATGTTTTTGCACAAATGTCTTTGGGAAAGGCATGAACCAGTTTCTTCTCCCGACCAACCACGTCCAGCTAAGAGTTAAATCCCTGGGTAAACTTGATGTTTCGGTGGCAATCAGTTGTAGAAAAGGAAAACTCTAGATTCCAAATTGTTGAGAACGGGAAACCACTACATTAAGTGTTGCAATTCGCAAATAATAAACAAACGGAATCTGTGTAAGTAAAGCCATGATAGCCTAAGTCCTGAAACGACATTGTATGGAAAAAATGAAAACATATGTGTGCGTGTATATATATA
>OZ010612.1:41791267-41811267 GCA_963932145.1 Acanthosepion lycidas
TATTCTGAAAAGATATATATAAAGATAAGCAATTGACCTAAAACTCCCATTATTTAAATAAAGTTAATATGTAATGGATTGTCCGACAAAAATAACATATAAACAGAATATATATATATATATATATATATATATATATAGATATATATATATATATATATATATATATATATATATATGCTGCCATAAACCTTGCTTTCAGTTCATCTTTGGTATTACAAGGATTTTTGTTGGTCTCTCGCTCAACTGCGCCACACACATAGTCATGAGGGTTACAGTCTGGGGAGTTAGGTGGCCAGATGCAAGGAGTGATGTGGTCTCGGAAATTATCTGACAGCCATGACTGGGTTCTCCTGCTTGTGTGGCATGATGCAGAGTCCTGTTGCCAGACATAGGATCTTCCAGCAGCCACCCTATTGGCCCAGGGCAGTACTACCTCCTCAAGGCACTTGATGTAGACCTACGTGTTGAGGCCCTGTGGGAAGATGAATGCAGGCATAACGTCGCCATCACTAATGATCACTCCAAACTCTGTCTTAATCACCATTAGACTCATCCGACTCTTTTCAAATACTCTGCACTGTCCCCAGATTGACTCCAAAAGACTCTGAAATGTTCGTATTGGAATTTCCGGTGTGAATGCCAAGCAGTATAGCAGTATAGCACGCTGTTTACTGGCGTAGTAAATTGCGTCATGGTGCTCTTTTTCTCACAGACGGTGCCCAACTGACCCTACTATACAGAATGAAAAACTAACAACGCGCATGCTCGAAATTAAAAATATAAAATAACGACATATTACCCAAAACACTCTGTATATATATATATATATATATATATATATATATATATATATATATATATATATATATATATATATATATATACACATTGTGAGAGGAATACTCTAAGAGAGAGAGGCAGACACACACAAAGTGGAAGGCGTGGTTATTTATGAGAAAAAATAATTGAATTCTTTCAACATTAAATACAGTTTAATGCCGTAGGGTAGTACAATTGATTTCATGTCCAGACACATTCAAAGTACCTTTATACCATAACCGATTTAATTCGAAGTAAGAAAGGAAACTTGAGATCAACGCAAAAATCAGTAGCGCGAGAAATTCTAAGAGATAAAAAGAGGTCAGCATGGATCAAAGTACCGTGCAAGAAAAGAGACATTTTAAATTACCAAATAAGCTTAAATGCGATACACTACAAGATTACGGATTAAGATGTTGCTAAGTTAGTGTTTAATGGGTAGCAAATCTGGTAGGAAAAGATTAGAAATAATAATAATAATAATAATAATAATAATAATAATAATAATAATAATAATAATAATAATTTCTTTAGCGGCGTATCAAGTGTTAATGCCGAAATTTAATTTTCAGAAGAAAAAAAATTACTGCAATACATTTTTGTAAATGAATTCACTAATGTTCTCAGCATTAGTAATTTCATTTACAAAAAATGTTCAAAAATATATTGCTGGTAATTTTTTCCTTTCAGTTTGTTTTCCAAAAATGTATCGCGATATTTTTACTATGGAAGTGTGTTTTTATACTTTCATAATGTTTTGACCCCAGTTTGAGGGTTAACTATTTTCCCATATTTGGAACCCTAAAACCCGGGTTAGGGCGAACCTGGGAACAACAGCAAGTAAGAGATGATTCTAATTTTATTAAAGACGACTGGCAAGGTAGTGCAATTAAGCTTTTGATTCAATTATTCTTAACGCCAAAGCGTACAACTGCCGAAACGTCGTGAATATGGCAATAAAGATGAGGACAACAGTCCGAACAATGTAAATATAGTCATATATATATAATATATATATATATATATATATATATATATATATATATATATATATATATATATATATACATACATGAATATATATATATACACACACACACACACACATATATATATATATATATATATATATATATATATATATATATATGTATATATAAAGAAATAATCACACATAGAATCAATCAGAAATATTAATGCCATTAATGGTGACATCCGTCACTAAAAACATAATATATGCATTAAAATACTGTTAATCCATAGAGTGAAGTGATCCTTGTGGAAACCATTGATGTCTGTAGTTTTCAGTTTATTTGATGTTAAAATGCTAGTACTTACGAATAGTCCTCTATTCATCATCAGACATGTGTTTTTTTTTTCTTATAAAATCAAAAACTTGAAGACGAAATACTTGTTTGTCGACCGAAAGATGTTTTTTGAATATCTGCTATTAATGATATATATATATATATTATATATATACACACACTTTATATATTAAATAAGGATAAGTTCATATTTTGTTATTTTGTACTTTGTACGCTGTGCGTTTCAAATGGTCTAGCCTGACATCATCTGTAACTACCATTGGGAACAAGTATTAGGATGCAGACAAAGGAATTCCACACAGACACCATAAAACAATAAATATTTTGCTCTGGTGTAAATCATTAGAAAAATGAAAGAAATCAATAAAAAATTTTGCTGACTCGGTTGAATTTTACGAAACTTATTTTGATTAATTTTTATAGCCTAAAATATATATATTTATTATTAGTATAAAAGTTAAATTCAGTGGGTACACGTATATAGCATAGATATCTCTGTTGTTTTAAAACAGGGAATTTAATGTCGACCGGCCTACAGATCGAGAAGTTCTTAAAAATTTATGTAGATGACTACCGATCATATGTAGTCACTGTCTCTGCATTAACGCAACCGATATTTCAGTGTTATTTTATAATACACAGTAAGTCTATCTGATGACCTAATGGACTTCCATTAAAAAATGCAGTTGACACGGCAAACCAATTGTGTATTTGCCTACAACGCACATGCAGATACACAACAGGCATTATAGTGTTGGTGCCATTAGTTACGACTCTCGACCGCCTCTTGTGTCCGTGGAGGAAGTCTTAAACATCGACATGTGCGTTCTGCTACTATTCCAGCAATAGAAATGCAATGTATTGTTCCAGCAACCTAAGGCTAGTCTACATGAAGCCCGTGCTCGACAAGATGTTCAGTTATGTTGGGTTTCTGGGTGAATGTTCTGGAAGATTTTATTCTCCAGATCTACGTTACTTACACCGATGACCATCACTTGCATGAAAGCAGAACCTACCGATTGAACACTACGGAGCGCAATTTGATCTCCCGGGGGGGGGGGGATTTTTGAAAATCCACTGGAGATAGGCACATTGGTGTTGTTGCGTAAGTGCCTTCGTCTTGCCGGAAATAAAATTGTTTGTGTTCACATTCTTGGGACGATGTTTGTTGTGGATAATATCCGCTCTGTCATTGCCATTACAATTCAACGATCTTGGTAAACGTCTGTACTAAGTGGTCGTCCAAAACTCTGTCTATGAGTGCAAGATGTTTATTTGACCACTGTTGACAACACAGATGCACCACCGACGCGTCATATCCAACATGATAGATAAACTGAACCGCGCATGCAAATCCTCTGAATTATACAAGACATGTTTATACATTTTTGTTTACTTCTAATATAATCACATTTATCATTTAAACTTATCACTCTTGATTTCTAATGGAAAGATGATAAAATAATTCATAGTTAAATTTCTGTTCCATATTCTTACACCGGAAATAATTGTCAACACCTGCGCAGTTTGAAGAATAATACTAAAAATAGCATTTGAGGTTTTTTGATTTTTCACACGCACCGGAAACTAAAAATAGAAAAATGATTAATCAAATTCTTAAGGAAATTGACAATATGTTAGTTCTTTAAAATATATTACTGTTAGGAACTAATTTTTCGATAAATCTAAGAATGAACTGCGAATGAAACGAAATGAAAACGGCCATTTTTTTTAAGCTAAAAGAGCGACTCGATATTTTCCTATGGCATGAAAGGCAAATTTCAAGTGATACAATTCAAAATTGATTTCGGGAATATGTGTTTATCGCAGTGACTGATAACGAAAACTTTCATTATCATCATCATCAACATAAGAAGAACAAAAAGAGAAATATTAAAAGAACCGTGACTCAAAAAAAAATAATAATAATAAAATAAAGTGTCAAATATTCTGTAACTTTAAAATCCAGATCACCTAATTCACCCAAGCATGGCTCTGATTGTCGTAAACCGAAAAATAAAGTTCTGTTGTGGAACTGGGAAAACAGTAGATCATGAAGGTTGAGTTTGTGCTCATAATAATAGGAGCATTTGGAAGAGGGCAAAAAGAAATAGAATCAGGATTGAATGGAATGGTGATTTGAAGAAGAATTGAAATTGTTGCTGTCTCAGCTGGAATCTACGAGGAGAATTCCCATCAAAAATTATTCCTCGTCAATTATTGCAATATTTAATCTCACTGAATGTTTTCTTTATCAATGGAGCGAATCAGTAAAATGTCATGAAGATATTTAAAAATAATTTTATTAATAGCTGTGGAAAGGTGAAGAAGTGGGTTCATACCTTTCCAAAGGATATTTGCACGTAAGTAAATATAACGAACCCAACTGGAACTCAGCTCTCCAATTAACAATTCCGTGCTGTTATCCATTACACCACCCCCACATCCAAGCTTACTGCAACTAGCATTCAAAGGAGTCACCAATCGATGTACGGACCAGTAAAGAGAATTTTAAAGACGGGTTGTTTATAATAGTTACTTTTATGCTAAATTGAAAATTAAATATTCTCCGCATAAAATATTAACTTAAAATGTAATAGATGTTCTTTCCAAAGTGCCTAAAGTAATTAATCAAATGATTGAATTAATTAATGCACTCGGTGGTGTAAATATTTCTGTGAGAAGTTATAATTCTAATGGAAGGTGACACTCAAAGAAAAAAGACTTTAATAAGCCCACCATAAAAACATTCAAACAAATCAACAGTCAATGATGATGATAACTTTGATGATTATCATGTAAACACTACACTATGCTGATCTATATTTAAGGTTAAATTTTACTTGATAAAACGTCCAGTGAAAATCAAACAAACTACAGCAGTAATAACTTGCAAGGCTTTCTTTCTAGCATCTAATTTACAGCCAAGCTTAGTTTTGTCAATCGAAAGAGTATCGAATTCCCAGTCAGGATCAAATTTACAACAATAGTAATGACTTGCGAAAACGAAGTTGCTTGCCTCTGCATAGGTGCTTTATAATATTTACTAAGCTAAACTGCACAATGCCAGAAGTACAAGAGACCCATAGCAGTAATAATAATGTTCTGACTATGTTCAACTATCACTCAAAATCAAAGCACCTCTAACCTATTTATTATGGTTAGTCTAGTCTGGTGCAATTACATAGGAATGGGGTGCCTATGTGACACCAAAATCCGAAGGCACATTGGAATAATGGACGATGCCTTCCAAATGTAAATAAATTATTAAGAAAGAGGAAAATGTTATAGAAACGAAGAAAAGAGTCCTGAACTGCTATGTAATATCAATCCTTCTATATAGGATTGAATACTGGACAATTCCCTCAAAGATGAAAAGGAGAATTGAGACAATAGGGAATACCATCGATCGTACATGTGAGGAACGATGACATTTTAAGGAAAATGGAAACAAAATGAATACTTGTACTTAAAACCAGAAAGAAAGAATTTAAATCTTTAGGACACATATGGAGTTTGGATATTATTGATTGATTTGTTTTTTAAAGTTTATCGACTTTTATTTAAAACCGAATCATATTTTTGGATTGTAAGAATTTGGGGAGATAATGATGATTTTCTGATACAAGTCTTACTATTTAACCCTTAGCTAGAAGGAGAAGTGGTGGATTCATATTTTTGCACGTAAGTGAATATAACGAACCCTACTGGAATAAGAACCCGACACTCTGATTTCTCATTCTAAGTCCTTATCCATTACACCACCCACACATCCAAGCTTACAGTACAGTGGTCACCCATCTAGGTACTGTGCAGATTCAACGTTGCTTAACTTCGGTGATCTACGGAAACACCATCCGCACAACAAAGGTTACAGAACTTGGTAATCCGCAGCAAGCGGTCAGCCATCTAGGCACTGTCCAGATTCACCATTGATTAACTTCGGGGATCGGATTAGAGCTAGTACTTCAAGGTGATATGGCCGTACGCCTGAGTTTAGAGAATTTGACGCTCACAGGACTTATTGAAATCAAGAGGGACAGAGAAAGAGAGAGTAACTTAACAAGCTCGTTTAAATGGACGAGGGAAAAGGGAGTGTGGAAATACTAAGCGTTACAAAGCATAGGAAGCTGTGGAGAATCATGATCACCAAGGTCGTGAAGGGAGACGGCACATACAAGAAGAAGGAGAAATGATGATCGTACTTATTAGATGAACTAATTGTTTTGTTTGCTAATCTTTGCGCTATAAATGCGTTATATTTCATGCTTTATATTGTGCGTATTATATGTGATATTATTTGTCGTTGCCGCAGTAAAATGAAAGGAAGTTTTGTTAAAACATAAGAAAGTGTTATGTACTGAGAGACATTGAAACTAGAAGGGTTAATACCGAAAACCCGTGGGGAGAATTGAGGATTTAATTCATACATAAATGACTTGAATTGTATGTCGAGCAGTTTGAACAAAGGAAAAGTGACCCAGACTTAGGGGGCAATGATGATTGACATGTGTTCTACGCAGCTGAAAAAGCAAGCTATAAAGCGAAAATATCATTTTTCGTAAACAAGGAATTTGGAGTTAATTCCCCTGTTCGAAAGTTGAGTTGGAATACCAGGAGGGGGGTGAATTCGGTGAGAGGGTATAATAAAAAGGGAGGTGGAGGGAAGGAATTCCCCAAAGTTATGACGTAAGCCGGAGTGGATTCACCATAACCTCCATGCCAGTTTGGGCGAATGTCCATGAATACGAAGGTGCGAAGCGAATTTGGCAGAGACAAATTTAGACGCGGGTTCGGGCTGATAATTAATTGCATGCGAACTCTAATATAAACCAATTATTGCACGAAGGACTCATATAAACACAGTATTTACTTCTGTTCAATTTATTCGAGTGTGTTTTGTTTTTTTTCCTGTACGTCTTCGTCTTGCTTGGACCCGCCCAGCACGAAGATACCTGTGATGATTCGATCTTGGCCTCCTTATGATCAAACTTAAATCACAACGTGAGATAGGGCAGGTCTGAGATCGAAGTGATCTTCATCGATCAGCCGCGGTGTTGGAAGTTTTGGACGACCAAGGAGAGTGTTGTACGATTACATATAGATATGTTCCTCATACATTTTTGGCCAATTTGTTAGCCTGTTAGCGAATAGTTTCCGAATGTGAACTCCATTGGACTGAACTGTTATTTAATATCACTCCTTCTATATGGCAGTGAATGCCGGACAATATTCTCACAGATAAAGAAGAGATTTGAAACAACAGAAGCGTGGTTCTACAGAAGGATGTTGAGAATATTATGGACCGAACATTTGAGCTATGATGAAGTTTTAGGGAAAATGGAAACAAAAAGGACACTTATACATAAGATCAGATAGAGACAGTTGACATTTCTGGGAAGATAATGAGGAAAGAGGGCTTGGGAAGTTTGATACTCACAGAAGATGAAGAGAGGAAAACAACGCGTAACCAACTTAGCTTGATTAAATGTATAGCGGAACAATTTTTAGGAAAGATAACAAAAGACAAATTTATCAAGGGAAAGCAATTGTGTCACATAAAAGAGGTTTTGTATCATTCATTTTGAAATCTAATTTTGTAAATTAGGAAGGATATGAAATTAACGTATGACGTTATAAAATAAGTCATCCTTTTAAAAACTGCGTATTAGTTTAACGTTGGATACAAACATTATACTCTATTCAAATTACTTCAAGCATTTTATACAACGTTTTAAATATTATTTATGACACTCAACGAACGTATTAGCTACAGTGTTTAAATTCCTTGTTCATTTTAAGAAAGAAAATTTCGTATATTTTTACTTCAGCAAAACTTTTGTTTAGTTATTAGACGTACTGAAACAAAAACATTTTAATCCGGAGTTTCTCTTGTAGTTTCCTATTTTTTATTATATAAATATTTATGTCTTCCTTGCCACAACTAGGTTCAGGATCTATCTTCTTGTAAACGAATGAAAATGTGTGTATCAAACTGGCTGAACCAGTTTTTACAGGAGTTGTCAAATTCATTTCGTTTGAATTCATCGAGTCAGTCAGTCGGTGCTATTTGAGTCATAGCCTTCTGTGGTTGTATTTCATCAGAAATCATAGAAACTCGAAGGAAAACGAAAAATGAATGAATGATCAAAGAACAATTAAGGAAGGAAAAAAGAGAAGATATCTGTAGAACATGGAGCAGAGAATTAAAAATAGAAAATGATTTAAGAAAGAAAGAAGTAACAGAAAATACGGTTTGACAATAATAAAATCTGAAACTAATAAAAATGTTGTGATTGATTGATTAATTCCTATTTTACGACCCCTTGGAGATTATTTAAACCAGAAAATATACCAAGTGTTTTAGTGTCCGCTTCAGAGTACTTGTCCCAGGAATTTTTTAATCAGCTTCACAATCATTTACCTTGGAGGTTTTAGGTCAGGTCTTGTCTTCTGATATAAGCTACTAGCTTTTATAGGATACATCTAATACTCTCTATATCTTATACCAAGCAGAGTGATGATTTATTCGCCACCAAAGGTTGTTGCTATTACCAATGTCTGGCTGTTGCTTTTTGATTGATTGGTTTGTTTATGGATTATCAACCTTTCGCAGGTTATTTAAATTCAAAAAATATTTTTAGACTGCAAGATTTTTTGGTGATAATAATCATTTACTATTACAGGTCCTACTAATTAACCCTTAGCTGGGAGGAGAAGAGGTGAATTCATGTTTTTCCCAAGAATATTTACGTGTAAGTGAATATAATGAACCAAACTGGAATTGTAATTCGGCTATCCGAATTCCATTTCCATGCTTACCAAGCGATCACAGAATCGTCAATGTTTGTCTACTCATCCCCGTTAAAAATAGACTCTTCTATAAGAATTAGCTTTGACCAATCAACACCACACATTGTGAAACTCGGCTTGTTATTGGTCGAGACGACCCTAGAATGTGTATCCATGGTCAAAAATCTGTTTTCCCGCCAGGCCACTGGGAGCCTACATTGGTTTCCCAAAACAAATAAAAGGACGAATTTCAGTCCAATTCACCAGTCAGATCTACATTCCTAGAGAGATACCGAACTGACCCACGCAAGTCAAAACTCTGACCAACCAGGACTTTGCCGCACAAAATATCTGGCTCAACAATCCACAAACACAATCTCTCTCTCTCAAGAACATCACTTACAATACTTTGAAAAGTGACATTTTCTTCTCACTACTTAATAAGTATAAGTAAACAAACAATCAAATTCTCACACAACTAAAGGTACGCAACTCCTGCCAATTATACAAACATACTTACACACACACACACACACTAGTAACTGAACTAGCACAAAGGACAATTTAGTACGTAACTGGACACTTAGTTTAATTTTGTGAACAAATGTGAATAGGAATTGCAAACACCTTCAAACATTCACAATAATATTCTACACAGCCAAATACACCTATTTTCATTTATCCATTTAAGTTCAAATCAATTGTTATTCTCAAAATTGTATAATTGTACATAAATGCATTTCGTTCTATCGAAATCTGATAATCGGTGTTCCTTCCTCACTTGCCTGTTGATTGATTCGTTTTTTTGGAATGTCTATATTCTATATTGTTGCGGATAAATATGTTGAACATGCCCGTAAGCTAACCATCTAAAAATAAAAACCAATCTGCATACAGCCAATTTCGTATTTCTACGCCGAGATATGGTCCGTAAACCACTAACGCCTAACTACACTGGACCGCACCAAATTCAAATTCCTAGTAATCCCGACAACCCATCTAGATACTGACCAGGCTCGACGTTGCTTAAATTCCATGTTTGTACGAGATCCGGTGTTTCAACGGAATGTGGCCGTAGGCTAATAATATTTTTATTACACCTTAATTTATGATAACAACGATAATAGGATTTATATAGGTACCTCCACTTTTCGCAGAAAAACAGCATAGCGTAATGAAAAAGGCCACAAACTTAATAAAAATAAAGTTTTATCGTCAAAAATTATTAAAATAAAGACCAAAGTATTTTTTGATTATTGTTTGCAATTTTTGAATCCTTTCCAACACGTTCAAAATTTTGGTTAAATTTTGTTTTGGCTACTTCATCGGTGTGGCATAATAATTACATTAACTTTTCTTTTTTTTTTTTTTTTTTCTTTCGTTGAAAACATTGATTTGGAAATTCTTGTAAAAATCAAATAATTGTCAGATTTTAATGAAATTCTCAGGACTTATTCACAAATGAATGAAATTATTTTTGAAATTTTTTTTTAGAAAATTTTGGTAAAAATATTTTTCTTACATATGTTACTCCCCCCCCCCACCACTTAATTTCATGAAATTTTGCAAAATACCTTTCTATTTCCTGAATTTTGTTTTATTCGTTAAAAGTAGAGCTGCTTGGAGAATGTAAATCACCATTTTTTTTTTTTTTTTTCAAAATCACTATTCTAACTGAAAATCTGACCTGAATTGAAAAATAATAAATGCAATAAAACTATTAAAATTATTTAATTAGATAAACTTTATAATTTCCTGGATGTAATGTTGTAATTAAGTGGAAACGAAATTTATGAATCCAATATTGAAAAAATTAATAAACGTCATTTTACTATTCTATTTTTAAAATTATTTTTCGTTTTTTATTTTTTTCACTTTAATTGTTCTCCTTTTTTCATCTAAGATAGCCTAAACATATTATGAAAATTCACGTGCTTGGATCGAAGAAAATGGAAAATGTTTTTAGCTAATGTTAATTAAAATTTATTAACTATTAATGATTAAACAATATTTAATTATTATAAAAGAAAATCCATATCACTGTGTTAATTTTGTTGCATACTTATCTTTATTTTAATTTCATCTGATATTAAATTTTAAAATTAATTTTAGAAAATTTTATAGTAGTTCAATTTATTTTATTTTTTTCATAAAACATCTTCAAACGTAAATAAAAATCAATAAAATATTAGATAAATGCTGAAAATACGTTAATTTGTAAAAATTACTAGGTAGCTAAAAACGAAAAAAAATGCCTTTACTTTGATTTCGTAAATTTATGTCAATTCTGGTTAGCCATACTAGCTGTCCCTCAATCGTCCATCAATTATCGCCTCCGATAAACAGGACCAATCATTGATAAAATCTTGTATATTACTTTTTTATGCTATAAGTAAGTAATATTTATTTCAAATCAGATTCATTTAACTCTAAATTTTCTAATTTTACTCAAATAACGTGTCATATATATATATATATATATATATATATATATATATATATATATATATGGTTGGATTTATGTGAGTTTGTGACCCTGGGTTTCACGCTTTTGCGATCGGCAGACAAACTGATTAATTTTTTTAAAATATTGGTTTTATGTAGATTGCGTGTATTGTATTATGGGAGTGGGGGGAATCGTCGTCGTGATGTCATCGTGCTAACGCAAACATAGATGCATGTCCGTACACCCGATGAGGTACGCAGACACACATACACACTTGCTCGTCCGTCGGGGCTCATACAGATATAAACATATGTGGACAGTATGTGATTTGACATATGTATGTGTATGTGTGATGTTGTGTCTATATATACGCATGTATGTATGTATGTTGAAATTAAAAGATCGGAAATATAGCGAAAATTTCTCGTGAATGTCTCGTGAATGTATACATGTCAGTAATCAGAGCATTTTTCTATTTTTTCGCTGAATAATATTTCCTCGCATGCACATATATACGTGTGGTGGGGTCTGTGTAAAATTATGATAGGTAAAAATTGCTATTACTTTTATTTTTTTAAAAGTTTATTTGTTATTATTTTAAAGCTGGTTATTTGCTTGTTTTTGATGACTGTGTATATGTAACTGATAGAAATTTCGGTTTGTAATCCTTATTGGTTATTTTTATGGTGGCATTAACTATGCTGGGGGAGGGGGTAGTTTACATTAATAATTATAGCGGGTTTATATGATAATAGTAGATGTGATGTGATAGTAATGTCGTAAGAGCATTGGAGACAATGATAATATAAGTAGCTAATAGTTGTTGTAAATTGGTAGAAGTGATTAGTAATGGTGGTGGGAGAATGATAAAAACAATAAATGTAATTATTTTGGTGGTAGCTTGAACTAAAAAGTGATTGTTGGTGTATTATTTTATTTTGTTTCATATATTTATTTATTTTGGTATAAATCCTGATAATAGGTATTCTGTATAAAATTATGATAGTTAAAAATTGCTATTATTTTTAATGTTTTACAAGTTTATTTGTTACTATTTGTTACTCAGAGATAGATTGGCCTCTGACTCTTCCCTAGAAGAACGAACCAGTATTCCAATAGATAATCTAATGGAGATGTTGACTTTCTGTACACAAACACACTTCGGAATGGGATCACACATATATCGACAGGATGAGGGCTTAGCAATGGGTAGTAATGTCTTCTGTCAGGTATTCATCGAAGACTAAGATATTTTAAATATTCATACATTTTCACAAATGGAATTTCCCATTCACACTCACTATCATTCCCCGTTCGAATTCAGATCATTCTCGCCGCTTTGACATGAACAGCTTAGTCGCAGTTCACATTGATTCGCCAGATATCAGTATACAACTGATTGTGATCTGGGCATTTTCATGACGTTGAGCTTTAGTTACGCCAACTTAACATTATCGCCGTTACATACTGTTAACCCATAGCTTTTAGTACGTTAGGGTAGCTGTGCGGGTGGTGGAATGGAAAGCGGCTCAGAATGGAAATCCTGAGAACCGAGTTTGAATTCCAGTCGGCTTTTTTGCATTCCCTTATACACAACTAGCCTTGGGAAAGGTATGAATCCATCTCCTCTCCCAGATATGGGTTAAATAGCATGACCTGCATCTGGAAAAATCATTGTTATTTTCAATAAATTGTTAATGCAATATTCACTCGCTAAAAAATTATTCTTACAATATATTTCGACTTTAAATAACCCACAAAGGGTTGACAAGCCGCCAAAAGTTTAGTATATAAGAAAAGTGCTAGAATCATAAATCTTTGCTCTCAGTGGTAACGACCAAAGAACTAACTCTGAGATGAATATTACTTTTGAAAAAACAGAATTGTTTTTACGCTCTTATGAAATCAAAATCAATTCAGAAATTATGATGGTAGTGGCGGTGGTGGTACTACTACTACTACTACTACTACTACTACTAGCAGAATATCCAAAAAAAGAAAGAAATATTTTGGAAACGACAGAAATATTATCAAAAACTTATGCTTTTAATAACGTTCCTTTAGATACAAATAAGTAATATCCATAACAGTTTTCTTTCTCAGCTAGATAACAGCAAAAAACCCTGTAATTTTCTTTTAGATATTTTTAAACTAATTATTGAAAATATTCACGCCCCCGTTACCCAGACTAGATTGTATTTTTTGTTTGTTTTTTTTTTTTCATTTGGGAAATACATGTGGTAATATAAATTTTAGCTTTCAATAAAATAATCGCCAACGTTAAAAAACAGAGATAGATTTGATAATTCTTGTATATTTGTATTTTATAATAGCAAAGCAGTGGAAGCTTACGATCAGCTTCTTTTTTTCTCCCACTCGGAATTTCCCAAAGTTGACTCCCTCCACCACAAGTGCGTACCTTATATCAAAACGTGTAACGCCAGTACGACGACCTCAGATGCAACATAAAGAACGCAAAATTAAAGATTAACAGCTAACAAGGTTGCATGTTTAGCTTATAATTGAACACAAGAGAACAAAAATTTGACTTCGGATGTCAATCTGTTGAATTTTGAATATTTTACGATATTTTCTGTGAAATAATTTCGTTTAAAAAACCGGAATAGATTTCTTGTTTAGATATTAATTCTCCAAGATAAATATCATTATAATTCTATTCTTTTATAAATCCTCCTGTGTACGAAATGAAAGTGACGGCGCCTTAAAATTTTTCTTTCATTTAACCACCACCCGCCCCACTACCGCCCAACTCACAATACTTGTTTGGTAAAGCAAGCTTATGAGTTTTCTGTTTTCAAATATTGGTTTGGTGCGTAATTATCAGGCGTTTTTTAAATAATATATATTATGAAAAAAGAAACATAACAATTCAACAGTAACATTTTTAAATGATTATGATTATCGACACGCATTTTTATAACCTAAAAATAAAATAATATTTTTAGTAAAAAAAAATAAACAACAGACAGTCCGTTTCATGTTTCTACGCAATATTTCAAATTTGAAATATAACCGTTACCACCCACCCAATAAACGTCAGGATAATACAATAGCACTTACTACATATAATAATTACTGAACACCATATAAATAGTCGGGCCAAAATACCAAGCACATGGCCTAAAAATTGCCTTCACGCATGAAACAGACTGTCGCCGCTTGTTGTTGACCTCAATGCCGACTTTTACACACATACATACATACGTATATTGTGTATCTGTGTATACTCATATATATATATATATGTATGTGTGTATATATACGCATATATATGTATTATTAAAATGTATATTTGTAATAGCCTAACATTTGGAAAACCATCACATTACCTTTTAAGCACTAATTAATATATTAATACACTTGCAATGTGCAAGTCTTTTTGTGCGAGCGTTTGTGCATATGTGCGTATGTATATGCATGTATCTATATCTATATATGTGTATATATATATATATATATATATATATATATATATGTCTGTGTATGTATACGTGAATGCATGAATGTAAGCATATGCTTACAAACTCAAACACCAATAAACAGAGATTTAATTATAAACCTAACCTCCTACAATTAATACTCTAATACTTATGATACCACCAAATCAAATAATAAAAACAAAATAATGGTCAAGTGAAGCGATGTATAAACATTTATCTTATCATTTAAGCATTAATAAACAAAATTATTTATGTAAAAAATGAAATACAATTTTCCAAAATCAAGAAAACACTAGAATACTCAAGAAATTACAAGAGTGAATGTCTGAAAAGCCGGATGTCAAAATTGCTACAACTGAAAGTAATAGGAAGTATAAAACCAACGAGTGAGTATAAAGTGACAATAAAAACGACGAAATGGAGAAATATCCACGACATTCTACACGTACACACACATGCACGTGCGCACGCACGCACGAGCACACGTAAACACAACCTATAAAAAAAATATCAACCTTGCGCCAATGTAAAGTGCATATATAAAAAAAAGAGAACTATAAACAGTCAATTGCTGATACCCCTGACGATGGACGGGGTGATTGCTGGAATATCCGTCTACGAAACTCTGGAGTCGGCATGCTGAAGGTAGCACCAACCAGCTAAGGGATATACTTTATATTTGTATTAGGTTGGTGCAAAAATAATGACGTTAAAAAATACGTCAAAAAACGTCATTATTTTTGCACCAAACTAGTATTAATTATGCATATATATATATATATATATATATATATATATATACATATATGTGTGTGTGTGTGTGTGTGTGTGTGAAAGAGAGCGGGAAAGACTAAGCAAGAGCAAAAAATAAATTTATATACACTGATGTGCGCGCAAAATTCTCCACTTCACATGTTTTCATTTGCACCTACTCACATACGTCAGTAGATAGATAGATAGATAGATAGATAGATAGATAGATAGATAGATAGATAGATAGATTGTTATGTTGTTTACAAAAATAGGACACTCGTCTGGGCAGTTGTTTGTACATACATTTAAGACATGGTCACTGACAGTCTTGAATTCATTTGTTCAAAAAGAAAATACGCCCATGCTACTGAGTTTGGATAATAAACAAATCCCCGTTTATAAAATAAACAAAGCATTGAACTCATCGGTAAAATGACACATTAAAAAGAAAAGACGCAGAAATTCCCTACATTGTTGGCAATATTCTTTAAAAATTCTTCGCCACCATCAAGCTGCCAACATTATATGAATAACGAAAGCAGAAAATTCACGTTTGACTGACGATGATCTTGCTGAGTTCGAAGAAAATATTAAAACTAAACTGAATAATGATTTCGAATTGAAAATGCGAAAAGATTACAAGTTGGTGTATTAAACATGATGAAAGTGAAAGTTTAATTATCAGTAGACAGGCGAATAAAAACGAGAGACAAGAGTATTTAAAAAATGAGAAAACCGATAGATATGAGGAGGAACTTTAAGAAATAAAAAGACATCATTAAGGAAGCAAATAAAATGAAAGAGAAAAATTGGGCAAAATAAGGCAAGGTGGAATATATAAAAACATTATTAGAAAAGAAGATAAAATAATTAAAGAATTTAAATAATACTGACTTGATTATAACCGCCCTCCCAACTAAATAACTGATATACTCTAAAATAGACACAACGTCAATGCAAAAACACTGAAAAACAGAAGTTAACCCAAGAAATAAGCCTAAATAATTGGTACTATAGTAAAGAAAGTGAAAAAGAAACTCTGTGAGAATAACTCTTTTTTCTGTGCCGTATCCCTTCAGGGTGGGACGATCATCACTCAGCACAAATTCCTGGCCTAGAAAGCCCTTAGTAAATTTTGTCGTTTTACTAAATCTCTGTTCTGCCAAACATTTTCATAAACTCTAATTTATGTTCTGCATTCTTCTGTCCTTCCGAATATCCTGACAGGGTTAAATTTTCCAAGCCCTCTTTCATCATTATATACCCTAGGAATTTCAACTGTTTCTGAGGCTACGTATAAATGTCCATTTTGTTTTCATTTTTTTCTAAAACTTCGTTGTTGCTTACGCGTTCAGTCCATGGTATTCTCAGCATCCTCCTGTAGAACCACATTTCTGTTGCTTCAGGTCTCTTCTCTCTCTGTGATTAGATGGTCCAGTATAGGAGTGCCGATATTGCATAACAGTTCAGTACTATTTTCTTTGTTTTCGGTGAAAACCTTTATGTTTCTTAATACTTCGTTTAACTTCTAGAATGTATCTTCCGCTTTCCCAATGTGCCTTCGGATTTCGGTGTCACACTTTATGTCTTCTGTTAAGACACTTCCTAGATATATAAATTTGTTTACTTGTTTAATTTTTTCTCCAATTTGTAATTCGTATATTGGGCATTTAGTTTGCTGACAACCATACATTGTTTTTACATTTGATGCTTAGTCCTTTCTTCTCTCTTTCCTTCACTACCTTCTGTAGGAATTCCTGTAGTTTCTTTGTACGCCTACTATCAACACCGCGTCATCTACATATCTAATACTATTATGGTTGTGGTCGTCCATAATGAATCCTGGTAGGAATTCTAATTCTCTCAGGATTGCTTCACTGTAAAGTTTGTATAAGTCTGGTGAGAAGACACATCCTTGTCTTACGTCCCTTTCTATTTTTGTTTATTTACTGAATTCATTTGCTATTCACGTGCTGGCTGTTTGCTCCCAATATAAGTTCTGTATTATTCTAATATCCTTCCCAAATAAATCAAGCTTACCTTGTCAAACGCTTTTGCATAGTCTATGAATAATAGGTGTACATCCCTTCACATTTGTATTGCTCTTTCTGATATCATTCTGAGCATAAATATCGCATTCCTTACTCCAGTTTCTTCAACGAACCCGCACTGTTGTTTTCCTATTTCCGGTTTGATTCTGCTACGAGCTCTGTTCATTGGTATTCGGAAGATGTTTTGTTATGTGGTCCATTAGGCTAGTTGTCCGATAGAGTTCGCATTTGTTTACCCCTAGTTTCTTGGGCAGTGCTATAAAGATGAATCATTGAACTAAATTTAATTTATTATTTCTGTAATCTTGTCAATTCCAAAAGCAGCCAGAATCTCTATTACAATTCCATTTGGCTCTGCTACTTTTTCCTTCTTCATTTTGTCCATTGATGATTTCACTTCAGACTTTAATATTTCTGATCCTTCGATATTTCTGTGTATTGTGAGTTGTCTACTTTCGTCATTGAAGAATTCACCGATTTATTCCATTTGTCTCTTAAGTATTTTTTTCTTTCTTTCTTTCTTTCTTTCTTTCTTTCTTTCTTTCTTTCTTTCTTTCTTTATTATCAATGTCCAGTACAAGGAATAAAAGGGAAAAGAGAATGATAAAATTAAACGTAAATATAATAGAAAAGGAAAAAATATCTAATTGTATTTCTCGGATGACAAGTTATTATTATTATTTACAATATTGATATTCGGACTAATTTCTCAACATTTTCCGGCAATAATGGATTAAAGTTTTGGTTTGTGAATTTCGTGAAATAGTAATTGCGAGTTATTTTAAGATATTTTTTATGTTTATACGTTCTTAAAATAATTGTCGGACATTGCCCATTTCATTTGTTTGCATTTGAATACGCATCGAGCAGATATGAATGTGCGAGAGAAAATCATGGAGAATTGTAGTTTAAAAGCTGTAAAATCGACTTTGCTAACCGAAACGCTCCTCTGTGGCTAAATCGTAAATCACGTCAGGCTATAAGACAGTCCCGTATAGGATACAGGTGCGATTCCTATCGGAGGACGCATATTTTCTATGAAAATTTCTCGGGAATTCAGGCCAGTAAATGTCGTTAATACTGTTTATTATAAACAGAGCATTTAAATATTTGTATCTATAAAAAAAAGAACGTATAAACATAAAAAATATCTTAAAATATTTGTCGGACTTTGTCCCTTTCATAATATATATATATATATATATATATATATATATATATATATATATATATATATAAACCGAGGCAAACCTACCTAGGTTTCGGCTAAATGATTCGTCAGGGTAAAACCGTCCAAAAAGGTAAAAAAATGGAACACAATATATAGCTTAAACCAAAAACAACCATGACCACGTGACAAAAAAAAAACAGAAAAATATAGTAAAAACTCAACAACGGGGGGTTAGGGGTTACGTTCTTTATTCAACAATGAAAAGAAAAAAGAAGACAACAAAGAGGAAAAAGAACCTCTTCTACTAACCAGCGTTTCCTATGTCTACACCTACTAAGCATTTCTAATTTTAGATTTAATAAATTATTGGGTTCTTTATAGCTAGCAATAACTAACTTTTCCTCCATGCATTGGGAACAAAATTTATCACCTGCTTTATACCTGTGACATTTTTTTAATATTTCCCATTTCAAAATGGGGTCTTTATCATCTTGTTTGATCTTCCATACATAAGAGGACAAAGTGGTACTGTGTTTGTAAGTTTCATTATTGAAACTAGTAAGGTGGTTATAGTATCGTGTTTTGAAATTATTCTGCGTAGATCCTACATAAACCTTAGGGTTTTTATCGTTATTGTTCGGTTTATCCTTTTATATTTTTACTTGATAAACCACGCTCTCCCGTTGGCACCTGCCCTGGAGGAGGTAGGCTTCCTTATTCCTACAATTACACTTAGGGGGGACGGTGCGTGGTTTGTCTTTAATCTTTGTCCTATTATATTTATTAATTAAACTGGTCATATTAGTCATACAGCTATAGTTTAATTTGACGTAGTTTTTATTGAAGATTTTGTGCAACGTATTTGTTTGTGGGAAATTCTTTTTAAGTAGTTTAATATATATATATATATATATATATATATATATATATATATATATAAAATGAATCTACCCTCTATCATCTGTTATTTAAATCATTGACTCGATATAATATGGGCAAAATTAATTTATTTATTCCTACGTTTATTAGATATTGAGAAACGTGATTTTTCAACTAGGCCGTCTCCATTCCACAAAATGCAATTGTTGATCTTAATAAATTGCTTTCAGCAACGCTGATTTTGAAAAGTTACATAAGAATCAATGTATAACTTAAGTTCATTCAGTGAATATTTCT